>LQNS02004412.1:7092919-7107372 GCA_001587735.2 Parhyale hawaiensis | reverse complement strand
TATAGGAGATTTGAAATAATGCTTTGGAATAATTGTAGAGTTACGAGACCGAGCAAAAAAAATCGAAATGTTGGCATGGTATAAAATTGAAGTTTGATTGTTGTTAATCAAAGAATGTGACGCCGTCCGTGCACCATTCCGTGATCAGGTGACTCTATATCCGGTCACACCTTTTCCTGTCACACCTTGTCTGTCGAGCCTTCAGCTATAAAAAGGCTGACCCGCTTCTCGGGGTAGCCCAGATAGAGTCCAGAGCTCCGTTGCATAACAGCTCACCATGTCTAGATCGTCTTGTCTAGCTATCGAGATGTACCTTAGTCACTACAGGTACCGCCAGGACTCACTCTATACAAGANGATATACCAATACAGAGAGCCGCACTACGATACGTTTCCTTCCAACCCTTGACTAAGCCATCGTCCGACCCGAGGATATCACCCCGCAACCGCAATACCGCCGGTTAAGCCAACTGCACACTCAAGTGCCGCAACAACTCTCTGCTTCACTGAAGTGCTCAAATTTCGGCCTCTGAAGCGAAATATGCACTCTCAAAGAAAGACAGTGAGCTAGATGAAATAGTTGTCTACTATACCCAGTGCCCGTGAAATACTTGAAGAGAAAGCTACATCGTCAAATCAGTACTATACTGTATAATAATTCACGTCGTGTTTTATTCATATATAGTGGACCGAGCCGTCATTATAGATGAGGCAGAAAATTAGCATTTCAGGTAAATCCCCGCTGTCTCCTGTGCTTGTTACTGTTCAGAAGAATTCTTAAACGAAAATTCAGCATTCTGCCTAAAAAATTGGATATATATTATGAGGTGTAGGGAAGAAACTTACAAAGGAAACAACGGATCACTTTCACACGCGCAAATTTCCTGATGCAAACCTATATATGTATCTACCAAATATGGCAAGTATGTACCATCTTCATTTGGCTTGTTAAAAGAATTATTGTGACGTGCCCAGCTCTCTCGATCAGCGTATTTTGACGAAGAGGACTATTACACCACTGGATCATAAACCACTGAAGTATTATCCATTGAAATATTTGTTTATTGATGTGTCCGTATCTTGAATATACTGTAGATATGGATGAGAAACGGGGCAATTACTGATGACTGTTATTTGCTAATACGACTGGTTTTATATATCTATACAAGGTGTTGTGTAATTCGATGTACATAATTTAAACATACATAGAAAAATGCAAAATAGAAGACCCAGCACGTGCCGTTAGTTGAGTTTCAAACCTGTCTTCAAACTTGGAGAGAATTTTTACTCAAAATTTTTTGCAAGTGTCGCATTCGGATTTGGAAATGAAGCGACTTGTTTTTCTGTCTAGCGCCTGTACTGGCTCTTAGTGTCAATTTAATCTCCTTATTTTTGGCCGTGGTGTGCACTAGTGTATCAGTACATCAGCACACGGTACATACAAACTACAGTACAATTTAAAGGTCACTAAGTAAATAAAATGTTGTTCCAAAAATCCGTAGAGTTAATAAGATTATCTATTTTCTTATGTGAAGGAGTATGTATTGAAGATGGATGGATCAGAAGTGCAAGTACAACAGTTTATGCACTTGCAAAGCTCACTGTATGTCAATCAGCCTACAAGCAAACACGCCGCATTTATAATGGAGTGCACTGTTAAGAAATTATAACTCTTAATAAAAAAAAATTATTTCCTTGTTGACATTATGAATCCATAACCTGTGGGTGTGCAACCAAGTTTAGTGATTGACTATAACGTAAGTATTCAGGTATTCTGCTGGTACTGAGAAAATTGGGTTAGATTGGCTTCTGGAATACTATAGAGTCATTGTAGGGTGCTAAACAAAGTGAAGAACTTGTTATACATAGCTCATGCAAGATTTCATGTGGACTCCCCACAAATGTTGGCAGCAGAAAATGAAACAAGTTTAATAATAAGAATGATTTACGCATGGCCGCTAGAGTATACATTTCTTGTGTACTATCTTAACCTAAGCTATAGTATATTGAAAGTGATTCAAAGTATGTGGAATACTGTTTAAGAAACTTGACAGGCCAGTTATTAGGCCTACCAAGCCAGTGCATACTGTAGTGCTTCACATTTTGATTGTTACTGCATAAAAAATTAAAGAACCTTTTACATGCAGCTACTAACGTTTTGTGAAAGAAAATCAAGATATACTTGTTTAGAAAGTACAACTAGGATAGCTCAAACTTAGAAAGAACGTTTTGTCCTTCACATTACCAGGCTACGTGAAGCCAAAATATCGCAAAACTATAAATACATGCATCTTCCAATGAGCAAGATATATGTGTCATATCTATGAGAAAAAGTAGGCCGTATTGAACTGCAGCAACGGTCCGCGCGGAGCGCCTAGCAGAGGGACTCAGGAGTAGCAACACTCCCTAGTTGCACTCAATGTTATCGATCGCAGTTAATGAAATTGAGCTTTACTTCATTTCTTGCTTTATATCCTACAGAAAAATAAGCATTTTCTGACACCTACGACTATATAGTGCGCGACATGAGATCACATCGAGTAACTGCAGTTCCTTGTGCACTTGCACAGAGTGGAGCTTCACGTGCCTAACATAAGAAGTCATCCTGCAGTCTGGTCATCCTAACACCGAAATTCACCGAAATCAGCCGAAATCGACCGAAATCGACTGAAATCCACCGAAATCGACCGAAATAGACCGGAATCTACTGATTTTCACAGAAAATATATTTATTTTCCACATTCCCACGCTAAGCAAGGCCTATTGCTGATAGGGTCGGAATTTTTTTATTAAGAAATAAAAAATCGATAATTTTTCTTTATTAATTTTTGATTTTCCTAAAGTGAAATTATACTCTAATTCCTCAAAGCTCTTCTCCAGTGTGCTAAAGATAATGCGGATCACCTGTCCAACTGTCACCCCAGAGGCATTTGGGGTGACGGTTATACAGGTGAGAAATATTGGGGTGACAATTGTACAGGTGGGACAGACTGGTGTGACAGTTGTTCTGAAGGTCTGATCTGCCTAATTGCTAATTATCCTAACCTAAACTAGCCTTACCAAAACTAGCTTAGCCTTACCTTATCTGGCTCAGCCATACCTAACCAAGCATAGCCTTACCTAACTTAAACTAGCCTTACCTAACCTAGCTCAGCAATACATAACCTAGCTTACCATTACCTAACCTAGCTTAGCCTTATCTAGCCTAACTTTAAATAACCTAACCTAGCCTAATCTTACCGAGCCTTAGGTAACCTAACCTAGCCTTAAGTAACCCACTCTAGCCTTGCCTAACCTAACATTATCTTACTTAACCTAACATGACCTTACCTAATCTAACCTAGCCTAACCTACCCTACCAAGACCTAACCTAGCCTTACCTAACCCAATATAACCTAACCTAACATTACCTAACCTAACATTACCTAACCTAGCATTACCTAACCTAGCCTTACCTAACCCAACATAATCTAACCTAACATAACCTAACCTAATCCAACTTAACCAAGCTTTACCTAACCTAACTTAGCTTTAACTAACCTAGTCTATGGCGTTAACTAGCCTAATCCAGCCTTGCATGACCTAACCCAGAATTACCTTACCTAACATTACCTAACCTGACCTCACGTCACCTAAACTTACCTAATCTAAGATATTTGGGTGCCAATTGTACAAGTGGATACACTGGGATGCCAATTGTACAAGTGGTTACACTGGGGTGACAATTGCACAGATTGGGACATGTTGGGCTGACAATTCTACAGGAGGGATTTTTTGGGGCGATAATTGAACAGGCTGGATTTTTTGGGGTGACAATTGTACAGGTGGGATCTTGGGGTGACAGTTGTACAAGAGATCCGATAATACTTATAAAAAAGTGTCTTCCTGCTTTCCTCATGCTTAAAATTTTTAACACACAGTGAATGATCACAGACTAAGGCAATTGCAAAAAGTCAAGTGGCTACAAAATTTAGTGTAGTTAATAGTGGAGTGATAATCAGCTATAAGCTATGCAGTTCTTCAGAAAATTGTTGTGAAATAACTTTAAACTTGGAGATAACTCAGTAAAATATACGTGCAGGTAAGTAAATGATTTTTTTCAGTTGTCTAACCAAATTTTTCCAGGAGTGGAATCAAGTTCAAGTTGCTTGATTGGGTAAACAAAGTAAAAAGAAAGTAAACCTAATTAAACAAACTCATAGTGTCTCACTGTACTGCTGTGAAGATAATACCTACTGCTAATGACCAATGATACATAAATTAAAATCTTCATGTATGTAGATCTAACTAGGTATTTTATAAACTGAAGCTATTAGCAACACAGTCTGCAGATGGCAGAGGCGTCAGTATAAAGGGTGGTACGCTCATTTGTTCATGGAATTGGCACAAAATTTGGTGCGCATTACATATACTAGCTACAGAGTTGAGTAACTGTGTAGTAGCTATCTATTGTGTTACCTTATCTCATAAACTAACCGAGCTTATAACCAAATTTTAAATCTTTTAATATGGTCTCTTTTGATGATATTTTTATTCAATTTTTTTTCCTAATGGCCGCGCATGTGACGCTTTTACCCACATGTGTCATCTCGTATCTTAACCAAGTCTGCAAGTAACCGTTTTCACGTCGTATGAAAACGTAATTTGAGAAAAAAATAAGAAACTGCGAATAAATGCTCAAAAATGTAGGTAGAATGCATTCTTGTTGAATGAAGTGAAACTTAGAAGTGAATATGTTAACTTTGAAGTGTTTGTAAGCGATTATCACATAGATCTGTGGTGCCTCAGTTAAAAAGAAAAAATATATTGATATATGTATTCGTTGCCAGCATCCATCGACGATTCAAATGAGTACCCCGTTTCTATCGGCATACTATATGTCCCTTGCTCTTTCCTCGGTGATATCGTTCTGCTCGTAAACGGAGCAGAACTTTCTGACTACAACATAACATAGACGATTCGACCAGCTTTGGTTGATCACGCTTGCATAATCCCCGATCGTTTGGGTGCTCGCTCGAACTGGGCCCCGCTCGAAAGATCCAGGTAGAGAACCTTACCAGCATCAAACTGCCTGGTAAGACTTCAATTTATTGAACACACCACTTAGAGGTGTGAATGTGTTTGGGTGGGGGCTATTATTTATTTGGATTATAGCTTATGCTCTGCCGTTGCTAAGCAGTTTCCCTTTTGTTTCCGAGTCAATCATATCAAATCAAAATCATATTATAGATTTCGGCTGATTTCGGAGATTTTAGCCGATTTCGGTGTTTAGGGTGACCCGATTTTGGTAGATTTCGGTCGATTTTGGTAGATTTCGATCGATTTCGGTGTTTATGGTGACCCCTGCAGTATAGAACATGTATGGAAGAAATAAAAAACTATATCTGTAAGGAAGTGTGCTATCACCTCTCCTGCCCCGCTTGTTTTTGCTACTAGCAGCCCCTGCATGCAGAGGCCTATTCGATTCGCCCTCATTAAACTACACAACCTAACAGGTTAGCTTTAACTTGTTCTGTACTTCAAGCTTGAGTTTCATATTAGCCACTCTGACTTTCAATTGAGAATCAGGCGGACGGGCGATCCAACTGAGCCAGTCGACTGCAGTCAGGGACATTTAACACAATCGGGAATTTTTAAGTAATTATCTGTCATCGTCCGATGCCGCCTCTATGAACATTATATAAACGCCTATGATTTTTCGACAGGTGAAGTCTCTTTACGCTACAGCTAGGTCTCTAGCAAGAGCGCTACCTTGAACGCGCCCGTCAGTCTGGGCGGAGGTGGAGGAGCTCCATCCTCAGCATGTGAGATCAGCGGTGCCGTCGACTGGAAAGAGTTGGCCCCGCTGGTGCCGTGTGTCGTCTCACCGTCCCAGTGGCCACCCTGACGGCGCTCATTCTCCCGTGCTGCACGGAAATAGGGAAACGCCAAGTCTGTACTTCTAGAGACAATATGCGCAGCTCCTTAGAGCGACTAGAAATGTCTGGTGGCCTTCAACCTTCCATGCTGCAGGTCAATAGGAAAGCATTTTCAGATTTATTAAGTGTAATATTTAGGAAACAAAAAGCTTATTTGAACATATACGAGTTACAAGTTCATTAAATACCCTCGACCTTATAAGCACTTCCCAATAAACTCATTCATTAAGGTGTCATCGATTTGTTCGGTAAAGTCAAGTTAACTAAGACCGATTAATCTTGACGTGTTCTGAACTTCAGACAAGTGTGTTGGTCTCGCCATTTTGAACATAGATTTTAACCTAGAATCCGTTTTCTTCGAGAGTACCACCAAAAGCTCAAACCCACTCCATAAAATGGAGTTTTTGGCCGTCTTCAGTGGAATCGGGCTAATTGCTGTCAGTACCTGGAACGCCATTTAAAATGGTGAACTCGACATTCCTGTATGAAGTTCCAGACAGGCCAAGCAGAGTAGGCTTAGTTAATTTGACTTTACTCCGCTCAGTCGATGACAGCCCAACATTGGTAAAGTAGCTAAATGGCGTATTGCAGATTCAGTGTTGCTTTCGTAAAGGATCGACGCGTGACTCACGGCTAGTATGATGTAGATGCCATGCCAATAGATATATATGGGCTATAATATGGCACCTCCAAATCTTTGTTACATTAGTGTTTAACTGAACTCTTAGTTATATTTTACCTCTCTGTTTAGCTTGCCAAGCTTCGAGATTAGACTTGGGCTGTGCAGAATCAGGCTCGAAACGGAGGTTGTCGTAGCCCTGGGAGCTGTCCAGCAGAACCTTGAGGGGCTGCTCTGGAGTTGGGACCTTTGCTGTGAGGGCTGTCGTCTGTATGAAGCTTGTGGTGCTGGGGCCTGATGATGATGCCGTGAAGGTGCTCAGAGTCGACAAAGGATTATTTTCCAATGGCTTGAGAGAGGAACTGATGGAGGTAAAGGCCGATAGACCGCTGCTTTCAGACTCTCTCAGAGCGGTGGGAGTCGATATCGTGTATATACGGGAGGAAGAGAACGCGCTGGTTGTGGTGGTAGGAGTGGGGCGCACGGAAAGTGTCGTCAATGGTGCAGTAGACGAAAAGCGACTTTTAAACACTGACTCGTACCTCGGGTACGAAGAAGGAGTCGCCACCGGACTCGATGCAGCCGGAGGAGGGGAACTTTTGTGAGGCGGTGGTGAAGACACGGGAGGATGCAGATTTTCTACTCCAAGTCCTGGAGAAATCTGAGACAGCGTGAAGTCCAGATGATCCATGGGCGTAGTAGTGAAGGTACCAGGGAAATTAGTTGGGACGGATCGAATTGGGTTAAAGGAGTTGTGGGGAGCAGGTGTAGAGAGCAGACCTACGGTGTAAGGTCCATGCGAGCGGCGCGCAGCGGGGCCACCGTCGCCTAGTACCTCGCGTCGGTAAATGGCTGCTACGGGAACATGAAGAGGTCGCCCTCTTCATGACGCGCTTACTCTGAAAAATAAACTGCGAGAACAAGATGTTAGAGCTGAGTCCACAATCGACTGGCATAGTAGAATCGATCTTGACTGTGATGTTGAACATGAAGATATTATTGCACTGAAAATCAAAATACTGTCAGTTCTCTCATTATAATAATAATGAAAACTAACGGCCCTCCTAAACATACAAATACCGTAACTTCCGCAACATGATTGCGCAAATTATTTGATGAATGCAGACTGTAGAATCATTTTGCGCAAAATACAACTTCACCAGCTCCAACTTCACTTTTTAGCTGAGTCATCTATTTATTCATTTTTTTACTTCCTCTTGAAATTTGTTTACAGCGAATTAATTTTTTACGCCATTTTTCTTTTCAACGTCAGGGAATTTTTCCTTGTACTTTCCAAACAATTTTTCGAATTGTTCGTTTTCCTTGTTTCTGTTAATTTAATCACTGTTAGTAACGCACCACAATGCTGGTATTGACCTATATTCCTCGATAAACTCTAATAAAACTTTCGCTCCTCTTCGGTGGCATGGTTTTGATACCAGAAAAGATCCCAACACCAACCATTCGCTATGAATTTGGGAGACTAGTGCGGTTTGTTTGCGCAATCATCCCCTCAGACTACGCAAGCATTGTCAGATTGCACAAAAAACATCAAACCGTTTTGAAATCATACAATCATTTTGCGCAATCACGCAACCGCTCCCTACTCGGTCAAAATACTTGCGCCATCACAATGTTGGCGCAAATTATTTGTACGTTCAGGGGCCCCTTAAGCTATCAAAAAAATTGAAGAGGGAGCTCATTTTTATGTCAGGGTCGCAGTACTGTGTCGACAGTGCGATGAACTTTGTGAAGAGCGCGTCGCCTGAAGGTCGCCTTAAAACATTCAAGCTTCAAAGCTGGACGTGAACTTGGAGAGCAGATAGCCTTACTAGAGTACCTAATACTATCCTAAATTTGGACACCGTACAAACCGAAATGGTACGCCGCACTGACGGCATAGGCATCTCTATAGCTGCAATACCACATCGTAGGCACATCTGAATTTCCAAAGTTGAGTCGAAGGCCATAGCCAGAACAATTATTATGACTAGATAGATCATTTTGAAATTCATAGAGCACTCCCTCCATCGCCCGCAAGAGTAAAATACCGTATCTAGGCTAGCATGTTCTTTAGTTAAAGTATACAGAGTACTTTACTGAAACTTTTTGCGATCAAATGAGGTGAATGACTTGCTTGTGAACATGTCAAAGATTCACACCAGGGGCAGACATGCTAGCTGTTGAACAAGAATTGGCTTTTCTAATTAGTTTATGGAGAACAGTCTGATATTTTGAGCAGTTAATGGTAAATAAATTGGGAAACATCTATATCGAAACTTTAAAATTATCATAAAATAACAGAGCTGTAAAATAGACTTAGTGTTTGTTATTTTATGAAGAAACATTATATTACGAACTCACACTTATTGAGTTTTAATATACTTAGTTAAATTTAGGATGATCAGAATTAATAATGGAGCATACAGCTTACGAACGCCCTTAATTAGTGCAGTCCCCGGTGGTAGGATAGTTTCTACGCCAATAGAAAAATGTTTAGATGGGTGACTGCGAAGTTTGCATGGCATTGTTCCAGAGAGTACAGGAGAACCAGATAGACATACGAAAAAAAAAAACGCGCGTCGAAAGACTTTCTCGGACCAAGTAGCTGCAGCACACGCTCAACATTATATGTATAAAATTTTTGTATTGTTAATATTGAGGTACTCTATCTATGCTTGTCTTAAACCGTGCGCAAACGAGCGACGTCTTTGTTGATTTCGACCAGACACTGGCAGACAAAATTGTCGGATCGTCAAGTTTGGCACGACATTTCAATGCACACGTAGCGGGGGAAACATTTTGCAGCAGCAATGTCTTAGGGTAAAGTTTTCAAAAGTTGCATGGAAAAGAAATTGTAAACATTAGTTTAATAAACTTTATTTCATGTTTACACGCCGATTTTTTAGTCAACGTGCATAGTACCCAGCAACTGAATAGTTTTTGCTATCTATTAGCTTGTACACAAAATTTTCAGATGTAAGTAGTCTGCGGCTGGACTGCAAGTTGCTTTGAATTGCCCCAAAGCTAAGAAACAGTTTCGCCTAGACGCATACTCCTGATTCGTTCTTCTGCTTCTTCAGGCAACTTCTTCGCCGAGTCTGGTGGAGCTTTTGTGGACAAAATGCCACTTTCGACAGTTTTTGCTTCTCGTCTGCATTAGGCCTTACACTTTCTGACTGCATCTTATAGGTTACATATATATGCTAAAAAATAATATGCAGCAAAACAAGCAGCAAGCTTGGTCCAAAAAAACCTCATATTATGCTCGTTCTTTTTCTTCGTATGTCTGTCTGGTTCTGCCTTTATTTTTACTCCCCGACATTGTACTCTGGGCAATCCAATAATATGTCGGTGCACAGACCCGCAGGGCGTAGTTAGCAGCAGTTATTCAATGGCACTATCACATAATAACACAAATAATAAGATTTAAAAAGTGGGTGTTCGCTTGGTTGGCGGAGAGCGGTATAACGAGAGGAGATCGAAGGAGAGGGGAGGATTCTACTAGCTAGCATATCGTGTAGAATGGAATGGGACAACTTCAATGTTACTGAAGCCCGCCTTAGCCCGCCCGGTACCCACATTACAACTTTCATTGCCTCTAGCAGCCTAAAGCCAACTCAACAAATTCCGTTTCGTTGCCTAGCCTCGGCTTCAGCTTGCACAAAATGAGCAATAAGAATTAGAGATAACCTATCCTGAATTTTGCAGCGTAGATGTTTTGCGCATAGCTTCAGTTTTCAAGCCGTTAAAGAACTCGAATAGAATAACAATAAGTCTCGACGGATAAATGAGTCCAGCTATCAACAGATACGACAAGCACTCAGAAGTTTAGTTCTCTGTTGTAAGATAATTTTCATGATCATGTAGGCCTACTACTCTCATTAGAGTAAAACTATTTAATTTTCATAGGTGGACGAATGTCGGTGACCATACTATTATTTGATAGATCATACGAATAACAAATTTTGAAGCTTTCTGTATATAGGATGTGACTTCTAGGTGAATATATCCTTACTTCTAGCTTCCCACCCTTGAAAATGCTTTGCGTTGAGCAAAATCAAAGCTTGGATAAACAAAAATCTAAATCTTGAAGATATCCACTAATATTCAAACGAAAGATGGTCCAAGAGGGTCTTATCTTCTAGTAAGACGAACTCTATATACCTAAAATACTTAGATAATCTTGTTTTGTTAGCTTGGTTGTTATCGTTCAGACAACCCTCGCTATTATAAGGAATAAACAGAGAGGAGCTCGGATAGGTTTTAGGCAGGGAGTTATAATAACGGGAGAACCAGACAGACTTTCGAAAAAACGAGCGTGAAATTACGTTTTTTCTTGGTGTGTCTGTCTGCATCTCCCATTATTATTACTCCCTGGGTTTTAGGATAGGATAGACTTATATAGGGTCACGGGCAGTTTAGTACTTTATAAAACTGAAGAGCAGTTCACTCTAAAGCCTCCAAAAAAATGCTTTGCACGACTTCTATAACCTTCAAGCTGTCCCAGTCTGTAGCACTATTCGCAAATAAGTAGAATCTTTTCTCTGTTCTCCTCCTCTTGCCTTTCCCCTCCCTCCCCTTTCCCTGTACCGCCCTTCGCCACCAAAGCGAACACTCACATGCAATGTTTTATAATTTACTCATATAATAATACGGTATTTTAAGCTTTATAAATACGGAAAACGGACATGATGAAAGAAAAAAAACTCAGGGAAACTAAAGAAGAAAAGAATTGAGGGAAACTAACAAAATACGAAAAAAAGTGGATAGTGGCATGTTGGCCCTGGCAAAGGTTACAGACATTCGAAATAGGTAGGAAAAGAATCTGCAGCAATCAAAGAAGCAACGTATATCATCAATGTTGTACTACCAACATTATGACACAAGCAATAATTTACTCAGTGAAAGATCATATTTATTTATTCGTTCTGGTGGAACCACAAGCCTGGAGCTACAATTTTTTTTTTTTTTTGTCATTTTACGTATGTTTGCAATAAAGTGTTGGTATTTGTTATGAAATGGATGTATAAATGTTGATAAAAATGCAACATTTGGTTTTGCTGATACTTATACATAATGCAAGAGATTGTGTACTAAAATCATATGTTAAGTGGGTGACTTTATTGGTAAAAAATACAACTTTGCATAAGTTTTGTGTTAATAAAACATAGTAATATGTTATATGATACTATAGTCAAACCAGTGTAAGCAGTACTTCAGAGGCGGGACTGAATTGAACGCAGCAGTGCCAAATCTAATCTATTAGCTAATGCACTTAGAGTATTCGAATATAAATATAGTTTTTTCGATTGAGACAAGTCATACCACGCGCTTCAGTGAGATTTGACAAAGTTGCTTTGTGTTTTTAGCCACGCCCATCGGACTCCTTACGCTGGTTTGACTATAGTGGGTACAAGAACTGACTATACCTTAAAATATCTATGCAGAAAGATTAACATGTTTAGGCAATTAAGACTCACTTGGCATCCGATGAGCCTCTGCAGTAAAAGCACTACTCGACAAGGATGGTCATTTTCAGCGGTGCCGCTGCCTTATTTCCAAGGACTCTTCTCAACACTCAACATTTTCACGCGGTCTATATGTCATATTGAGTGCTTACATATAAACGAATCACAAATGTTCTTAAAGAAATGCTGCTTGGAGCCAATTGGAACAAGCTTACGGCATGACGCATATATAAATTAGCGGAACTTGGATGGAAGAATGACCTGCTACAGGCAGGCACTAGCAAAGGCACAGTAATTATTTTGCTGTTTTCAGGGGAAAAATAATTAAGTTACATCCGCACATGAAAATACTTAGGTAGAGCAACGACATAGGTTAATGACCCTCTATGTTTAGCTCAACGCGTAGCTGCAGTACTAAATACTGGATAATCTCCGCACCTTAAACTGTGTTTGCAGAGATAAGCCCACGTTTGGTAGTTATCAATGTGGATGGGCGGAAACTTAGAATGTTTTTATAACAGTATCAATAACAGAGTGAGTGAAAATTTTGTCACGCACGAAAGCGTAAGCGTAAAAATTTAGAATTTTATCGAGTACGGCTTGCTTACTAAACGCATGAGCTGATCAACATGCGTGAATATAAATTGGTCAGCTTAAGCACACATTCATAATTTGATATGCATTTGATAATTCTTGAACCAGAAAATGATTCCACTAGGTGATGTCACTCCGTATTGGTCTTGAAAAGAGGCTTGGAACTGTCCAAAGTTGTTTTTGCAGTTTACGCTTTCATGGCACGCTGTCCGATTAGAATGTAAGGTAGGTCAGTACGAGAAGGAGCAGTAACTGGTAATAGCTGTCGCTTGTATGCTATGTAAATCTGCAATCGATCTGATAGTCTGACCCACATCATTTATCTGCTTTATTTTTAGCAGTTTTGGGTGAGGCAGAGAGGGGACCACACCCAAAGGATTATCGAGCCCTCTCGCTCTCTACGCTTAGACTTTTGGTGCTTTATCTGCTAACTCTTCTCAGTACAGCAACAGCACAGTTGGCTTAGTCTCTCCTTTTTTTCTCTTCACGAATCCCCATGGCCCAGTTCTCGAAGATGCTTGAAGAGAGAGAATGCATTGCCGCACTTGTTATTGCACTTTTCAACTTTTCTATTGTCCGGAGCGTAAATAATCTACCATACTTTCCCCAATCGTAGAAGTACTTCGATTGCAAATGAAGCTAATCGTATAAAAATCCTTTTGTTCTGCGAACTTATTATGAATTTTCATATACTTTCGAATAAAATCCAAGAGCTTATGTGATTAACCCATCTAAATAATTTCAATATAAATCAACTGTTGGTCTTGGATTCATCAAGCAATTTCACAGTATAACAACTATCCATCCAAAATTCGTCGCGTTTGAATGATTACTCATCGACATTTTGAGATTAATTTGCATTTTCTGTCAGAGGTCGTTGCTTTGTTTTATGACAATATTGAATGGAACGTAAAAGTAACTTAAATGTGCGTTCAAACTCCGTAGACTTATAGTTGGCTACACAATATGTATGTTACTTATAGCAGTAATTTATGAACAATTTAGGCAAAAAAAAAAAAAACAGACTTAGTTAGTCAACCCCATAATGTATGAAGCTATTACGTCTTCCAAAAAGCTGAAGGCTTGGAGGAAGAAAATGGAAATCATAATAAAATTTACATTTATCATCATAGCCTACAAACTTTTTCAAAATGAAAATTTTTCCGTGCCAGATGAATTCAATGAATGAAACGTTGGAGAAGGAAATTACTAAAAAAAGATACAATTAAAATATATGATCGAAGCAGATGAATGTGGGTCAATGATCGAGATACGCTAAAATCACTTGCCTTAGCTTGTCCATTATGAATTTGATTACAAATTAATAAATGGGAAAATATTTTTATGCCTACAAAACTATTACGCAGGAACAAACATACCTTTCAGATTCATTTCCGTTTACCAGGTTGCTATTCAATAGGCAAAACGAATAGCACAGGACCTCTTACAACCAATGAAAGAAAAGTAACGGCATGTTCCACTGGGTGCCAAGCTTAACCCTTCACTGCGCAAGGTAACATTCGTGATACAATTAAGAAAATGACCGATGTAAAAAAAACAGAAACCAATTAGACGTCGTAACTACCTTTGTATCATAGGAGACACAGTTGCTGCATAACATTCAGGAAGAATTGCACCATTCTTACCCCCGGTTTGGACGCATTGCCGTGAAAGTGATTTTTTTGGGCCTAATGCCCTTTGTATCTTATATGACACAGTTATATATATATACTAGACGACCCGTGACCCGTTGGGTCGTCATCACGATTGCCTTGTCTTTCGTGCCCATTTTGCTTCCTTCTCACCAGTTACTCATACTGATCTTTCTTCAATCTGTTCTTCTTCTTCTTTC
>LQNS02004412.1:7039642-7055467 GCA_001587735.2 Parhyale hawaiensis | reverse complement strand
GGTAAACAGCTCAATGCGACACGGATTTTGGAGACGGAGTTACCCTCGAGGTCACACTGCGTAACCCGGGGTTACCCAGCGCGCTGAATGCGACAGGCCTCAGTCAGCTGTCGACTGTCGTGGTGATCGGTGGGGCTGTTCTCTGCTCTGCACTGTACCGCCTACGTGACTTGTAACTTTGTCACAGCCGGTTGCCAATCTTTAGCATGCACTACCCTGTTCTGTAACTTTTAATGTTTTCGAGTAATAAAACTGCTTTTAAATAATGAGCTTTTACTAAGGCAGTCGTTGCACCAGCAAGATTAGAATAGCAGCATCTAGTGTTACTTGTGCCAAGTGCCGGCCGGCTTGATCGCACCAAATCTTTACGCCGAACAAACTTCACTAGTCCTGGGAATTCTTGATTGTACTTGTGGCCATCCAGTGTAAACCTCAACGAGGAAGTACTGAGAAATCCCGGTGACAATTTGATAATGGGTAGGACAATAACTCAAAAATAATGAATGAATCTTTTTAAAATTTATAAGAGTTGTTGGTAATGTTAAGACATAAATGATTTCAATTTTGGTGCAAATCGGTTCGTTCGTTTGTATATGACTCATGTTTGTCATAATGTTTGCAAGCAGCATAACTCAAAAAGTTATGAACGGGTCTTGAAAAAAATTGCATAAACTGTTATTACTATCAAAAGGCACATATGACAGATTTTGAAGAAGATAAAAAGAAAATCATGGTTTCAGAGCCAATTTGAATTTTTCGGTACCGTTGCTACGCTTGGCGGAGGTTTGCGCTCTCAGAGTGCTCTAGTTATTATACTGGTATTGTCCCGCTATTTCTGAAAAGAAGACAATCAATAGCGATCTAAGATAATTTACTCTGCTTACAGCCGGGACCCCAACATTGTGCTCAGGTGGCAAGAGATGAGGGACGAAAAGAGAACAGCAGAAAGAAGCGCCCGTGCGGAGTGTGAAGTAGTAGTAGAAGTTTTTACTTGCGCTTCAGTGGCACACTGCCTATATCACGCCGAACTATTCCTGTGTTTAACCACAGGCTCGTCCGCCGACTATTGCGCGTTTCAAATTATCAATGATTTTTGTCCCGGCTTTTCTGCCGGTAGGTCTCAGAGTGGTCAGTGCGCTACTGACAGGAAAAAGGCGCAAGTTGAGCATCTCCAACTCCCGAGCGCGGCTGAACGCTATCGCTCAGGTGCGGAGTGTGTCTTCTGTGACCGTCCGCACGGGCGAAAGTACGAGCCCCGCAGATCGGCGGCCCAACTCGCGGGACAGAAAGGAAATATAGAGAACCTGCCGAACTCTACAACACTTACCTTCTCAGCAGGAACGGCGGCATTCGCTACCCTTGGGTGCGTGATGCCCACACAAATTGTGGATGGGAGGCAGGGAAAGGACCCGCCAGAATATCAGAATATACCCCTGAGGGCCCGCTCCATAACTGTCTGCAGAAAGCCCTCAAAGTGAGCCAAAGAAAGGCGTTAGTTTTTTTTTTTTACTGCAGCCGGAATCAACAAGGAATTCTTCTTCCGAATTATGAAGCTAAAGGAGTTCGAGTCAGCTGTTAACACATTAAGGGCGAATGACGGAAATATCACGATATAAAAGAAACGCATGCCGCAGTTGGTGCGCAAATGGCTTTTTGATGGATCTTTTAAGCACTATTTCGTGGTCCCTGGCGTTTGATAGAGCTTCATTAGGGTTTCACTACTTGCTATGGAAGCCCGAGCATGTACTTACAATAATGCTTATACAAGCCAGTGCAAGTAACTTAACCTGTACTGTCACTGCAGTAGTCCCCAAACAAGTTAAAAGCTTTGCGATAGCCACGAACTTAAATACAGTAAAGTGAGGTAAAAAAATAAATTACCCACATTAGGGGTAAAAATGAAGTGGAGAGTGAGTTTTCCTTGCATTATGCCGAGGCCACACTGTAATTCCGCAGGAACAACGTGTGTAGCTCGCATGTCATCCATGTCACCGTATCTATGCTACCGAGTTAACATATATTTTTACAAGACGAGTGAGCTGATCATTTTCGCTGCCAGTTGTGAGTGTGCGAATGTATGTGTAGCCTCGGCATCTCTCCACTGCAGTAAAAAAAAAAAAATCTGCGAGAGATGATGCCCATTTTTTACCCCACTTTACTATAGTATAACTAAATGTTAAAATATCTCATGCCATGGACAGCACCGGACAAATAGAACTATGGAAAAGAAAATAACATTGGTGGCCAGTTCTCGGCTTATCTATGACCCCGTTACTCCATGTGATCGGCCGCGCCCCGCACCAGCTCGAAGGCGTCGGATCTCGACGGGTTCAACGAACAGACAAGGTAAAAAGCTGCCTACACGTACGGACTAAAATATACTACTCCACAATATATACTACGTAGTAGTACTATATATATAGTGCATAGTCCACATATACTACTACACTGCACAGCCAATCAAGCTGCTTGTGACTAGGGTCATTGGCTCCCTTTCCTAATGATTAATGCAACCATAATATGGTAACCGAGTTTGCTTTAGATTCTACAATTAATACTCAAAAAAGTGAGTTGCTCATGAATGGACACAATAAGCGGGAACCAGCGGCTACTCTAAAGCAAGTAGAAAGTAGTAACTTCAAACAAGAGCCGCTGCTGCTGTGTCAGGGAGGCCAAGAAAGAAACTGAACACAAGGGCAATCAGATTTCGAGGGGTGACAGCGACTACCACTCTAACGCCCCGTTACCGCTGAAGCCACGTTAGCAGCCACTCGAGTCACAATCACGACCTACAGGCTTCAGTTAACTGCAGAATTCTTACACGAACGCAAAATTTCAAAAACGTTTCCGAGCAGGTATATAGGTATACAGAAAAACGATTTCAAAATTCAACAATTAACTAAAAAATCTGCCCAGCTAACATAATCTCAACAATATTTTCAATAGTTGAAAGAAAAGTAGCAGCAGTAAGTGTAATTATTATTATTTTATTACACTGAGTAGTTTTAACATCCGTTTCTATAACAAAAGCATTCTAGCAGTCGACAGAGGAAGGACTAAGGGAGACGTAGTACGTCCATAGAAGTCCGGAGCCCCTGCACGAAGGTGTTCTCTCACAGAATCAGCGCGCACGAGAACAAGTCGGGAAAGAAGAGGAGGAACGAAAAAATGAATCCTCAATAAAGGTATGAAACGGGAAGCCCTACTAACAATTAGGATCGCTGGAGAAACTAAAACCGCAATTGAGCTTCGGGCGACGTCGCAGCGGCGCCAGATATAACTTGGGAGGTAGCACAGGGGGCACAAAGGAAGTCATCCCGCGGGTCTAGCTACGGCAACGGCACCTATTGGGTCCCCTTGGGTCGCTACTCCTCCGAAACATAGCATGGGTGTACCGAACTAAGCTAACGCTATGGCCTATCCTATGACACAGGAGGGGAAAGCAAATGTGAAAACTTAAATCTTTGCTTCCAGGAGGGTTCATCAACGCCTGAAGCGATAGACTTACAAACACTACAGTAAACTATAAATTTCACTTGGTCATACAAACAATAAAAAACAGTAACTACCCATCTCCAAATTGGAGCAACAATCACATCTGGCTTCTTAGCACTGACAATATACAAGGAAAATCAATATAATCAAAAATGACTACCTCAATCAATACTAACGAGTAAGTATATATAATAATTTGTTACGCATAATCTAAGATTTTCCTAAATGCCATGCAGAGCATTAAATATTCCTCTAATCATGTTGGACAGACTTCATGAGTTCTTTCCTTCCTGCATATTAAATTTATTCTGCATAATATATTCCTGGTTTACTACCGCACCCACGTCATAGGACGTGATCCAGGCAGTGAGACTCAGTGTTCAATGTTGCGTCAGAGGATGAATATATTATCTCTGTATTCCTGCCGTAAAGTCCCAGTTGGCAGAGTGCGTTACTACTAGCTGGAAACAAGCGCAAAGAATACAAGAAAGACGCTGGCCGGCCTATTTCGAGGCCCTCCACACGAGAGGGAGTTGAAAATTTCAGCGGACTAGGTCGGCTATCTCGATCGACAGCCCACCTCGCGAAATAGAATATTGAGAACCTACGTAAGTTTACAAAGTTAACCTAGTCAGCAGGAACTTAGGCCATCAGCAACATCTCATGCGTAAAAGGCGCTCAAATTCGCCCCTGCCCTAATACCAGTAGTAGCATAAGGAAGTTTAAACCTCTTCAAACAAGTACCAAGCTCTTCTAAGAGAGGAAAAGGAAGGGACACAAAGTATGTCGATAGAAACGGGGAACCTATGCATGAAGGTGTTCCCAGACAGAATCATCGCACATGGGAACGGCATGCCAGGAAAGAAGAGGAAGAACAGACAAAAGTAAGGTCAGTAGGAGTATGAAAGTGGAAGGAAGCAACGTGGGGACGACAGACGAGACCTCCCGAAGGCCTAACTTAATAGCTAAGGTAACCTACGCAAACCCCCTGCGGACGCTACTCCCCATAACACAGGATGGGCGGACCTATCTAACCTAATCTTATCCTATGCCCCCTGAGGAGGTTCGCCCCTGGGTTCGTAAGGCCCATATATATTCTGACAGGGAAATGGCCCGCTAGAATATACCTTCGAGGGCTTTAAAATGCATAATGATTTCATTTCAAACGGCAAAAAAATGCATATTTTGCCTACACTGAAGATACGAGTATCTCGACAACCTTTACTTTGGAGTAGACATTTTAGCAATGATGTTTAACAAGTTGATAGAAATATCAGCCATCCTTCACTATAGACAAGTAAGGAAAGGCCAGGAACATGGAGGGCGCCAAAAAAGTAGGGAACCCAGGATGCGTTTTCAAGTAAATTATGATAGTGCACGAAATAATCTGAAGAGTTTTTACTATTATAAATTACGAAATAGCGTCACAATACAGAAGTTCATAAGAAGACAGTCATCAACTCTCAACATAAGTGCCATCAGACTGGATGGTAAAGTTTTTGCTTTTATAGGTGAGGAGATCGCGTCTCCTGATGGAGTGGACAAGTTCGTAGAGCTGCTTGACGCCGGGCGGCAGCTGTTCCAGGCTCGCCTCCTCCGCCAGCTCAGCAAGGTACCGCCACTGCAGTGATGAAAAGAAATGGAAGTGGCGGGAGGCGATGCCCTTGGCAAGGCGCTGCTCCAAGTCGGCTTTGGAGTGAGCCAGCATGTCGGCAGATGAGGGTAGAGACAGAGCGCCCGTCAGCGTCCGCAGGAAGTACCGGATCTGTTGCACCAAACACAGCCGCATGCAACACACCGAAAGGTGAACAGCATCGAGACACCATCATTATACGGCGGGGTTACATGGGAGCCACTTGCTCCGGGTACGCAGGTCGTACAAAGCACCCAAACCTTGTACTGTGTTCTTTCTGACACAAATGCGTGCCTACCAAAAAAATAACCAAGACGTTTATCGTAAAGGGATTCGGCTTAGCAAGTGCCACTAAAGCTATTTCTGAGGTATCTTCAAATTTGGAATGAATTAGTAGATACTTGGAAATTGGAATTGTCGCTTTCCGTTTCTCTGTATGTCTGTTCATAGTGCAGTAGTTGTACTGAATGGAATGAACTTCAGTCGAAAATCAAAGAAACACTTGGAAAATTGTGTACCTTTTGAGGTGTTGTTTATGAGAGAACAACGATAACATTTGGACACTTTACACAACAGGTAGATAAATCCTGCCAGCTCGATGGTCCTATTCCCACTTTTCAGAAGCATCAATGTGACTAACGCCGTAAGAAGGTAGACTAATATTCCCAAAGGACTCAACAATTGCCCAAAGTAGTGAATAAACCGTTGCATCAGTGCTAGTCAATAGTGCGCAGTAGATAAAGTAAAGCCAATCAATATCACAGCGACAGTAAGGAACCGAGTATATCAAAAGTAGAAGATTAGAGAAGATGTGTGCAGCCTCAACATTGATCCGAGTTAGCGCCGATGTGCAATATAGTCTTCAAGATAAAATAATTCGTAGTAATTGATGAAAAGCACCATGAAAGTTATCAGAGCATTCGCCGCACGGCACACTACCCACACTGAAACGTTTTATAGTATACATGTATAAGGGAATAGTATGTACATACCTATATACAGTACAAAAAAATAATAGTTTATATGTATACAAGAGGATAATATATGTCCTCTTAAAAGTATAAAACTATGCGTTGCATCATGCATGACCCAAAAAACTATAGTATCGCCACAATATATACACGTATTCGTCTCGTGAATATGAGAACGAGACAGTATCATCCCATAACAACTGTAATAAAAAAAAGATAAAAGGACTCTGAAGCACCCACCCACAAGTGCATCACTGCCAAGCTGAGAAGGCAGATCACTGGCACGGATTATCACCATAGTTTAAATAAAAACATACCTGGACATCATAGAAAGGGAACGGGCATATCTTGGTGGGGATGCCAATGAAAGCAAGGGTTGGGTAGTCGCAGTGGATGAGGTGGCGGTAGAGCGGCCATACCTGGCGGTCTTCAATGGTCACACCGCATTCCTTGGACAGGAACGGGAAGGTGTAGTGGTAACCTGCACAACAGTAACGTAAATCATCACTTGATCACGCTAATATCTACACCTGATGTCGCTCATCGGGAGCTGAGATGTGCAGCGAACACTGTTGCCTCAACTGTGTCTGTGTCCGAGGCCAGTGAGCAGTTGCGCCAATGCGTCTGTCCGAGGCTAGTGCTACTCTCACACTTGCGGTGAGACAACATGCTGTGCTACCTACAACGCAGCTTGTCAGCGTGTGCAAGCCCTCCCCTCCCCGTAGCAATGAGCTGCGAGTATCCGAAGAGTTTTAATAAAAAGGAGGTGGCAACGGTTGCGGAGATCTGAAGCTGATTTTTCCGGCATGGCTGAAGTCCGGCTGACGCGATGATTGGCGGGAAGCTTCTTGTTGATGACAAGGGATGGCTGAGAGCTTGTCATAGGTAAGAAAGGAGCAGCGACCGGAACAAAGAACTTCCTTGGCTAGTACAGCGAAACGTGACTGTGCTCCCTCCTTCTATCAAACCTCCTTGCGAGTATTCGTAGAGACTCGATAGCAGGTACCCTGCTAATCAATGCCTGCGCTAATTACCCATGTGTATTGGTTACAAGATTTGACGCTTCTTGTAGAAAAAAGAACGTATGCATGATAGGCTGCCAGGCACAACAGGAGGACAGTTATAAGCTACTCAGAAGCTGAAGCGGAGTGAACCACAGCCTAGGGAAGACACAGACAGGCAGTTCTTCAGTATGTTTGCAAGAAAATTTCGGCTGAATGATGACGTCATGCTCATCATTTAATTGCTTTCATCATAAAATGGTATACAGGATAAGAGTTTCATCTACATAGCTCAAGGAGGTTTGATAGAAGGAGAGAACACAGCCACATTTCGCTGAACTGGCCAGTGAAGTTCTTCATTCTTCGATGGCTGCTCCTTTCCCACCAATCACAGGCTCTCAGCCATCCCTTCCCAGCATGAAGAGGCTTCCATCGTTCTTATAGCCAATCCTAGCATCAGCCAGACTTCAGCCATGCCGGAAAATCGGTTTCAGATCTCCGTAAACGTTGCTACCTCCTAATTATTAAGACTCCTTGACATAGCTCCAGACGGTCGAAATTACGTCGATGCTTAGTGGCTGCAAAACTCGGAATCCAGAAGAATTTTAAAATGAAACCATTTTGAGAGTTATTCCACTTGAAGACGTTAAGAATATGCTATATATTTCCTTGATTATATTCTTGGCCTGCTGAGGCCAACTATTTTTCTTGTTATATGAAATTGCTCATAGTACAACGCAGATTTCTGAACGATAACGTCGCACGAACCTCGAGGTAGAGCTGAGTTGCGTCTAGAGGTCGTCCGTCTGTGCTTTCATTAGTCTATGGAGGGCATCTAGCAATGATCGGAAACAAAGGATGTGAGGGTTCAGATAAAAAACCCGTTTACGGCTTAAGCCCAGGGCGATGCAAAAAGGAAATAAGAGCCTCAGTTATATCCAGGTAAGCTATGCCATGCTACACAATGGATGTCCCATAGGGTCCACTAGAAAACACTAATACAGATAATAATTACTGTGCTTTCTCAGATGAGGCTCTCAGAATTTGTAACTAGCACAATCTTGGATCTTGTGTTTCTCTGTCACGACTGTTTCTATAATAATCTGCACGATGTCTGCCAACAAAATAAACTGAACTGATGAAACAATTATTCAAGTTGTAGAACACACTTCATGTGAATAAACTCAGGTGTATTAACAGACTAAGTGACCCAGTGAGGTCACAAATTAAACATATATATATATAGGTATGTTTTGGTAAGTTTTTCATAACAACAAGTTACCAGTGCAGAAGATGAGAGCATCAACTTTAATTTCTGAGCCGTCATTGAGAACGAAAGTGTCACTGCTGTCCTCTTTCACACTGGCAATACCCGACCTCTGCTCCAGGTTGTCAAGCAGCAAGGTGGTCAGAGGAAGAGGAAGGTTGTGACACAGATATACCTGCACACAGGCGACGGTTCTTACTGTACAGCTAACACCACAAGAAACTCAAACAAAACTGAGTTTAAAAATTTTTATCTATTTACGAGGCATAAAAAAAGTTGTACCTACATATTGTGATTTAAGTTCGTGACAGCATCTTGGCCAATGAAGTGGAGGAGATCCACAGTTCCGTTCCATGATAACTATTTCCTGAGCAAGAGGACGACATTACTGGCATGTCAGTAGGTAGCTATGATCTATTTCATAAGAGAACTAGAGCACTGTGAGAGCGCATACCTCCGCTAAGTAGGGCAAAAAAATTCAAATAGGTTCTGAACCTATGATTTCCTTTGCATCTACACAAAAACCTAATCATTTTTTTTTTTTACTGTAAGAACAGCCTAAGTTATTATGTTGAAGATCCATTCATAACTTTTTGAGTTATACTGCTAACAAACATTCTGATAAACATTAGTCAAACACACAAACAGACCAACAAATCATCACCAAAATTTAATCATTTATCCATTTCAACATTCCTAACAATTCCTGTAAATTTCATAAAGATTTGTTCATAGCTTTTCGAGTTATTTTTCTAACAAGCATAGAATCATATACAGAGACAAACGAATAAATAGACAGATCGTTGCGAAAAATTGTTCATTTACTCTCCGTAATGTACCTAACAACTCCTGCAAAGTTCATAAACACCCGTTCTAAACTTTTGAGTTATGGCATGAAGAGAAATAAAGCGTACATACAACCAAACAAACAGATGAACGGATTTTCACCGAAGGCTAATCATCTGTTACTTACACCATACCTAAATCAATCCCAGTAAATTTCGTTGAAATCCGTCCATAAGCTTTTGAGTTATCTTGCTGACAGACAAACATACAAACTCGACGAAAACATAACCTGTTTGGCGGAGGTAATTACTAGAGCCCGGATTTATTGCAGTTTACGGCGTTAGGCTAGTGCAATAAAAGCTATAACTGCAATCAGAGCTTCAAATGCAATATATTAGGCCGTGTTCACACGTCCCTCATCGTAATGCGTTCAGTCAAACTGATGAACGAGACGCGCTGATTTGAAAGATTCAGCTGCAGCAAACGCGGGAAACTAAAGCATGCTTTTTTTTTAACGCGCTGCGTCATTCAAATTCAGTGAATAGAACCTATAAATAGTAAATTTATCCTCTGCAGCATTCACAGATCATAGACAAGTCGACAAAAAATGTTTTTATAATCACTTTAATGATCAGAATCACGGTAGCCCGGTTTAAGACAAGAAAGCTAGAAAACCTGAAAATGTGGTAAAAACACGGACGCCATCTTTGATTCGGAAGCACAACTGATTGCTCTATGATGATTTCTCTTCTGTCGGTTTATCAGGCTATAAAAAATTTTTAGAAACAAGCTGCACCTATCAAAATCAGGCTATACTAGAACGCCTCGGTGGCATAAGACCATCACCCGCGGTGGGAGCAAATTTTATCGCCGTCATTCTTTATGGCCAGCTAATCCTAGTTTTCTAGCATGGGTCACATCGAGGACAGCCCACCACACTCCCTGCAAAAAAAAAAAAAAAATCATGAAGATAGCTCAACTCCTTCAACCTGCTTTTGAGTAGGGAGCAATTTCCATTGCCGTCATTTTTTACGGTCAGTTAATCCTATTTTTAGTTCTTTTTGCAAAGGTGACATTCAGAATAGCCCATAAGAATTGCTGCAAAAATCATGGACATAGCTCAACCCCTACCTGTTTTTGGGTGGAGAACAAAGTTCATCGCCGTCGTTTTATATGGCCAGCTATTCCCAGTTTTTGGGCATGGGTCACATCGACGGCAACCCCTTAAACTCCCTACAAAAATTATGAACATTGCTCAACTTCTTCGACCACTTATTGAGTGGACAGACAAATACATATACTGTACTTAAATTTTCAACGGAAACATTATCACCTCTCTCAACTTGTTCGCGGGCAATAAAAAATATGGGATACGAATGTGACTTGAATCGACACAAAATATACACAAAAATGTAAAGAAACAGTATCATAACAGAACGTGCGGCATCATTTATTTTTTAATGGAGGACACTTTTGCATGTGGGCAGAGACAGAAAAAGTTGACGCACAGCTCGTGTTCAATTTTGTGATTGAACGCGTTACGATGAGGGACTTGTGAACTCACCCTTAGATAACATATAAAATTGGATTTATACCTTGCATTGTAGTACGAAGTCATGTGACACGTGGCATTTATTATCATTGATCATAAATGTCACGTGTCCCAAGACTTTGTTTACAACGACAACCGATTCCCTTATAAATTATTGTTCAATGTTTTGGTTGGGGTAAAAAGATAATGGAGTTACAAAATTTCAAATTCTGACTACCAAATTTTTGTAACCTTTTTCGTTCGGGGGATGCATTTAGGAAGAATTGAAGTGAGCTATTCGCAAGAATCAGTCTCGTCATTGGGAAGAATTGTCAATTAGCAATAAGCGCAATGTATACTAACAATTGATATTTGGAACTGATATAAGTGTCCGTTGATAAACTGACACGCTATTCCCGATTGTTATCAGATCTTTTTTGGTCCCTTCAATTTTTTGCTGTATTTGTCTTTTCCTTGTTTCCAATTTTTTCCACTCCTATTGCTTAGGCGCAATAAGAGCAATTTTTAGGTGCAATAAGAGCAATATTTAGGAGCTATAACTGCAATATTTTAAGCTCAATAAATCCGGGCTATAGTAATTTCAAATATCCTAGTATGGTTCTGGCAAGCACGGCGACTTCAGTAGCCCCGAACCGCCACCGTCTTACTGTAGAACCAACTTGTGACGAGCTTGATATGAAATCTGTGAACAATTTCTAACGTAGCAGACATAAATTACTTGGAGCATAACTATTCAATCTGGTTGCGCAAGCATCCCGTCATAGAATATAACAGTATTAAAATACCGTAACGAACAGTAGGAATGCGCTCGTACAGTGCATAAAGATAATTAGAATAGATAGCTTGCAATAAACTGACCAAGAGGCCCATTCCTAACAGCCGAGACTTACGCTCCAGCCCACTATGAGCAATCGCCATCAGTTCAGAATCACAGAGACCTCTGGGAGAGAAAAGATCAAGAAGATAAAAAAATTGATAACAATGTCAGGCAAACAGTAGATTGTACATGCACAATTAAGTGCTGCAGATCCGGGGAGCTTGGAGATGTTAATAACTATTCCAAATGTTCACTACAAGTGCGAGAAAAACTGCTGGCGGCGAGTAGTTCTTCGACATTTATGCTTGAATTTAAGGCCGTTGTTTCATAAGCGATCATTTTCGTCTCTTTCGAAGAGTTCCACTGTAGACACGTCGTTGAAGCCATTTCAATACTGTACTTGAATGTTGCTATTAGTTGGCCCCTTAATCGTCTTTGTTCCAAAAAGATGAGTCCCACTTCCTGTAGGCGACATTCGCTTGGCTTGCTTCGCAGCTGAGGTATCAACTTTGTTGTTGTGCGTTGGATTCTTTCCATTGTGTCAATATCTTTGCACTAATGTGGCTACCAAAATTGAACGGCAAATCCTACATGCGGGTGAGTAGTACTTTGTATAAAGGAACTATTATGTCCTTGGATTTGTACCCTACTCTACTTGCTTTTAACGCTTTTGTCAATTTCATGGCTGTACTGTAAATTTTTTAGATGGTTATTCCCAGGTCGCGTTGTTAGCGGCAACCGCTGGTTTTATCCCATTTATTTCCAATTAGGCGAGGGGGGATTCTCCAGCTCTGGCTCAACGTTCACGACTGAGCACTTGTCGACATTAAAGCTGAACTGTCAAGTTGCGAACCAAGCCGTGAGACGGTCTAGGTCTTGTTAGAGCTCCATTCTGTTTCTGGCAAGATGGAATAGTTTAGTGTCATCTGCAAATGTACTGATTTACTGCAGACGTTAAGGTAAAGATCATTGATGTAAATTATGAACGGAAGGGGGCCAAGCACGCCATCTTGCAGAATGGCAGATGAAACAGGCGTCCAGAGGCTCGTCTCTCCTTGTAGTTTCACTCGCTGCTGCCTAGCAGTGAGCCAAGCACGGATACAGCGTGAATGAATCACTCTAAAAGTCATACAAGATCTAGCTACAACAAATTAGGTAAAAACATGCAAAAGCACATGACACAATGCTGACCTTTGGTGAAACAGAGCAAACTTCTACGGCAATGTCTACTCCAGACGACGAGGCACCTAAAATTGCAACCGTCTTGTCCTTGTAAGCAGTAGCTTCTCTGTAGCTGTGGCTGTGCAGGACAGATCCTCGGAAGTGCTCAAGACCCTTAATTGGAGGCTCGTAGGGAAGTGAGGCATGCCTGGATCGAGCAAGGACATTATAAACATTGGAATGAAATACAGTAAATAACTACACAAAACCTGCGTCCACTACAACACACAGCATTGCATAAGGTTTTTACATTGAATCACCTCTGTACCTCGAGCAGGAATAGACCTAATGACAGGCTATCGGCATAACTTTTACCATAATTTCTGATAGTACATGACGCACTAGTTGTAATCCCATATTATACAAACAGCACATGAAGGGAGGGACAAATTTCATTGTATATGGAGCAGTTATATGCAATACTTGTGATTGGCAACGGGCAACCATCGTTTTGACATGATTGGTAACATCATAAAGGTAGTGCAAATCACTATTAAATTCCATAAGAAATGTAAAATTAAGCTTATTATTAGCATAAAATCAGAGAATGCAATTCAAACTTTGTTGGGGAAAGAAGAGAAAAGTATGTAAATTTAGGATCTATTCTACCGACCCATTGCAGACAAAGAGAGCACAGCAGACTGTGGTACTCAAAGACCCAGTGTTCAGATCTCTGACAGTGATTTTCCACTCCGTGTCACGGTCGCCAGGTAGGGTGGGTGTTACCTCTTCCACACAATGCTCAAACTGAAATCAAGGGGCAGTACTGAGTAGCACAATTTGCTTCACAACACTGGCATGCAATACTTATATGCTTTCGTTTATCATAGTAAGAAGTTTCTAATTTACAGGCAGTGGCTTAAGCCTCCATTATCAACAACGATGATCTCATTGACAAAGTAACAGGGAACATATCGGTAGTACCCATATATATATACATACATATATATATCGATAGAAACGGGGAATCTATGCACGAGGGCGTTCGCACACAGGATTAATGTGCATGGGAACAGTAAGTCGAGAGAGAAGAGGAAGAATAAAATAAAAAATCATCAGTAGAAGCGTGAAAATGCAAGGAAGCAAGAAGAGCACGAGAGACATCTAAAGGCTAAGCTAATGGCTATGGTGAAAGCACACTCTAGCTACATATGTACTAGCAGTCCAATAATAAGTTCAATAGTAGAATGTTAATAAATGAGAGGCAGAAAACCCTTACTAGGCTACTACAAAGTTTTGATCAGTTAGCACTGAAGATACTTTAGCTACAGTACAGAAAAGGGGGAGTAAAAGCAAACAGTGGGGTTGGCATTGCCACCCCCAGCTGACGGCTACGCGTCACTAGCACTTGCAGAGCTACCAGAGTTACAAGAGCAACAGGCGATGATCAGCTGGCAAGGCCCCCCAGTGCGATCGTTCTCACAATTTTTTTTCTAATAAAATATGCCTGACAAACCGCTGTTACATGGTTACCTCAGTTGCAGAGACATTGCTGTAGGCAGAGGTACGGTATATCCATTAAGTGATATTTCATTGTACTAGCTAGTTTATTGCACAACTTTTCCTGAGAATAAAGCAGTAGGGCTAAGAGCTGTGTGCATCGTAACCTTTCAACTTTGCTCTTGAATGCTGACTGGGAAGCTGTGGTACTTGTGATGGCTCACTGCTGCATACGTTACCAGCAAGTAGCTAAATGTTGTGAAAGTACTTCCCCTTCTCTGTACTGTGCTTTAGCCACTAGGCTATGTAAGATCTACCCTTAGCTTATACTTAGGAAGTTGATGTAAGTAGTCTAGTATGATGGCACTCAAAGTGCTGCGTATTAAGATTTCTGAGGGGCAGAGCCGCTGAATCTATTCCGGGGAGTTTCTGCACTTACATTCTGCTAGGGCATGACAAAAGGTTTGAGTTGGCCTGTAGGGATCGTGGTATTTTGGTGGATGTGAACTTGAAGTTACACGATCACATTCGGCCCATTGTGCAGAAAGCCTCGGGACTATGTTCCAACCTCCTGGCGTCCACTGTTTGCCGCAAGCCGGAGTTCATGATTCTAATATTTGTTACACATGTGAGACCCCTGCTTGAGTTTGGTTCTTGTTTATGGAGTACGGTACTGGTTATGTAGGAGACTTGAAGTTATTGGAGGGAGTCCAGCGGAGGTGGACTCAGAATATAGATGGCTTTCAAGAGTGCAGCTACATGGATCGCCTCTCCCCGACGCAGTTGTGAGCTGTGAATCTCTAAGTTCCTTTAAAAGAGCTATTCATAACTATTGGAGGGAGCGACTGTTTGCCTACGCTGAGAAGGAGGGGCGGCATGCTGATATTGGGGCTTCTGTGCACTCGGTCTGGTTCCTTCAGAGTTTTCTTAACTATGGTTTTGGCGGGAGGAGTCGTTTCAAAGAGTGAACTAACTTACTTGCGCTCCCGGTTGCAGCGTCACTTTACTTCTTGCGGACTTGATCATGGGAGAGCCTAACGGGCAATGTGGTTTCCTGTGATTATTTCGGCCTGGGGGTTTTTGGGCCGGAGCATGTTGTTGTTACGTAAAGGGCGGCTCCGGAGGGGGTCGGGCGTGAGGCGGAAGGTATGAGAAGGAAGGCAGGGTACACAAGAAGTCAGTCACAGATAATGGGCTGTCCCATAGAGAGGTAGGGAGGAGGGCGGGACACTCAAACAGGTGGTTTACGGTAAAAGGGGAGGCGGTGGCACTCGGGGCAGGAGTCGGAATCCACCAGTCCGATCCTATGGCGGTATGACATCAGGGCAGAGCAGAAACCTGAGCGCAACTGTGATAGAGAGGAACGGGCCGCTCGGGAGAGGACCGCCTCGTCGGGCGAAATCTCCGGCGGGGCAAAACCCAAAACCCCGTTAGCGGGTAGGCGGTCTAGTGAGGCTCGCACGGCAGATCGGTGGAGGGAGGAAAGCGCTGAGCAGTACTCTGGGGAAGGCATAATATTATCAGCAAGTAGGTGGTTGATGTCAGGTTGGAATTTGGTTGCTAAGTTGTGGCGGATGAGACGGGGGCCAGCCTGTGCGGTGACAACAGAGTGGACTGGGTGTTCGGGACGAAGGGCGGAAAC
>LQNS02004412.1:6979754-7020884 GCA_001587735.2 Parhyale hawaiensis | reverse complement strand
TAAACAGCGAATGAGATAGGATATGAACTCCCACCAATCTATAGCACAATTAAGCATAAATATTTTGATGAATCCTACTTGTTTCACAGTTTCATGCGTCCAAACAGTAAACAAAATTAGCAATACGCAAAGTTACACAAACACTTTTTTTATAGCTTGAGTTACAGTTAATTGCAGAAACAACGAATTTTTCACCAAAGAAACAATGTCAGCTCGGGACGGTAGCAGTACACACTGCATGCAATCACTTCTTCTGTAACTCCAACAGCAATGCTCACAAATACACTTAACAGTTTGAACATCTGTGAACATTAGTTACACACCCAAAGACGTAGCACAGGCAGTGAATTGGCAGCGAATGGAATAATGGCAACTCAGGACCGTTTGCAGGGCTCACTTCTCGAAGGGATTTCTTTAGTAGTTCAAGTAGCAGTTCTTACGAACACATTTGCAGTTTGAACAGCAGTGAACAATGGATACATACACTCAGAGGTAGCAGAAGAAATGAATTTCTAACCAAAGAAATGCTGTCAGCCCAGGCGGGCGGGACAGGGCGCCCTGCGGTCCACCAACCTGCCATACAGACTGCCAGGGGTGCCGCTGCGGCCGCCAGCGTTCCTCTCAGACGGTCCTTCTCACCATACCCAACTTACCTGACCCAGCTCAGCTCTTTTCTGGCAACCCTACCCTACCCTCATGACCTGTTTCCTTCCTGTGTCCCGAGCCCCATCCTCGCTACCTGAGGCTCTCGGCCAGTACACTTGGCCGTCTAGACTTTCAGCAGCCATTACTCTTAACCTCCTTCCGTGTTTTAGGTTGCCAAGAAGGAATTGACGTACGAGGTGGAGTTGAAACATCACTTGATTAATAAAAATTTAACCTTCTTCCGCGCTTGAGGTTGCCCAAAATAGAGTGACGTCGGAAAAGGAGCTGAAATCTTCCTAGCGAAGTAAAAAAATTAATTTCCCTCCGTTCTATAGGTAGCCAAGAAAGAAATTGTACTTGAGTGGAACTGAAAGTATGCGACCCAAGTCGACAGAAGACGCTGGAGGCTCAAGGATGTGCTAGGAGCGTAAAAAGAAGAAGGTAGACTGTATATTCATTATAATTTTTGCACGTCTTCTCCTACAAATGCAGTTGCCCAATACCTCTCATGTATGGCAGCAGCTCTGCTCTTTCATGATACTCTTAAGGCATGATATTTTCTTGGTCTCTTTTCTTCTGGGAATGAGTTACTTTCTAATTCCAGTTACCCAAAGCCTCGCCTTTCGTGGCGAATATGCGGGAATTTACCGTTTTTTTTTTTTATTTATTCGAGGAAACACAATACGAGGAGGGAGGTCAGCACCACAAGATGCAGTCTTATTTATACACATTCGTGGCATTCCTTAGCAAAAAAGCCGAGCCTTCTGCATTTGGGACAGCTTGGTCTGACCTCAATCTGAAGACAAATTGCCCTCCTAGCATAAGCTTGCGAGTCAGCACGTAGCCGCTCTAAGCTCCGACTTTCTCGGATTTCTCCTTGAGTTTTTTTTTTTTTTTTAGTTATCGAAGGAGTCTGAGGGGAAAAACATTTAAATTTAAAATGCTGATATTTTCATAATTTAAAGCTTCTAATGGCTGTAAATCTATACGCCATTAATAAACACCACAGGATTTAAATCAAACCTGCGTTGCTTTGTTGCTGTTGAAGTGTTTCCTTAGACTTAGTGGTAAGAAAAAAAAATCAGTGCGTACAGAAAATGTTTAGCAGCCTTGAGTTATATTGTAAACATTCGTCAACATAAGCTACATACCCAGAGACGTAGCACAAGAGTGAATTACCACCGAAAGAAAGAGTGGCAACTCTGGACCGTTCGCAGTGCTCTCTTCCCTAAGTCATTACTTCAATAGCTCGAGCGGCAGTTCTCACGAATACATTTGCAGTTTGAACAGCAATGAGCAACGTTCCTCAACGTTTCTTTGTGGGAGAAATTATTCAGTGTGACGATTTGCGGACCGTATCCCGTCATGAATATTCCTTACGGCTTTATTACCTTGACAGACTTCCAGGCTGCCCCAGAAGCTAAAGCCCCTAAATCAGCTGCAGGGGAGACCAATATGGCTAATATGTAATCTGTATTGCCTGGTCGATTGGAAACTAGTTTCTGTCTGTACTGTGTGCTTGTACGTAGTGTAGATAATTTTCGGTTATAGCGCGTTCCACTGTCTTATGTCGCTAAATTACGAAATTTGAGCAAGTAGACATCAACAATCGGCGCTATGAGGCCGAGTTTAGTAAAGCTGATGAGGTTTAACTGATAAAGAACTTCAGATAAGGTCGATGGTTTCCCAACTTCTGAATGAGATATATGTAGGCAGGCGTTAAATTCATCGATTACCCTTAAGACGACAAAATATTGAATCCTGCTCCGAGACGTAAATTTTTTGGTGTCTCAAACGAAATCGGACTCCGACTAACACCATCGACACGATTCAAAATGGTTACACGAACACACCTCTCTGAAGCTTAATAAAAGCTAATGAGCTTAGCTTCAATCGTCGAGACTTTTCCATCAATGACGTTTCATCTATTTTTGCTATTGATGGGTGAAATCCCAAAAGGGCTGTTGACAAAGTGATATTTTATCATTTTTCAAATGGTAATTACCGTAATATTCTAGCTTTAATGTTGTTTATGAAAATGCAGCTAATATTCCCCCCCCGGATTGTTTTATAAATTGCACATGGATGGTCATGAAATTTACTGGATATTATAATAACTTAAATAAACGACACCATCTCCTGTTAAAGATTTAAAGTTGGTAAAGTGGACCAATTTTTTACAATCTTGAAAGCAAGACCATATTTTACGCCCCATGTGACACGAATATGTTTGTGAAGGAAATTTCATTGTGATCAATTCATCATACGACGGAACAAACATCAGGGAAGGCAGACAATTTTTTTGCTGATTCATGGGCTTACTCGGCCTATGAGTCAGAGCCAGGCGTCGATGGAGGGAAGCCCAGTTGGCCGCCAACGTAAGTTTTCTTCTTTCTTACCCCCGACCACGGGACTGGACACCTTGAGTGCCACGTTTATGAGGCTAAAATCTGAACATAAAATTCTAGAGAGACCCTTAGAGAGAAGCTAGCGGGCGCTTGGTGGTCAAGGGAAATATCTGTTCTTGGCCACATAGAACTCTTTTTTCACGAAAGTTCATCACGGAATTTCCCAGAGAATAATAAAATTAAACCCTTCCCAATTTTGAGACCCACGCCTCTGATTCTTTGCTTCACAGAATTTCATAGCCATTAATAATATTAAGCCATCCATAATATTGATACCAATACATCTAATCCGTTTCATCAGACCATTTCGCAGACAATTATATAACATTAAACCATTCTCTACTCTGATACCCGATGCTTCTAATTCAGTTCATCACAAAATTTCATCGTTAATAATAATATTAAATAATTTTGTTTTTATTTTAGATAGCTGTAGGCCATTTCATTTACGATATCTCTGGTAATTTCCGACAGTATCGATAGTTGAAGCACCAAGCCTGTTAGGGACTGGTGGAAAACGTTTTCTTAGATAGAAAAACTTTGTGGAAGTAACTATATACGTCACCTCCACGAAAGCATCAACTATTGTGCCAGTATTTGATACTCGAGATTTCTAAGCCCTTTCGATAGCACATGTTATCCAATGAGCTCAACTTGTTTCCTTGGGAAATCTATTTAATGCTTGATATATTCTACGTTTCACTAAGAGTTAATATTTATTACTTATAGACTAGGTTATAGTTCTTCTCAGCTTACGGTCTGTTCAGTGACCTTTACCAATCATATTAGTCTTTAGAGGCTGCAAGGTGTGCTTTGTTCGGAACGCTCCTACAGTAGTAAAAATTTTCTTGTAAGTTCTGACATCTTCTTCACGTTATCGCATCAATGGCGACATCGTCATTGAAAGCACTTTCCGTGACGATAAACGAGCCCAATCTTGCAATAATCTACTCTCTTCAGGAGAAGAGGGCAAACTAAAAAATGAGTTATGCTGATACCAACAGTATGCTAAATCAGGAAAGCTTGCAGTGAAATTAGAAATCTCATACTAACTACCCTATAGTCTCTGAATGGAAACCACCACGATGTAACTCTTCCCCAGCCCTTACATCTTCCCTCTTCCTACCCCTTGCTACCTGCTCCACATCCCCACTTCCCTTAGTCTTGGTTCCTTCGTGTACCTTTGGCATGCAGTCTCTCTCTTGTTGCAATGCCCTCGCCGGCGGCCAAGACCCATCTGAAAATTATAAGCATTTCCGATGTATATCGACGTGGCATCAGATAATATAGGAAAGTCCCCTAATAATTTCTGACTGGGAGGTGACCGCATTAGTAATCAAACTCCATGCGATTTCCTGAAGCTTCAAATATACTTATTGATTCAACATTTGAGTACATATTACACCGAAAAGAGAGAAGCTTATTAACTCCTCGCAAGCGACATTCAACAACCATAAAACGATCATCAATAACAGAATATGATACATTCCTGAAACTTGAAAATAACTTCTATGTATTTGAGGCCTATGTTCCCTCGTGTATGCCTCTGACTTGTAGTCGTAGGCTGTAGTGCCCCCCACGAGAGGGGCTTGAGCCCTTAATTGCTCTATGCAGCTTAAATTATGCTTTGCAACCCATGTTTGCAATTCATTTCGTATCTGCTTGTCACCATCTCTAGAAGAAAACCTTGACCCTTAAGAGTGACTTTTTACCTTGCAGTGTTGTCTTGAAGCTTTATTCTTTATCTGTCAATTTGCATTAGTTGTTAGATAAGTCTTATGCTCTAGCGATTGACATACTGCAATTAAAAAATCATTTTCCTATGCCTGAAGCTTATCGCTTAGCTGTAAATGATATCTTTAATAACTTAATGGGTTTTCAATACAATTTCTAATCCTGTATAGGCCCGGGTTCACTCTAGAATTTCCCGTGTCTTGCTGCACGATCCACCATGGCGGCCAAGACGTTTGCATATTATGTAAAAATTCACGTTTTCGCCATTCTTGAAATTAATTTACTTCTTACTGGCGCAATATTTTTCACAACTTCTTCAACCGCAACAATATTTTTTTTAATTAGAGCGCGATATGATATTTGCGGCAACAATCTCTCTTTGATAAGCAACCGTTACCAAATCATGACAATCAATTTCTGTAAAATTTTTCCGTCACCATAAAAGTTTCCGGGTTGCGCCGCACCTGCAGTTTTCCATCTGCAACATCGGACAAATTTCCATTGTTATAATGCAGCACTTCTCACCACTCAGTAAATGTCTTTCAAAATAGAACAGCAGATGATAATTTAGGAATAATTCTGGCATTCTAAAAAATAATTTTAGATTTGGGTGGACGACGTTCTGACTTGTAAAATCTTCATCTCGGTATGATTCACGGCAAGTATTTTGGCTTAAAGACAAATTCAGAAGCCTATCTTGAATTTTCCTTTTCAGGACGAGTTGACCTGGGGCTCACAGATTTTAAGAACAATGTATTATATGCTATGTCAACTAAGAACTGTCAATGTGCTGTTATTTACAGAAATATGATACTGGCTACTCTCATTATGGCCTAAGGCCTTAAATCTCTCAGTCTTATTATCGATTAGTTATATTATTCAACAAATTCATGAAGTGACTTGCTTTATGCTCGATCTTCTATACGCTCACGTAGAAATAGCGAAACTCCTTCTGATTTTGCCACCCTAGCCGCTTCTTATTAGAATGATAGAATGTAGAAATATTTGTTAGATGGCATTTCTGATACCGTATTAATAAACGGTATAAGGAATATGTAATGGAATTTCAACTAGAGCATGTTATATGAATCGCTTTCTACTCTAATAACGACAATAAGCCTGCGGTTTTTTCTCTATATCATGGTGAATATTTGGAAAATACTCCCATCGGAAACTGTCGGAGTAGAGACAGCCAATGCGTTTAAAAATCGTCTTGACAAATATTGCGAGCGACACCCTCCACAGCATCGAACACTTCGTCCAGGAGTCACAAACTCTTGACAGCCAAAGCTTCAGAAGTAACCTTTATCCGTTATCCCTCTCGTCCCAACTAACTTGACGTCTCCAAGAATCGCTAATTTGCAGCAATAAATCGTAATTGCAGATAGTCTCTTTTGCTTAGCTTTTTCACTTCTTCGGATATCTAAGTGAATATGACCTAACGGCAATAGCTCAAAGAGGGCCGGAGCGTAAGTCCCGGTTGCTCTCTGGGAATGAGCCTATTGGTCCGTCTACTGCCAGCTATTTAATCTAATCTAGTGACTAAGAAAATATATTATATCGTATGCTGCGTGTTAAGCCTTAGGGTGATTGGGTTCTAATGTGAAATGCATACCGTATTCAAATGAGATTTTCGATTAATTTACAAATATTATTTTTATGAACTGTGTTTTCCATCGCTAGTTTGAGAACAAGGAACAAAATAAAAAATTATATACATAATATAGCGATATCAATTCCGATAGTCTATATTAGGGATAATAGCATGGAATTTCTTTTTGCTTGAATACGACACTCAACTTTAAAATTGGGGTAGCTAAAAGCAAACGAGTTTTCAAAAGGGAGAATGAAATCTCTACCTCTTCTTTGCACAGTTGCTCATGCAATTGACTGTAAATTAAGCTAAAACTGTAATAGCATTTCCAGTTGAATACCTCCACTGATGTGGAGTGATTTACCTCTTTTCTTTCTCCCAAAGGATAAACGTAAGAAAGAACAGGGAAGAGTCAATCTCTGGAATAGCAGTCGATGTTTTTTTCTGCAGTCCAGTTAGCTGCTATCGACCCCGGGCCTCTGCTGCTGGCTATGGCTTGCCCTCTTTGTTTGACCCTCGTTACGATGGCCCTTTACGATGCAGGGACCGCTGAGTGGCAACACTCTCAGCCTACACACTAATTCGATATCAGTCATGGGCCTCACGCAACAGCTTCAGCCTGGTGCAGGGACCGCAGAGTGGCAACACTTTCAGTTTACACACTAATTCGATACCGTATCAGTCATGGGCCGCACGCAACAGCCTTAGGCTCGTGCACGGACCGCTGATTGGCAACACTCTAAGCCTACACACTAATTCGATATCTGTCATGGGCCTCAAGCAACAGCCTTAGCCTGGTGCAGGGTCCGCAGAGTGGCAACACTTCTAAATTTCATAATAATTCCAGCAAAAATTGCAATGAGTATTAAGCCAGGTTCACACAGTAGTTTTTTGGTGCTTTTATGACCGTCAGTAGTCAAGCGAACTTATACATGTTAATACTTTGGGGTGAACGAGGTTCGATTTACACATAATGTGGGTCAAGGGTTTGTAAGTAGAATCTTATCGAAATTATCTACCAACGGCGGCCCTTGGCACAGTTTCAGACCAAGATATTTTCATTTTTTATGAAGTAGAGGAATATTTCTAACATTACAGTAACTGTAGTAATGTAAGGAGCCATCTTTTGTTGAAAGAATTACAAAGATACTGCTATGGACTTTACAACAGACCCATTTTATTAGCAAGGAGCTGTCACAGCTTTAAACGCCGATTGTTTAAATGACATTACAATGACTATCAAGTCGTTAAGCAAACTGATTCCAATTGACGTAGATATCCTCGTTTTAAACAGCTGTGTAACCTTCAAGCCTGGGAATAAAATCATAAAGTTTAGGTAGTAACTGGGGAAAACTAGCAAGGTGACTTTGAAAAGTTGTAATATATTGTATTTCTGACGAGGGCGAAGTTCTAACTAAGTTCGTCACAGTACTTGGTTGTTAAGGGGAACTTCAGTGTCGTGTAATGTTATCAGGCTACAGTGCTGGTTGGTGAAAGAATGTCGTTAAGATCATCTTGTTTATTTACATCTTATATACAAGACTTAGAAGATAGATGCAGACAACAGAGTACAAGGTGTACATCTAATAAGTGCTACAAGCAGAAAGCTGTAGAGTATGCGCAGTGCTCTATTGCTAGTACTGAATAAGCTGACGCTTGATAGTACAAGCGCCTTAAATATCTATGATTGCCGGCTTCATTTAGAACACCGGTAGCTTCCGCCGGATTCGAGTCGGAAGTCCTCTGGTAAATTACAGTACGTTAATGAGAATAACAAATATCTCCGAAACTCTGGTTACAGGTTTTGACAGAGAGCTTTTACTGATATAGGTTCCGGCCGGAAGGTCATTGAGAATTACGCATGTCACTCAACCAGCACATTTTTGGACGGTAATAAAACGACCTTTTAAGTTATTTATCTTAAAGGCTCTGACCTGAACCGGCGGTGGCTACATTCGCCAAGCATGAACTCGTATGTCACAAAGAATGCGTCTATACATTTGAATGTTAAAGCTAACACATTGGAATGTTCTATTTGCGAAAAGCATATTTATAACAAAATTTTTTGAATAGTAGTTCAAGCTTCGGGCTTCACACCACAGTCAGATGAATGCGTCTGCTCGGCGCAGCGTCCGAATAAGTCAATGTGGCCATTGAAACAGTGGGAAAGTTCTTCGCTGTCTGAGCTCTAATTCTCTCTGAATTCTAATAGACATCCAAAATTTTTCTATAGTCTGACCTTTTAATCAAGGTAGTTCAAGCCTGGAAGTGTAATCCAACAGAAGAGAACAGGTCCAGTCACATAAGGGCATGTCGGGATATAAAGAAAATAGTCAGGACCAGAAAATGGGAAAAAGAAGTTTCCGTAGCAGCTGTGGCAAAACGCAACCCAAAGGCATTCTATAAATACATATGTAAATGAAAGAAGACAAAAAACATATGTCCGCTCAAAAGACCTGGCGGTGCAATCACCAAAGACCTAAGAGACGAAGCGACAACCCTGAACGACTATTTCACCTCTATATTTACTATTGAAATTGTTACGAATATTCCTGAACCAGCACCGATGCAAGTTGCTCTCATAAACACATGTGTTTTCACGGAGATCAAGATCCTTCAAGAAAACAAGAACTGATCCACCTAAATGTGTACAAATCCACTGGCCTAGATAATCTTACTCCCAGTCTACTACAGGGAAATGGCTCCAGTCATCGTGAAGCCACTGTTCGAAATATGTAATCGGTTTCTAAGAACGGGAGAAGTTCCACAGGATTGGAAGCCAGCTAACGTGATACCGATAAATAAGAAAGGAAATAAGAAAAACCGCAGCAACTATCGACCAATCAGTCTTACATCGGTCGTCAGCAAAAGCATCGAACGCCTCCTGAACAAGCGCATCACTGATTACCTGAGGATGCATCAGCTCATTTCTGACACTCAGCATGGCTTCTGAAATGGAAGAAGCTGCTGAACAAACCTTCTAGACTTTTTCTCAAAAGTTACAGATATCAAAAAGAAGGGCAGGGTGTAGACCTTGTGTATCTAGGCTTCCAAAACGCTTTTGATCAAGTCCTCCATCAACGGCTAAAGAAAAAATTTGAAGCCCATGGCATCCAGGGAGACTATTTACGATGGATCAGGGCATGGCTAACAGGTCGGCATCAGCGAGTGAAGCTTGAAGGAGAAACGAGCGACTGGACGCAGGTATCATCAGGGGTTCCACAAGGTAGCGTGCTTGGCCCACTTCTGTTCTCAATTACATCAATGATCTGGATTTTAACATCCGTAGTAAAATCAGTGAATTTGCCGATGATACTATACTATGTCATCCTGCCACGAAAAGAGCCGTGCTCCATCAAGACCTTGACCACCTCATGGAATGAAGCACAACGTGGCAGTTGAGCAAATACTCAGTAATGCACGTAGGGCTGGTGAACTCTTCAACTCCATAGAAAATGAACGGGACGGAATTGGCTGCTGTAACCCAACAACGTGACTTGGGAATCACTATTACACACAAACTACAGCACAGTCAGCAAGTTGACAAGAGTGTGAAAATGGCAAGCAGAATACTGGGATTCATCACCAGAAATTTCGAATACAACCCCAAGGACATCATCATTCCCTTGTACAAGGCGTTAGTGCGGCCACACTTAGAATTTGCTGTTCAATTCTGGCCGCCGCATCTGTGCAAAGATATTGATAACATGGAAAGAGTCCAACGCAGAGCAAGGAAATTGACACCGCAGCTGAAAACATGCCGTATGAATATCGCCTAAAAGAACTGAGTATGATCTCTCTCGAGCAAAGACAACTCAGGGGGGAACTAATAGAAACATTCAAGTATTTGAATTGCTTCAACGACGTACCTGCAACGAGACCCTTTGAAAGAGACCTCAATGATCGCTTGCGAAACAACGGTCAAAAATTCAAGCATAAAGCTCGAAGAACATCCTGAAGTCAGCAGTTCTTTCCGTATTTCATAGTAAGCATTTGGAATAGAGTCCCTTCCGACGTTGTTGGTGCGGAGTCAGTCAGCGCGTTTAAAAATCGTCTTGACATACGGTACATTGGGAGAGACATCCTTTATACCTAAGAACTCCTCCTCGAGGAGTCGCAAACTCTTAACGGCCAGAGCTTCCGAGGCCACCTTAATTCGTCTTCCTCTCTCTTTCGCCCCAAATACAAAATTTGACACCTTTAAGCTCCGTATCTCAGCGGCTATTGATCGTACTTGCGTGCATTCATGATCGTCTCTTTGGCTGAGATGCTTCCCCCCTCATTTTTTCTTCTCTTTTCCCCAGTTTTCTATATCCTAATGGCTCATAGAGGGCCGGGGCGTAAGTTCCGGTACCTCTTTCGGAATGGTCCTATTGGTTCGTCTACTGCCGCCTATCTAAACTAATCTAATCAGTAGCGGTTAAATTCCTTTATAACAGTGCCAATTCTATGGGTATTTCTGAGAATTTGTTCTGCCCATATCTTAGCCCCGCCCACTACTTATACATAGAGAAATTTCAGAAATACCCATAATGTCAAGAGGCAGAAGCGACCAAATTTTGGTGGTGATCAAAAACAAACAAACAAACAAAAAAAGTAACTCCTAGTTTCAGGACCAACATGATTTTTTTCTTAACATTTCATTTCTTGGCGGAGGTATGCGCTCTTAGAGTATTATAGTTCATTTTTCTTATTTCGGGCGACCGTGAGCGTTTTTCGGGTGACGCTCAATTTTGGGCTTTATTCGATCGTTAGATTTGAATTAAATGTGTATGAATTCTGCGCTTGCGATCGCATTTGCGAAATTAATTGCTTTTAGTTCTGCGATTCCGTGATCCGAAATGCTGATAAAAAAAAAATCATTGGCTGACCGGAAAACAAGTTTACAATTGCGGGGAAGCTATGGTGCTCCGCTTATTGTACGATGGCTTGCTTACCACAGGTTACAGTAGCCAGAACAGGCTTGTGGTTGTAACACCCATTGATAACCTGCTTGATAAGCATAGACAGTCTAATTAGAAGTCCGCTGTACATACGACCATAAAAAATAAATGTTCTATATTACCCGCACCAGATTTAGTGAAGTTAAGTTTCAAGGCTGAGCATTGCGACATCGTTTGCAAAGACAACGGAAAATGACTGTCACATTTACCCTGTTTTAACTTTTTCTCACGTAAACTGAGTCCAAAAATGATATGACAATACTATAAATTAATATGACATAAAATAAAGAATATAATAAACAACTTTCCGCTAGGCGCAGTAAAAGTGGAGTATGAGTGGAGCTCAAGCCTATACTAAGCCAAAAAAAGTACAAGAAGCCGCAATAAAAGTACGTGCAGCATAGAAAAAAAAAAGCGAGGGCATGTCAAGAGGGGATCGGCATCATAAGCTTCCGCCACCACAAAGCAGGACCACACCCCTCGTTGCGCTATGCACGCCATACGCAAACAATCCCGTCTATTTTTCTGCACATGAGTGATCTGCAGCTGCGCTAATATAAGCTGAAGAGCTGCAGAATTCACAGAGTTTGATGCTTTTCAACGGAGCGAATAGCCTCAATGAAGAGGTTTAATGAATACGAATAATAAGAACGTCATTATTACTGGCGACAGCTGAAATGACGGTAAATATTGCAGCTCAAAATATGAGTCGTACCTATAGAGTTGACATTTCACGTTCACTGCGGCATGTGGTAATTACAACCCAGTTGAGGTACAGCGACGTGAAAAAGAGTAACCGTAACATGAAATGTTGTTACAATAATTAGCCTGTTGACACGAAGGTAAAGGTAAAGCAAACTTGGCCCAACCCCCTTACTGGGATAACCACATACACTGATTCGTGTTGTAGTTATAGGCGAACTGGCCTCAAAAAAGTGAACGGCTGCAATCGATCGCAGATCGTAAAGAGCTATGGCGCTATCGACGGAATGCTGTAATGCAACGACCCTCGCCTCCTTCCCCCCACTACTCTCCTCATATCTGGGAAAGGTAACTACCCCCATGACAGCTGTGCAGGTCTCATATACCGAGTCAGCGCAACAACCGCCGCAAGGGCTCGCTTGCCTGGGTTGGTACAGAATCTGTAACGTCCAGAGTCATGAGCTCAGCACTCTAGGCTGCCGCTACCGAGGGCATAAAGCAGAGCGCAATCTGTCGACAAGCATTGTAATTTCAACCAGAAAACAATAACAAAGTTCTGTATTTTCCGAAACTTTATCTGAGAAGTTAACGCGTCTTAATTTCCATACATTTTGTTGGCTTTATTGAATTAGATAATTTCGAGCAAGTACGTACGTCTCCGAAACGCAAGTTGCAACGTCATTCTACTGCTTCTCGGGTTGCTATTGCACCACGATTCAGAAGCGGCGTGCGACACGGCCGTAACACAGCTAGAGGCGTGTTGTAAGCATAATCCCGGGGTTGCTTGTGGTACACCGGCAACCTCCGCCGTTCAGAAATTGTTTCCTATCCAACTTACTATTATTGTTGTCGTTATATTGAGATTGTCCCGCTAGTTACGATTCAGCGACCAGTGATGGGCGGTGTTTCAATACAATTGTATTCAGCTACATTTGGTTAGTTGATGATCTATTTGCAAACACATTTGGCAACGTGTATCTACGGTAGATATTATATTTAAGTACATTTTTGCTGCATTGGAAACATTGTTTTGACATACTTCAAATAAAAATGTGTAAATACATTTCATCAATTTACCTATTCCTGGTACGCGTGTGCATCGCATGCGTCGTTTCAACTCGCCCACGAACGGCACGTGTTTGTAAGCACAAATTTTCATTCTCCTACTACTGATGCGTTGTTCTGTTCTTCCTCTTCTTTCCCCGACTAGCTCTTCCAAAGCGCGTTGATCCTGTATGCGAATACCCTTGCGTATATGTTCTACATATTTATCGACACACTAGGTAATGTATAGGACTATGTCCCTCGTTGTTTCCTCGGTGACATCGTCTTCGTGGGGAAACGGAGGCTTAAATTTCTCTCTGTAAGTATAAACGAAGGCCGCATTATGTAATGGGAGTCTGTGATCTCACGACAGTACTTGACGAATATGCAATTTCATTCTTCATAATGGTAGACAGCGAACTCGAACATATCATCAGGAAAACATTTCTAGCCCGGTTGAAATTGGGTGAATGCGAAGACGACTCCAATACTTTGTTACTGAACCAAGATTAAACATCTTTTGAAAAGTGCTTATAATCAGTATCGGGGTGAAAGATCATATTCAGCTAAAACCTCAGGTTACCAAGAGCATCAATTAAACAGGCGTTTAGCCAGTCAATGTGCAACCTATTTCTTTTCCATGATTATGCTGATGAGGCATAGACTATATTTTTATAAAGTACCAAAAGACTCAAGCAACAATATCGAGCCACAATGTTTACCGGCATCCAGACGTTCTTGGGAAGATTTCGTTCTCCACTCATTCATAAATTATTGCTTTCAAGATGATGCAAGACAGTGACAAAAGATCTACAATAGTTTATTCAGATCAAAGGATACTCACTGGGTGAAGAGATTTGGCACATTCTGTCTAGCCATGCATAATTCATACTTTTAAATGACGAGGTTTCAAATATTGAGTTTTGATAGGGCGGTATACATTCCAATCAGAATTCAACATGGCCGTAGCTACAGAGGTGATGGCTTCAACTCCATGATTCTGTAGCCATTGTACGAAAGGTTTCATTGATGGGATCGGCGATGCTGGATTTAGTTGGAGCTTCAGTCAGGTACGCTAGTTTTGCCGCCTTCAAGAATGAAGGTTCAAGAGTTAGACACAAATCGAAATAGCCGGAAACTCAGTTTTGCTTCATGATTTTGAGTTTTCGGCCGTCTCAAGCGTAATCGTGTTGCTGCCGATACCAGCAAGAAGATTGAAAGCGGAGCAACCAAAGCTTTCGTCTGAAGTTTGAGTCAAGCCAAGCCTGGGAAATTTAGGGCATCATAGATTGGAAAGCAAGTAAAGCCTAATGAGCTTGACTTATTTGAAATATCAGAGAGGTGAAAGTAAAATCAATTTGACTGCTCATTTCAAATTTCAAATCCACGGATTGATTCGTGGTGCAGATAGCTGCCAGCAGGAACCAGAGGAGTGGCCAGCTAAAGTCGACAACGGATATTCAGTGCTATTTGTCAGTAGAGACGGAAGCCTTACGTGGTCATACTTGTTAGGGTCACTACCCCCGCAATATTTTGTGCACACGACATGCTGACTCGGTGTGCCAAGCACCGAAAAAATTAGTCTGTCACGTGAAGAAGCGATCGCGAATAGTATCACATGCGAGCGTAGCACCCCAACAGCATAAATTATTTCTTGCGGTTGGGCCCGTAAAATCAAGTATCAGGCGTAACGAAAGCAACGCTCCTGTCTGCCGCTGCAGACAAGTCATGCCTATCGGGCTCGTATTCACAGCATCAATCGATGATACCTTTAGCTTAAAGCAGGGTTATCACGAGCGACTTTCGTCGGCGCTATCAGTATGCAGCCAACTCAATTCATTCAACTACGATGCCGCGATACGGCTTCAAATTAAGCATAATTAAACTGTCCAAAAATTATTGACCGTCCCAGAAGCGGCAATAATTTTTGTGCTATAGTATGTGTTAAGCAAGTACTCCTTGGCTGAGTTTATTCTCTTTTTTTCTTCCCAAGATACCTAAATTATCGTAAACAATGACAATAGCTCATAGTGGGGCCATAGCGTAAGTTGCAACTGCTTTATGGGAATGGGCCTGTTGGTATACGTTTACTGCCAGCTATCTATTCCGTGGAAAACTTTCGACAATCTCATCAACTTTTGAGCGAGCTTTCGGTTAGCAATTTTCCAATCATTTATTTAGAGGAGTAATATTATTTAATATATATATTAATTTACTCCTCTAAACATTGGAACCTGAACGTCCTGTATTCCAGTCAATAAAATTTTCCAATCAGTTTACGTAACAATTAATGAAGGCATTTGAGAGAAGATTACATTTTACCAAACTACACTTTCATTTTCTTGTTTACAATGCAGTATTTTCTATAAGTACTGAGCAAGCAACCATTCATGAAGGTGTATCAGCATATTCCAACATAATTGGGGCCGTTTAGTTGCAAGTATGGGTTTAACTACATAGAGGGGAAGGCAAGATCTGTTCGTGAGCTTCTCAGGGTTATAACCACATTATCAGAAAATTAATGAATTAAAGCTATATAATAATGATACATACCACGTATTTTGCCTGTGCTTATATTTCATTCAACTGGGTTGAGACTTTTTTCATGTCTCCAAGCGAACCACGAAGCCGAAGTAGTTCTCACTCACTTCTCTGGTAAATTGACTTAGGACGCGTTCGATTGGGCAGCGAAATTAGGCCTTTGAGGCTTAACTTTTCGGAATCTTCAGACAGGTACCTACCCTGGCTTCGGCTTATCGATTCAAGTTCAAGGCTTAATCAGTTACACTTCTATGAACAGAGTCTTATTCCATAAAATGAAGATTCCAGTCTGCTCAAGGTAATCGGGCTGCTTCTAACATCTGCCACACGATCAGAGTGACAAAGCCAAAGTTCCTGTCTGCGCTTCGGATAAATCAACCACGGCCGCTTGGCTTATTAGACTTTGACGAACCAGTTGCATGTGCCTTAACGGTGCCAAATTGGAAGCGCTCGCTTCTGGAGCATTGTGTATTTTTATGTTTACAGGAATGTAACTCATGCGACTTTTTTCATTAGATGAGCTAAAACTTGAACTACTTTATGTGTTGTCAATCCATAGTTCTCTAAATATGGCGGATTAAAGCCCTTGTGGGTTTAAAATGAAAACAGGTAATGCATTCAAACTCAAGTATATTTCAATACATTTGAAAAACTATTAGTATTTAATCCCATTTTGACGATATATTTAATATATTTAGTGCCCATCACTGTCTAAGACCATCACTAGCGAGCTAAGCTATTACCCAAAGAGCGATTATGCGACACGGGCTACGGTAACGCAGATAACCACGTCCTTTTCAAATAGAGTATAGTAGTAGAAGAAGTAGTAGTAGAAATTTTACTGATGCTTTAGTGGCACACTGCCTATATCGAGCTGAACTATTCCTGTGTTTAACCACAGGCTCGTGCGCCGCTAGGGCGCGGAATTTGTCTCATTTTATGTTAAAAAGTAGTGAGGAGAACATTATCAATATTAGTATTACATATACTTTTGTAATTCACAAAGAGAAGGGTAGAGCCGTACCTGACGATAGCAATTATCGTAAAGGATTCATCACAGTTTGTGATAGAGGTTACATCTGGTAACAAAAGTCTTCAGGGCAATTCTATTGAATTGGCCACGAGGTCCCTCAGAAAGCATTCCTCGGATGATGAAATCAGCATCCCGACCATACAGGTCTGGATATTTATTTATTTATTTATTAAACATTTGTATCTCCACAGGCGGGAGGTGTTCTTGGATTATTATATTACAGCTTACATTAAAAATTGTGTGCACAGTAATTTGTTAGAAATATTACAGCTATATATTCACAACCTAATCGATANTTAACTGGACTAGCTCCGCAATAGAGCTACCCAAGAATCACTCTCGCGTGAGAAGCAAAATAAGATATAATTGTTTCTACTAATATTAACATTACTGCTGCTTGATAGCAGTCTCTCGGTTGGTAGGAGAAGGTGGGACACTCGGCCATTATATTCAAGACAGTGAGGGGTACGATGCAGTCGTCGCAATAGGGTTGCGAACGCCTTATCCGCAGATAGTCGTAAGTCTCGTGTGCCCAATACGTAGTCGGCACAGTACGACGTCCACTCGGTGGTCGTCGCTATTTGACGAGTGCTATTGTCGGATGGTTTCTTTAACTGTTCGTAATTTATCATTTCTCTGCGCCATCCACTGGGACGGCGATAGCTCGCGCAGGTTCCGTTTGATTAGTGGGTAATAGTCTCGACAAGGGACTGCACGGTTTGCCGTAGGCAAATCCGACTGGGCCACCTGCCTCGAATTCTCATTAGCAAGCTCATTGCCCGCGATGTCAACATGACCAGGCACCTAACAAATACACACGGACTTTCCATCCTCTTGCAATCTTTGAATCATGTTTACTATTCGGTTGATGCCGGGGTGGATGCTGTCGTATGCTCGAATGGCCTGTAATACACTCAGTGAGTCGGAGAATATGGTAAAGTTGTTCTCATCGCTGTCTCTAATGAGGAGCAGTGCCCCGCACACGCCGAACAGCTCGGCGGCGAAAATCGAGGTCTCCGGTAATATCTGGCATGCTCTAGTTTCACCAGTTGCAACGGCTGCGCATCCAACTCGGTCTCTCGTTTTAGAGCCATCGGTATAGATGTGGGTAGAGTCACTATGTTGATCTCTCATGTGATCCGTGATGAGAGTTTTTGAATAAGAGGGGATGGGAGTCTTTTTTTGGGTATTGCGTGCCGGGGCAAGAAGTTGAAAGTTGAAACTGGTATGTGCCAGGTTGGCTCGTCTCTGAACAGGACCGGGGCAAACTTAAAGGGCTCAATTATGAAGGAGAGGGCTTCATAGTCATTGGAGGAGGAACGTGTGTACGGAAAGTCTGCTCTCTCTACCCGGTCTCGGCACACACTGTTCCAGGCCAGGGATCGGGGGACTAGTTATAAGAGGGCTAGGTACTGATAAGTTGCGCCCTGCGTTCCTGCAGACTGGGCTCGCTGCTCTCAGATTTTGGAGTTGATACAATGAAAATCATGGTTTCAGAGCCAATTTGAAATCTTTACTACCGTTGCCTCGCTTGGGGGAGGTATGCGCTCTAGTTTTGTATACGCACGATGGCATCGGTGGTGCTATGGGACTGTCGAAAATAGTGTTGCACGTTGCAGAGGAGCTTGTTGGTTTGGAGATATTTCACCAGATGGGTGTTCACGATTTTCTACATAATTTTTCCGGGGCCGCTGGTCAAAGCAATGGGACGGTAGCTACTAGGTTCCGTGGAGGGTTTATCTGATTTTAGGAAAGATAGTACAGTGGCGAGGCGCCACTGTCCCGGATACTTGTGCGTTGTCCAAATTTTGTTGTATATCGCTCGAACCGCTGAATGGTGCGTGGGTTTCAGCATCTTGTAGTGTGTACCATCAGGGCCGGGACTTGTATTTTTGCATTGTGTGAGGGCGTGGCGTTATAGACTTCCAATGCAGTGATCAAATGTAATATAAAATTTTGCAAATGATTAACGGACAAACAATGGAGTGAGTAACTTTACTTACTCAGAGTTCCGTAGACAAAGTAGCGATCAACAAAGACTCTTTAATGTCGTAGAGTTTACACAGTTGGTTGATAGATGGTGCTCCCGTAACAGCATTTTGGGTCACGGTTACCATTGTCCAGGTTACGGTAGCCCCACTGGATTGTGATTACAAAACGCCTCTGGTTACCCTGGGGTTATGATTGAAACACTTTTTAGTTACTAGTTAGGGTAAACTTGAAATTACATCAAAATTTTCAAGTAATTTGGCAAAAGGCAACGTGCAATTTGTGAAAATGCAAGAACAATAGGAAGCTCAGATATTGTTTTCAGCTAACTGCAATTGTCGCAATGACCTAAACTGGAAGACTTGGCGACGCAGGAAGAAAATACCGATACTTCCTGAAATATCGCAGTTGTTACGTCATTTAGAACATGCCGGGCGAAGAGAGAGACGGACACACTGGTGGTGGGAATAACACCCCAATAATAAATGGAAAATAGGAACATCAACATGTGCTCGTATCCTGTGTATTATAAAAGGCTGCACTGTAAATGGTCATAATAGCGTATTCAAAGTTCCGGTGTAGCTAGAGCGCGATGGGTAAACAGAGATGAGATGAACAAAGCTGCCCTTATTTTCCCATTATTACCTAATATTAAGTAACAATATGGCACATAAAAAATTAATTGCACTTTTGATATAAAGCTTATGCACATGCTGTACATTTATCATAAATGAAAGTAAATTCGGAGCTTCTAAGCTTCCTAAGGATAATTCACGTGTAACTCGAAAGCTTGGATATTATTCAACACTAATAATGAATTTTACTGAATTGCTTATCTTATTTTTCATTATAAACCTCCGCTTCCAAAAAGGTGAATCTCTTAACCCTAATCCGACGACCCAAAATTAGGCGTATCATAGGAACAATCAAAACTGGCACTCGGTGGGTTAAGCTTGATGATGCCACTGCGCTATTCCGCTCACTGAACTTCTACTTCGGCAACATTCGCTTGGCACGGTAATACAAAACTGTAGCAAGAAGACGAGCCACAGCGAAGAAGTTCCTGAACACGTAGGGTGGTAACCTCCACAACAGACACCAAGCGATGTCCAGGACAGGTTTCGTTACCTTGCCTCCAAAGCTCTCCTCTACCGCGTACACCTCACCAGCTCCGCTCTGAACATCCGCGCGCCGAAGCCGGTAACTGTACTTCTTGAACTGTGTAATGTCGAGGATCATACGCACGGCAGTACGCTGCCATAATCCCTTGAGACGCGGAATCAGGTCGTCAGGTGAATCGAACGGCCATCTAAAACTCGGACCAGCGGACTTTCGTGCGGCGAGCATGTCATCCTGGAGTAGTTTGAAGTAGCGCCACTGGAGGTTGTCAAACAACAGCATGTGGTAGTGACGGGGGGCGTCGCCGGCCTCCTGCCGCGTCCTCATATCGTCTTTGGTGTCCTGCCTCATTTGTTCAGAAGAAGGAAGCTCGATGAGGTGCAGCAGACAAGTTACAAAATAACGAGCCTGTAATAATAATAACAACAATCATCACACTGTAGAAGATGTTCGATTGCCCCACTTCGATCTAGATAGTTAAATCCAATAAGCTTCAACTTCTCACTCTTTAAGACTTCCAAGCTGAGCGTTGGATTTGTCACATTGGATCCAGTTTACTACAAACTAAATTACGCTTGAGACAGGAACAAACTCAATCCTGTCGAGGATTGAGTTTGAGGCCACCTATGTACTCGTAAGCAAATGCACTGGCAATTATCCGATATCTGTATGAACCATATCCGATAATCACCCAAAATATTCTGATTGGGCTCAAATGAGGGGGGTGCAATAACTGCCAGAGATTCTATCGAAAGGAACGACTCGAAAGCCCGCAATCGCAGCTCGGCATGAGTTAAAGCTGGTCGGCTTGGGTAATTTCGCTCAAAGTTAATCGAACACAACCTTCAAGGTGAAATAAATTTGGCCTCAGACCCTAGCTGTGAATCCACGTGCACCTGTTTGTGCTGCAGAGAAATACTCGCCGGCATGGCGGCATCAGAGGAATGCACGGCTGCAGTCGACTTTAGTTAATGACTAGTATGGCTCACGCTGTTTACATTCATATAACTAGAACACGCAAGGGTGTAAGACCATCACCCGCGGTGGGGGCAAATTTCAACGCCGTGATTTTGTATGGCCAGCTTACTCTAGAGTTTTGGCCTTTTTCACATCTAGGTCAACCCACCTGACTCCCAGCAAAAAATCATGAACACTGCCTAACTCCTTCTACCTCTTTGTTGGGTGGACAGACATATTAACAAACAAATATACCGTCCTTCAATCTTCAACGAAAACATTATCACCTCTCGTCGCGGGAGATAAACAGCATAGCTGTTACGAGACTGCCGCTCAGAAACTTAAATGGAGCATAGGAACGATCATGAAGAACTGAGGGCTCATAACCTTTACCGTCGATGGATCATCAAACAATGAGTGTTTCACAGGCGAGGAAATGAGCCTTTTCTTTCATGAATGGAGTAACACTATTTTTATTCTGAAAGTACGCAGTGAAGGTTGTTTGTAGATAATCTGTTCAATTCCAGAGGCTATTGTCCAAAAAGGTTGTCGTCCAAAGTTATAGTTCTATCTGCCCATCAAGTAAGTTGCTCCCAACGTTACATCAACCATATTTATACCAGCCTGTGCTACCACACTCCGAAGAATTTCTTCCGGTTAGATACAGTAGAAAAAGAACTTTTGTAGCAAAATAACACAGCCTGCAAAAACTAGGGCGGAGGCCAAACAGAACCTTAAGGTGTATAAGCTCCGTCACAAGTGGTCTTCAGAAAGAGCAACGCTGGACCACGTCCAGAGTTTCAATTAATTCCCAAATTGGATCACTCTCTACTCTAACTACAAGAGGATATAGAGACAGACACATAAAATAACATATAATCAATAGAAACACATTACAATATAGGGACTTTTAATTTGAAATATCACAATAAATTACTTATGGCACGTATAGTGAAAGTAACATTGTTTTTCTGTTACCCGTAACGTTATTGAAATGAACTGGGTCATTAAACTCTTCAGAAATGAAGGCTTTCTCGCTCTCAACACTCCATTATTACACTCCATTACATTAATAATTCGTAACAGTGAAATATATAAATAAAGTTGGTCAGAAATACATCTGTTTTATTCCGTGAAAAAGCCGGATAGTGATAGTTGCAGCAGCTCAATATATACACGAGAGGGGAACAAGCACTAATAGATTGGATTAGGTAGCAGTTAATAGATGGACCAAGGAGTAGAAGCCCAGAGAGATAGCGAAGTCTGTGTTTAGCTCTCCTCTGTGCTGTTACTATCACACGCAACACGGGCACAAGAAAACAATAGCACGAGTAGCATAAGATAGTTTAAGGCACCTGGAACCAGTACTAAGCTGTTCTAAGAGAGGAAAAGGAAGGGACACACAGTATGTCGATAGACAAGTAGTACGGTAGTATTGGAAAACGGGTTTACAAGTGCTGCGAGCACTACACTCTCGCCGCCTCACGCCGAATTCTCAATGATTTTTATCTTTGCTTCAATGCCGGAAAGTTATAGATTGTAAGCGAATTCAGACGAGTTCTGTGGTTGTCCATCGACAAGTGGAACCCATATATTAAGGTTTTCCCACACAGGATCAACGCGCATGGGAACAGTAAGTTGAGAAAGAAAAGGAAGAACAGACGAAAGTAAGATCAGTAAGAGTATGAAATCGAAAGGAAGCAAAGTGGGCACGAAAGACAGACGTCCCGAAGCCCTAGCTACCGGCTAAGGTAACCTACAGGATCCCCTGGGGGCGCTGCTCCCCATAACATAGGATGGGCGAATCTAAACGAACCTAACTCTGTGGCCCATCCTATACCCCGTGAGGGGCAAGGAAACAATTTAATTTAAACTTAAGCATTGCGGTTCCTTACCTTTTCTATGCCTCACACCTCTAGACAATTCTGGATACGTTCTCGTACACTCTACAAAACAAATAACTCATATGATAAAATATTATCATTATTATTATTATTATTAAAACTTCACGCTTGAGCTCCCACGGACAGGTAATACAACCCAAATGAAGCATTTGCAACACCGGGAAGCCCAAAACGCTGCTAAAGGAAATCCAGCAAAAAACCATTAACAGCCGACTTAAAAGCCTTCAGCAGTTAATTTCTAAATCAACTGCAGGTTTATCCGAAATTTCGGACTCCCTGAAAGGTTATCCCACACCCACAGGGGGTGCGAGCCTCCCTGGTAGGAAGCCCCTGCCGTAGCCATTAGATATTGAGGATGCGGACACTTAAAATATTGTAGAACTACGGCACACTGGCACATCGCCTACACCGAGCCGAAGGCGGCAGATGGTTCAAGAAAAAATCACGAATTAAAAAACGCTCATGCAAGACAAGCATTCACGCAAGCAGAAAAAATTGCGCTTTTGCGTTTATAGGGATATCTATTAAAAGAAAATTCAAATCAAGTTGCGATCATATACGGTAAAGGGGAGTTAGAGTTATACTGACAAGTGCGGTAACTTTAGCGTAATATTCTACAATTGCACACCATAAACTGATCTTTGAGTTATTATACAAGTGCTAGAAACTCAAGCATTACACGTGCAAATAACTCAGACCACTGTCCATTATTATTTTTATTATGCAACTTTTTCACCACAACTGATGCTCAAAACGGCATTTCAGTAGTGTATCTCTGTCATTATAATAATACTTCGTTAAGGTATGGGGTATTTGGGGTATGGGGTTCGTTAAAGTATGGGGTATTTTCAACAGTTTGAGTCATGGATTTGTGCAGTTAGATCTTTCTATAAAAGTCAAAACTTTGTAAAAATGGCCCCATTTTCCATTTCATAGAAATGGAAAAAATTCGGCTTGTGAAAGTTACAAACTTGGTGGCTGGTGAACAGGACTGCACTTTACGGCAGCAAGCGAATTGTAGCAACAACACACTGCGGTAAAATTTTCTAACTTCCGTACACTGTAGTACAACATTGCTAAATTATGAGCTGCCGTTGTGGTAGCAGCTATATGGAGACAATAAATGAAGCGCATGATACACTCTGCCAGGGCATTTGCAGCGTATACAACATAACAACGAGCTTCCTATATACAAGCAATAACTTAATTGACATTTTTATTCATAATAAAAGTCAGGGAAAGGAATAGACAACATTGAATTCAGCACGTGATCAGAATAAAGCCGCGAGTGACGTCACGTCTGTCGAGACCTACGGTCATCACAGTAGCATTGAGCCACTATCTTTGGTGGCTTTACTTAGAACGCCTCATATCTTTTATTATTAATATTACCTCCGCCAAGGAGGTTATGTTTTCGTCGGGTTTGTCTGCCAGTCTGTTATTCTGTCTGCCTGTCATCAAGGTAGCTCAAAAAGTTATGGATGGATTTTGACGACATTTACAGGGATTCTTAGGTTTGTTAGGAGGAACAGACGATTAACTTTTGGTGAAGATCCGTCCATCCGTTTGTTTGTTAATTTGTCTGCCTCCTTTTTATCAATGCTGTAACTCAAAAAGTTATGGGTGGATTTTTATGCCCGCTAGAATATACCTTTGAGGGCTTTGTTATGTATAATGATTTCATTTCAAACAGCAAAGAAAGTATCTTTTGCCTACACTGACGATACGAGAATCTGGACAACCTCTACTTTGAAGTAGACCTTTTAGCAATGATGTTTAACAACTTAATAGAAATACCAGCCATCCTACACTGTAGACAAGTAAGGAAAAGCGAGGAACATGGAGGGTGCCAAAAAAAAAAACAGGAACCCGGGATTAGTTTTGCAATAAATAATGGTTGTGCATGAAATAAACTGAAGAGTTTTTAGTATTATAAATTACGAAATAACGTCACAATACAGTACTGTAGTTCATAAGAAGACAGTCATCAACTCTCAACATAAGTGCCATCAGACTGGATGGTAAAGTTTTTGCTTTTATAGGTGAGGAGATCGCGTCTCCTGATGGAGTAGACAAGTTCGTAGAGCTGCTCGACGCCGGGCGGCAGNGTATTGAGAGCCTACCTAACATTACAAAACTAACCTCATCAGCAGGAACTGCGGCAACTTGCAACATCCCCTGCGGAGAAGGCACTCGGGACCCTTGGGTGCGTGATGCCCAAACATACTGTGGCAGGGATAGGGCCCGCCACAATATGCCCCTGACGGCTTAAACTGTAGCATTGCAGTTTCTTAACTTTTCTATGCCTCACACCCCTAGAAAATTCTGGATACGTTCTCGTACACTCTACAAAACAAATAACTCATGTGATAAAATATTATCAGTTAATTTCTAAATGAACTGCAGGTTTATACGAAATTTCGGACTCCCTGAAAGCTTGTCCCACACCCACAGGGGGTGCGGGCCTCCCTGGTAGGAAGCCCCTGCCGTAGCGATTATATATTGAGGATGCGGACACTTAAAATATCGTAGAACTGCGGCACACTGGCACATCGCCTACACCAAGCCAAAGGCGTCAGATGGTTCAAGAAAGAATCACGAATCAAAAAAGGCTCATGTAAGTTAAGCATTCACGTAAGAAGAAAAAATTGCGCTTCTGCGTTTATAGGGATATCAATGAAAAGAAAATTCAAATCAAGTTGCGATCATTTACGGTAAAGGGGAGTTAGAGTTATACTGACAAGTGCGGTAACTTTAGCGTAATATTCTACAATTGCACACCATAAACTGATCTTTGAGTTATTATACAAGTGCTAAAAACTCAAGCATTACATTCGCAAATAACTCAGACCACTTCCCATTATTATTTTCATTATATAACTTTTTCACCACAACTGATGCTCAAAACGGCACTTCAGAAGTGTATCTCTGTCATTATAATAATGCTTCGTTAATGTATGGGGTATTTCTTTTAAGGTATGGGGTATTTCTTTTAATGTATGGGGTATTTCTTTTAAGGTATGGGGTATTTCTTTTAAGGTATGGGGTATTTCTTTTAATGTATGGGGTATTTCTTTTCAATAGTTTGAGTCAGGGATTTGTGCAGTTACATCTTTCTATAAAAGTCAAAACTTTGCAAAAATGGCCCCATTTTCCATTTCATACAAATAGAAAAAATTCGGCTGGTGAAAGTTACAAACTTGGTGGCTGGTGAACGGAACTGAACTTTACGGCAGCAAGCGAATTGTAGCAACAACACACTGCGGTAAAATTTTCTAACTACCGTACATTGTAGTACAACATTGCTAAATTATGAGCTGTCGTTGTGGTAGCAGCTTTATGGATACAATAAATGAAGCGCATGATACACTCTGCCAGGGCATTTGCAGCGTATAGCTACAACATAAAAACAAGCTTCCTATATACAAGCAATAATTTAATTGACATTGTTATTCATAATAAAATGAGGGAATGGAATAGATAACATTAAATTCAGGACGTGATCAGAACAAAGCCGCGAGTGACGTCACATCTGTCGAGACCTACGGTCATCACAGTAGCATTGAGCTACTATCTTTGGTGGCTTTACTTAGAACGCCTCATATCTTTTTTTATTATTATTATTATTATTATTACTACTACCGCCAAGGAAGTCATATTTTCGTCGGGTTTGTCTGCCAGTCAGTTATTCTGTCTGCCTGCATCAAGGTAGCTCAAAAAGTTATGAACGGGTCTTGAAGAAAATTGCATAAGCTGTTATTACTATCAAAAGGCACAAATGATAGATTTTGAAGAAGATACAAAGAATATCATGGTTTCACAGCCAATTTGAATTTTTCGGTACCGTTGCTACGGTTAGCGGAGGTTTGCGCTCTCAGAGTGCTCTATTTATTATATGGTATTGTCCCGCTATTTCTGAAAAGAAGACAATCAATAGCGATCTAAGATAATTTACTCGGCTTACAGCCGGAACCACAACGTTGTGCTCAGGTGGCAAGAGATGAAGGACAAAAAGAGAACACAGCAGAAAGAAGCACCCGTGCGGAGTGTCCCTTCTGTGGCCTTCCGCACGGGCGAATGTACGAGCCCTGCAGAAAAAGTCTGTCACCTCCTCGATCGGCGGCCCACATCGCGGGACAGAAAGGAAATATAGAGAACCAACCTAACTCTACAACACTAACCTTCTCAGCAGGAACTGCGGCCAGATGCTACATCCCTGCGGAGAAGGCACTCGAGACCCTTGGGTGCGTGATGCCCAAACATATTGTGGCAGGGAGGCAGGGAAAGGACCCGCCAGAATATGCCCCTGAGGGCCCGCTCCATATCTGTCTGCAGAAAGCCCCCAAAGTGAGCCAAAGAAAAGCATTAGTTTTTTTTACTAAAGCCGGTTTTAACTTGGAATTCTTATTCCGAAGTGTGAAGCTACAGGAGTTTACGTCAGTTGTTAACCCATTAACGGCGAATAACGAAAATATCACGATATAAAAGATACGCATGCTGCAGTTAATGTGCTAATGTCTTTTAGATGGATCCTTTGAAGCAGAATTTCGGGGTCCCTAGAATTTGATGAAGCTTCATTAGGGTTTCATTACCTGCCCATGGAGGCCCGAGCATGTAGCGTCAATAACAATTATAGAAACCAGTGCATGTAATTCTAGCTGTACTCTCACTGGGCGACGTACGTACACTGGGCGCCAGGAATTGCTTGGGAGGTAGCACAGTGGGCACAAAGGAAGACATCCCACGGGTCTAGCTATGGCAACGGCACCTATTGGGTCCCCTTGGGGCGCTACTCCCCCGAAACATAGCATGGGTGTACCGAACTAAGCTAACGCTAAGGCCTATCTTATGCCCCAGCAGGGGAAAGCAAATGTGAGAGCTTAAATCTTTGCTTCCCGGAGGGTTCATCGACGCCTGAAACAATAGACTTAACAAATACTGCAGTAAAATATAAATTTCACTTGGTCTTACAAACAATAAAAAACAGTACCCATCTCCAAATTGGAGCAACAATCACACATGGCTTCTTAGCACTGACAATATACAAGGAAAATCAATATAATAAAAAATGACTACCTCAATCACTACTAACGAGTAAGTATATATAATAATAATTTGTTACGCATAATTTAAGATTTTCCCTAAATGTCATGCAGAGTACGGTATTATATATTCCTCTAACCATGTTAGACTGACTTCATGACTTCTTGCTGGCCTGCATAATAAATTTATTTTGTATATTATTATATTCCTGGTTTACTACCGCACCCACGTCATAGGATGTGATCCAAGCAGTGAGACTCAATTCTTAATGTTGCCTCAGAGGATGAATGTATTATTTCGGTATTCCCGCCGTAAAGTCCCAGTTGGCCGAGTGCGCTACTACTGGGTGGAAAAAAGCGCAAAGAATAGAAGAAAGACACTGGCCGACCTCTTTCAAGGCCCTCCACACGAGAAAGAGAGAGAGAGGAAAACTCCCGCGGACTACGTCGGCTATCTCAATCGACAGCCCACCTCGCGGAATAGAAAGGAAGATATTGAGAACCTACGTAACTTTACAAAGCTAACCTCGTCAACAGGAACTTACGCCATCAGCAACATCTCCTGTGTAAAAGGCACTCAAATTCGCCCCTGGTAGCAGTAGTAGTATAAGAAAGTTTAAACCTCCTTAAACAAGTACCAAGCTCTTCTAAGAGAGGAAAAGAAAGGGACACAAAGTGTGTCGATATAACGGGGAACCTATGCACGAAGGTGTTCCCACACAGAATCATCGCGCATGGGAACAGCAGGTCAGGAAAGAAGTGGAAGAACAAACAACAGTAAGATCAGTAGGAGTATGAAATTGAAAGGAAGCAAAGTGGGGACGAAAAACGAGACGTCCTAAAGGCCTAGCTAATGGCTAAAATAACCTACCCAAACTCCCTGCGGACGCTACTACCCATAACATAGAATGGCCGAACCTATCTCACCTAACCCTATGGCCTTTCCTATGCTCCCTGAGGGGGTTCGCCCCTGGGTTCGCAAGGCCCATATATATTCTGACAGGAAAAGGGCCCGCTAGAATATACCTTTGAGGGCTTTATTATGCATGATGATTTCATTTCAAACAGCAAAAAATGTATTTTTTGCCTACACTGATGATACGAGAGTCTCGACAACCTTTACTTTGGAGTAGACATTTTAGCAATGATGTTTTACAACTTAATAGAAATATGTATCAGCCATCCTAGACTGTAGACAAGTAAGGAAAAGCGAGGAACATGGAGGGCGCCAAAAAAATCGGGAACCCGGGATTAGTTTTGGATTAAATAATGGTTGTGTATGAAATAAACTGAAGAGTTTTCAGTATTATAACTTACGAAATAACGGCATAATACAGTAGTTCATAAGAAGACAGTCATCAACTCTCAACATAAGTGCCATCAGACTGGATGGTAAAGTTTTTGCTTTTATAGGTGAGGAGATCGCGTCTCCTGATGGAGTAGACAAGTTCGTAGAGCTGCTCGACGCCGGGCGGCAGTTGCTCCAGGCTTGCCTCCTCCGCCAGCTCAGCCAGGTACCGCCACTGCAGTGATGAAAAGAAATGGAAGTGGCGGGAGGCGATGCCCTTGGCAAGGCGCTGCTGCAAGTCGGCTTTGGAGTGCGCCAGCATGTCGGCAGATGAGGGTAGAGACAGAGCGCCCGTCAGCGCCCGCAGGAAGTACCGGATCTGTTGCACCAAACACAGCCGCATGCAACACACCGAAAGGTGAACAGCATCGAGACACCATCATTATTTAGTAGGAATAACTGCCGTCTGCTCACGGTTTGCTTGGCACTATTAGAGAAACTGTCACGAACACAAGGTGCCAGTAATAAAATCAACCCTTAACAGCACCGAGACACCCTCAATATAGGGCGGGGTTACATGGCCACTTGTTCCGCGCACGCAGGTCGTACAAAGCATCCAAACCTTGTACTGTGTTCTTTCAGACACAAATGTATACCTACCAAGAAAATAACCAAGACGTTTGTCGTTAAGTGATTCGGCCTAGCAAGTGCCACTAATGCTATTTCTGAGGTTTCTTCAAATTTGGAATGAATTAGTAGATACTTGGAAAATTGTGCACCTTTTGAGGTGTTGATAAGAAAACGACGATAACATTTGGAGATTTTGCGCAACAGGCCTTTACACAACAGGGAAATAATTTCTGCCAGCTCGATGGTCCTATTCCCACTTTTCGGAAGCATCAATGTGACTAACGCCGTAAGAAGGTAGACTAATATTCCCAAAGGACTTAACAATTGCCCAAAGTAGTAAATAAAGTGTGGCATCAATGCTAGTCAAAAGTGTGCAGCAGAAAAAGTAAAGCAAATCAATATCACAGTGATGGTAAGGAAACGAGTATGTCATAAGTAGAAGATTAGAGAAGATGTGTGCAGCCTCAACATTAACCGACTTAGCGCCGATGTGCAATATAGACTTAGGGATAAAATAACCCGATGTAGTTGATGAAAATGCACCATGAAAGCTATCAGAGCATTCGCCGCACGACACACTACCCACACCGAAACGCATTATAGTATATGTAGGAGAATAATATGTACATATATACAAAAAATAATAGTGTATATGTATACAAGAGGATAATATAAGTCCTTTTAAAAGTATAAAACTATGCGTTGCATGACCCAAAAACCTACAGTATTGCCACAATATAGACATGTAATCGTCTCGTGAATATGAGAACGAGACAGTAACGTCCTATCACAACTGTGACAAAAAAAAAATAATGGAATATGAAGCACCCACCCACAAGTGCATCACTGCCAAGCTGAGAAGGCAAATCACTGGCACGGATTATCACCACAGTTTAAATAAAAACATACCTGGACATCAAAGAAAGGGAACGGGCATATCTTGGTTGGGATGCCAACGAAGGCAAGGGTTGGGTAGTCGCAGTGGATGAGGTGGCGGTAGAGCGGCCATACCTGGTGATCCTCAATGGTCACACCGCATTCCTTGGACAGGAACGGGAAGGTGTAGTGGTAACCTGCGCAACAGTAACGTAAGTCATGACTTGATCACGCTAATATCTACACCTGATGTTGCTCATCGGGAGCTGAGATGTACAGCGAACACTGTTGCCTCAACCGTGTCTGTGTCCGAGGCCGGCGAGCAGTTGCACCAATGTATCTGTCCGAGGCTAGTGCTACTCTCACACTTGCGGTGAGACAGCATGCTGTGCTACCTACAACGCAGCTTGTCAGCGTGTGCAAGCCCTGCCCTCCCCGTAGCAATGGGCTGCGAGTATCCAAAAAGTTTTAATAAAAAGGAGGTGGCAACGGTTGCGGAGATCTGAAGCTGATTTTTCCGGCATGGCTGAAGTCTGACTGACGCGATGATTGGCGGGAAGCTTCTTATTGATGACAAAGGATGGCTGAGAGCTAGAGATTGGTAGGAAGGGATAGCTGAGAGCTAGAGATTGGTAGGAAGGGATAGCTGAGAGCTAGAGATTGGTAGGAAGGGATGGCTAAGAGCTTGTCATAGGTGAGAAGAGTGCAGCGACCGGAACAAAGAACTTCACTGGTTAGTACAGCGAAACGTGACTGTGCTCCCTACTTCTATCAAACCTCCTTCCGAGTATCCGCAGAGATTCGATAGCAGGTATCCTGCTAATCAATGCCTGCGCTAATTACCCATGTGTGTTGGTTACAAAATTTGACGCTTCTTGTAGAATAAAGAACGTATGCATGATAGGCTGCCAGGCACAACAGGGAGAAAGTTATAAGCTACTCAGATGCTGAACCACAGACTCAGGAAGACACAGACGTGCAGTTCTTCAGTATGTTTGCAAGAAAATTTCCGCTGAATGATGACGTCACAGTTGTTTTATTGCTTTGCTTTCACCATAAGATGGTATGCAGGATACGAGTTTCATCTACATAGCTCAAGGAGGTTTGATCGAAGGAGGGAGCACAGCCACATTTCGCTGTACTGGCCAGTGAAGTTCTTTGTTCTTTTATGACTGCTCCCTTCCCACCAATCATAGGCTCTCGGCCATACCATTCCAGCATGAAGAGGCTTTCAGCCGTTCTTATAGCCAATCACCACGTCAACCAGACTTCAGCCATGCCGGAAAAATCAGCTTCAGATCTCCGTAACCGTTGCTACTTCCTTCTTATTAAAACTCCTTGACATAGCCCCAGTCGCTCGAAACTTCGTCGATGCTTAGTGGCTGCAAAACTCTGAATCCAGAAGACTTTTTAAAATGAAACCATTTTGAAAATCATTCCACATAAAGACGTTATGAATACGCTATATATTTCCTTGATTATATTTACGACTTTTTAGTTAATATATATTCTAGGTCTGCAGAATTCAAATATTTTTCTTGTTATATGAAACTGTTCATGGTACAACGCCGATTGTTGAACAATGACTTCGTACGAACCTCGAGGTAGAGCTGAGTTGCGCCTAGAGGCTGTTCGTCTGTACCTTCATTAGTCTATGGAGGGCATCTAGCAATTAGTCTATGGAGGGCATCTAGCAATGATCGGAAACAAAGGAAGTGAGGGTTCAGATAAAAAAACCCCATTTACGGCTTAAGCCCAGGGCGATGCAAAAAGGAAATACGAGCCTCAGTTATATCCGGGTAAGCTATGCTATGCTACACAATGGATGTCCCATAGGGTCCAACTAGAAAACACTAATACAGATAATAATTACCGTACTTTCTCAGATGAGGCTCTTAGAATTTATAACTAGGACAATCTTGGATCTTGTGTTTCTCTGTCACCACTGTTTCTATAATATTCTGCACAATGTCTGACAACAAAATAAACTGAACTGATGAAACAATTATTCAAGTAGTAGAACACACTTCATGTGAATAAAGTCAGGTGTATTAACATACTAAGTGAGCCACTAAGATCACTAATTAAACATATATATATATGTAATATGTTTTGGTAAAATTTTTGTAACAACAAGTTACCTGTACAGAAGATGAGAGCATCAACTTTGATCTCTGAGCCGTCATTGAGAACGAAAGTGTCACTGCTGTCCTCTTTCACACTGGCAATACCCGCCCTCTGCTCCAGGTTGTCAGGCAGCAAGGCGGGCAGAGGAAGAGGAAGGTTGTGACACAGATATACCTGCACACAGGCGACGGTTCTTACTGTACAGCTAACACCACAAGAAAATCGAGCAAAATGAGTTTGAAAAATATTTATCCATTTACGAGGCATAACAAAAGTACATATTGCGATATAAGTTCGCGACAGCATCGTGGCCAATGAAGTGGAGGAGATCCACAGTTCCGTTCCATGATAATTATTTCATGAGCAAGAGGACGACATTACTGGAATGTCAGTAGGTAGCTATGCTCTATTTTATAAGAGAACAAGAGCACTGTGAGAGCGCATACCTCCGCCAAGTAAGGCAAAAAAAATTCAAATAGGTTCTGAAACTATGATTTCCTTTGTATCAACACCAAAATCTAATCATTTGTTCTTTTCAACTGTAATAACAGCTTATGTAATTTTGTTGAAGATCCATTTATAACTTTTTGAGTTATGCTGCTAACAAACATTCTGATGAACATTAGTCAAATACACAAACAGACCAACCGATCATCAGCAAAATTTAATCATCTATGCATATCAACATTACTAATAATTCCTGCAACTTTTATAATAAAGATCTGTTCATAGCTTTTTAAGTTATTTTGCTAACAAGCATAAAATCATATACAGAGACAAACGAACAAATAGATCGTAACGAAAAATTGTTCATTTACTGCCCGTAATATATCTAACAACTGCGGCAAAGTTCATAAAAAGCCGTCCTTAACTTTTTGAGTTATGGCATGGAGAAAAATAAAGCATACAAACTAACAGATGAACGGATCTTCACCGAAGGTTGATTATCTGTTACTTACACCAATCCCTGTAAATTTCGTTGAAATCCGTCCATAACATTTTGAGTTATCTTGGTGACAGACAGACAAAGATACAAACTCGACGAAAACATAACCTCCTTGGCGGAGGTAATTACTAGAGCCTGCATTTTTGCAGTTTACGGCGTTCGTGCAATAAAAGCTATAAGTGAAATAACTGCAATTAGAGCTATAAATGCAATATATTAGGCCGTATTCACACGTCCCTCATCGTAACGCGTTCAGTCAAACTGATGAACGAGGCGCGCTGATTTAATAGAAGCAGCTACAGCAAACGCGGGAGACTAAAGGTTGAAGCATGGCCTTTTTTTTTTTTGAATGCGCTGCGTCATTCAAATTCAGTGAACAGAACCTATAAATAGTAAATTTATCCTCTGCAGCGTTCACAGATAATATATCCTCTGCAGCGTTCACAGATCATAGACAAGTCGACAAAAAATTGTTTTTTTTACTGTCACTTTAATAATCAGAATCACTGTACCCCTGTTTAATATTGTAAGAACACAGACGCCATTTTTTATTTGAAAGCACATCTGATTGCTATGTGCTGAATTCTCTTCTGTCGGTTTATCAGGCTATAAAAAAATCATAGAAATAAGCTGCACCTATCAAAATCAGGCAATACTAGAACGCCTCTGTGGCGTAAGACCATCACCCGCGGTGGGAGCAAATTTTATCGCCGTCATTTTTTATGGCCAGCTAATTCTAGTTTTCTGGCATGGGTCACATCGAGGACAGCCCACCACTCCCTGCAAAAAAATCATGAACATAGCTCAACTCCTTCTACCTGTTTTTGGGCAGGGAGCAATTTCCATTGCCGTAATTTTTTATGACCAGCTAACCCTATTTTTAGTTCATTTTGCATAGGTGACATTGACGATAGCCCACCAGACTTGCTGCACAAAATCATGGACAGAGCTCAACTCCTTCTACCTGTTTTTGGGTGGAGAACAAAGTTCATCGTCGTCATTTTTTATGGCCAGCTATTCCCAGTTTTTTGGCATGGGTCACATCGAGGGCAACTCACCAGACTCCTTACAAAAAATTATGAACATTGCTCGACAACCAGTTCCCATATAAATTATTGTTCAATGTTTTTGTCGGCGTAAAAAGATAATTGAGTTACAAAATCTCAAAATCTGACTACTAAATTTTTGTAACCTTTTTCGTTTGGGGGGGGGCATCACGGGAACAGGTGAAGTGAGCTATGCGCAAAGATCAGTCTCGTCATTGGGAAGAATTGTCAATTAGCATAAGCGCAATGTATACTAACAATTGGTATTTGGAACTGATATAAGTGTCCGTTGATCCACTGACACGCTATTTCAGTTTGTTATCCGATCTTTTTTGGTCTTTTCAATTTTTTTCTGTATTTGTCTTTTCCTTGTTTCCTATTTCGTCCACTCCTATTGCTTAGGTACAAGAAGAGCAAATTTTAGGTGCAATTAGAGCAATTTTTACGTGCAATAAGAGCAATTTTTAGGAGCTATAACTGCAATATTTTAAGCGCAATAAATCCGGGCTCTTGTAACTACAAATATCCTGGTATGGTTCTGGCCACCACGGCGACTTTCGTAGCCCCGAACCGCCACCGTCTGACTGTAGAGCCAACTTGTGACGGACTTGAAATTAAATCTGTGCACAATTTGTAACGTAGCAGACATAAATTACTTGGAGCATAACAATTCAATCTGGTTGCGCAAGCATCCCGTCATAGAATAGGACAGTTTATAAAAAAAAACTTTAACGAACAGTAGGAATGCGCTCGTACAATGCATAAAGATGATTAGAATAGATACTTCGCAATAAACTGACCAAGAGGCCCATTCCCAGTAGCCGAGACTTACGCTCCAGCCCACTATGAGCTATTGCCATCAGTTTAGAATCACAGAGACCTCTGGGAGAGAAAAGAAGAAGAAAAAAATTGATAACAAGGTCAGGCAAAGAGTAGATCGCCCATGCACAATTAAGTGCTGCAGATCCGGGGAGCTTGGAGACGTAAATAACTATTCCAAATGTTCACTACAAGTGCGAGAAAAACTGCTGGCTGCGAGTTCTTCGACATTTATGTTTGAATTTAAGGCCGTTGTTTCATAAACGATCATTTTCGTCTCTTTCAATGAGTTCCACTGTAGACACGTCGTTGAAGTCATTCAAATACTTGAATGTTGCTATTAGTTGGCCCCTCAATCGTCTTTGTTCCAAAAAGATGAGTCCCACTTCCTGTAGGCGACATTCGCTTGGCTTGCTTCGCAGCTGAGGTGTCAACTTTGTTGTTGTGCGTTGGATTCTTTCCATTTGGTCAATATCTTTGCACTAATGTGGCGACCAAAATTGAACGGCAAATCCTACATGCGGGTGAGTAGTGCTTTGTATAAAGGAACTATTATGTCCTTGGATTTGTACCCTACTCTACTTACTTTTAACGCTTTTGTCAATTTCATGGCTGTACTGTAAATTTTTGTGATAGTTACTCCCAGGTCGCGTTATTGGGCGGGAACCGACAGTTTTATCCCATTCATTTCCAATAAGGCGAGTGGAGGGGCGGTTCTCCAGCTCTGGCTCAACGTTCACGACTGAGCACTTGTCGACATTAAAGCTAAACTGTCAAGTTGCGGACCAAGCCGTGAGGCGATCTAGGTCTTGTTAGAGCTCCATTCTGTTTCCGACAGGATGACATATTTTAGTGTCATCTGCCAATGTACTGATTTACTGTAGATGTTAAGATAAAGATCATTGATGTAAATTATGAACAGAAGGGGGCCAAGCACGCTACCTTGCAGAATGCCAGATGCAACAGGCGTCCAAAGGCTCGTCTCTCTTTGCGGTTTTATTCGCTGCTGCCTAGCAGTGAGCTAAGCACGGATCCAACGTGAATTAATCACTCTAAAATTCATAGATCTAGCTACAACTAATGAAGTAAAAACATGCAAAAGTACATCAGACAAAATGCTGACCTTTGGTGAAACAGAGCAAACTTCGACGGCAATGTCTACTCCAGACGACGAGGCACCTAAAATTGCAACCGTTTTATCCTTGTAAGCAGTAGCTTCTCGGTAGCTGTGGCTGTGCAGGACAGATCCTCGGAAGTGCTCAAGACTCTTAATTGGAGGCTCGTAGGGAAGTGAGTAATGCCTGGGTCGAGCAAGGACATTATAGACATTGGAATAAAATACAGTAAAAGAACTACACAAAACCTGCGTCTACTACAACACACAACATTGCATGAGGTTTTTACATTTAATCTCCTCTGTAACTCTAGCAGGAATAGGCCTAAAGACAGGCTATCGGCACAAATTTTACCATGATTTCTGATAGTACATGACGCACTAGTTGTAATCCCATATTATACAAACAGCACATGAAGGGAGGACAAATTTCATTGTATATAGAGTAGTTATATATAATACTTTTGATTGGCAACGGGCAACCATCATTTTGACATGATTGGTAACATCATAAAGGTAGTGCAAATCACTATTAAATTCCATAAGAAATGTAAAAGTAAGCTTATTATTAGTATAAAATCAGAGAATGCAATTCAAACTTTGTTGGGGATAGAAGAGAATAACATGTAAATTTAGGGTCTATTCTACCCACCCATTGCAGACAAAGAGAGCACAGCAGACTGTGGTACTCAAAGAGCCAGTGTTCAGATCTCTGACAGTGATTTTCCACTCTGTGTCACGGTCGCCAGGTTGGGTGGGTGTTACCTCTTCCACACAATGCTCAAACTGAAATCAAAGGGCAGTACTTAGTAGCACAATTTGCTTCACAACACTGGCATGCAAGACTTATAAGCAGCCGTTTTACATAGTAAGAAGTTTCAAATTTACAGCCAGTGGCTTAAGCCTCCATTATCAAACCCGATTATCTCACTGACGAAGTAACAGGGAACATATCGGTAGCATTAGCATCGATAGAAATGGGGAATCTATGCACGAGGGTGTTCCCACACAGGATTAATATACATGGAAACAGTAAGTCGAGAGAGAAGAGGAAGAATAGAATAAAGAATCATCAGTAGAAGCGTGAATATGCAAGGAAGCAAAAAGAGCATGAGAGACATCTAAAGGCTAAGCTAATGGCTATGGTAAAAGCACACTCTAGCTACATATGTACTAGCAGTCCAATAATAAATTCAATAGTAGAATGTTAACAAATGAAAGGCAGAAAACCCTTACTAAGCTACTATAAAGTTTCGAGGAGTTAGCAGTGCAGATACTTTAGCTACAGCACAGAAAAGGGAGAGTAAAAGCAAACAGGGAGGTGGCAGGGCCACCCCCAGCTATCGGCGGCTACACGTCACTAGCACTTGCAAAGCTACCAGACTTACAAGAGCAACGGGCGATGACCAGCTGGGAAGGCTCCCAGTGCGATCGTTCTCCCAACTGTTTTCCTAATAAAATACGCCAAAAAACCGCTGTTTCATGGTTAGCTACCTCAGTTGCTGAGACATTGTTGTAGGCAGTGGTATATCTATTAGTGATATTTCATTGTACTAGCTCGTTTATTGCACAACTTTTCTTAATTCTGAAGAATAAAGCAGTAGCGCTGAGAGATGTGTGCGTCGTAACTTCTCACCCTTGCTCTTGAATGCTGACTGGGAAGCTGTGGTACTTGTGATGGCTCACTGCTGCATACGTTACCAGCACATAAATTTTGTGAAAGTACTTCTCCTTTTTTGTACTGTACTTTAGCCACTAGCCTACGTAAGATCTACCCTTAGCTTACACTTACAAAGTTGATTTAAGTACCTAGTCTAGTATGATGGCACTCAAAGTGCTGCGTATTAAAATTTCTGAGGAGCAGAGCCGCTCAATCTATTCCGGGGAGATTCTGCACTTACAATCTACTAGGGAATGACTTGAGGTTTGAGTTGGCCTGTAGGGATCTTGGTATTTTGGTGGATGTCAACCTGAAGTTTCAAGATCACATTTGGCCCATTGTGCAGAAAGCCTCGGGACTTTGTTCCAACCTCCTGTCGTCCACTGTTTAACGCAAGCCGGAGTTCATGATTCTAATATTTATCACGCATGTAAGACCCCTGCTTGAGTTTGATTCTTGTTTATGGAGTACTGGTTATATTGGAGACTTGAAGTTATTGGAGGGGGTCCAGCAGAGGTGGACTAAGAAAATAGATGGCTTACATGAGTGCAGTTACATGGATCGCCTTTGGTCCCTGAATCTGTATTCAGTGCAGAGCAGACTTCAGCGGGCTGAAGTGATTAAGATGTGGAAAATATTCCACGGAATGAGCACTATTGATCCTTCCGACGTTTTCCCCTGCAATAATTATGCTGCAACGCGAGGACACAGGTTCAAGCTTCCTCATGTGAGAGCGTCTTTGGAATGTCGAAGGCGCTTCTTCTGTGTGAGGTCCATTGGCTTGTGGAATTCTCTCCCCGATGCAGTTGTGAGCTGTGAATCTCTAAGTTCCTTTAAAAGAGCTATTCATAACCCTTTTTGCCTACGTTGAGTAGGAGGGACGGCATGCTAATATTGTTCATTTTTATTTGGGCCTCTGTGCACTCGGTGTGGTTCCTTCCGATTTTTCTCAACTATGGTTTTGGCGGGAGGAGTCGTTTAGGGGAGTTAGCTTACTTGTGCTCCCAGTTGCGGCGTCACTTTACTCTTTGCGGACTTGAACTTGGGAGAGCCTGACGGGCAATGTGGTTTCGTGTGATTGTTCCAGCCTGGGGGTTTTTGGGCGGTGCCATCGCTACAGTGAGTTAACTAACTTAACTAACTGACTTGTGCTCTCGGTTATGGCGCCACTCTGCTCCTTGCCGGACGGTTTGACTGGAGGGGAGAGGGGAGGGGTCCATGCGAGGAGGCACTCGATCTGTGTTGTTTTTATGGGGAGAAATGTCCATAATTTGCTGTGATTTGTGGCTGTTTTACTCTGTTTGTTCTCTGACTGCAGCTCATGACACACTTTCCGGCCAGTTTTGTTTTGTTGGGAAGTGAGCTTTGTACTTTTCGGCTGCCGTGTCAGCAGATCTGCGCTGCCCCGTTTTTTCTTAGTCTGCCTGTCTTTTCCTACCTGTGTACCTGCTTGGCTGGGGGTAGATAATCAGGTGAGCTACTGTTGAAATGGTAAATCTGAACGCAGAGCACTCTGCAGAGCCCAGCATCAGTTGCCACAGTGCACAGATTTGAGCAATGGCTTGGTAAGTAGTCCATTGATGCTTTTTGTCCATTAATATCATATTAGGCCTACACAACACAAAAGTTTCAGTCAGTGATCATATAACTGTGAAAGAAATATAAACTAGAGCACTCTCAGTTCACATACCTCTGCCAAGCAAGGCAGCGGCACAGAAAAATTCAAATTGGTTCCGAAACCATGATTTTCTTTTTATCAACACCAAAATCTAATCATTTGTGCCTTTTGACAGTACTAACAGCATCTCTAATTTTCTTGGAGATACGCTCATAGCGTTCTGAGTTATACTGCTTACAATCTAACAAACGTAAGTCAAACACACAAACAGACCAACCGATCATCACCAAAATTAAATCATAATGTCTTAACATTACTAACAATTCCAGTAAGTTTCATAAAGATCCATAGCCTAACTTTTTTAGTTATTGCACTAACAAACATAAAATCAAACACAGCAACAAACAAATGAACAAACAGATCATCACAAAAATTTTGATCAATTAGGCTACTCTTTGTAATATTGTAATATACTCAACAAACTCATGTAATTTTCATGAAAATTCATCAATTAGCTACTTTTAAAGTTATGGTATTAGCAAAAAAATAGGCAAACTAACAAATTGATGGACAGATCTTCACCAAAATGAGCCGACGTGTCCTGTCGCCACACCAAGATAATCAATGTAAGTCTGGTAAAGTTCTCGTTACCCACGAGTAGTTTCCATGTAGGTACACTGCGCTGGTCACCTTAGTAGGTAACTAGTTACCAATACGTAGTCTCCATATATGGTAGCTAGCTATATGTTCGCTGGACGTCGTGGACTCCAGGGAATACGTGCAGCTATAGTTGTTGAGGTTATTGATATTCACTGTATATAACTATCTTATATTACTAATTAGAACGATCAGTCAAGGAATGGCATAAGCGACAGTTGCGCAATTAAACGGGTGAGTACAGTGTAGCTTCTGTTCAAACTTGGAGAGCCTGAGCTACGATCCACTTCAGGCTGGGTCGGAGACTTTAATCTCACAAGAAAGGGTGTGCGTTAAGATGATAGCACAAAAAGTTAATCATTTTTTCTTTGTAACATACTTGAAAATCCATGGAAGTTTGATCAAAATCCGTCCACAACTTTTTGAGTCATCTAGGTGATGAACAAACAGAATAACTGAATGACAGACAAACCTGACAAAAACATAACCTCCTTGGCGGAGGTAATGAACTCTAATGTATAAAAATGTGGAGACACAATAAGCCAATACCTACCTTGATATATTTTTCTAAACCAAAATGTTCAGAATAGTCTTGCAGATATTTCAGCATGCCAGTATGAGGAATAAAGGAATCCCCCTCATTAGGGAATGGGAAATCAGGGAAGCCCATCACCTCCTTGGGTAAATTGGTCCT
>LQNS02004412.1:6958571-6974674 GCA_001587735.2 Parhyale hawaiensis | reverse complement strand
CTCCCTATAGCAATGAAATGCATCTTAAATAGCCTAATTTGATCCTTAGTAACTCCTCTACCACTGGACACTTCCAGATTTCCTGTATGTCAGTTTCATTTTGAGATATAGGCTCTATATTGAAGAAAAAACACCCGTGGCGAATTCACCCCGTTCTACCCTACGTAATAGTTGCCCGGCATAGTTGATCATGTTTTCTAGTAGGCTAAAGAGAGCATGTCACTAGTAAACAGAACTAACAACAGTGGATTAAGTACAGTAGCCTAACCAAAGGGAATGCCAGACTCCACTGCAACTGAAAAACTCAAAAAACAGTCAACAGACAGACACACTCTATCTACATTTACTCAGAAGCAAAATCATCAATGATTGAATAAACCCCACTACTCCCACCAAACAACTCAGACTTGTAGAAAATATCATTGTAATTAGCCAAAATAGAGAAGTGGCACTTGTAAACATTGACAAATTAAAGCTAGGCTGGCCCACTCACACTACAGTAGCCTAGCCTAGTTATAGGCATAGGCCTAGTTCAAAACCATTCCTTAATACACACTTTAAAATCAAATGGCCCTTTAATGGCGCAGCATGCATATAAGTTCTACTGCAAAATTAACCAAACAATGAAGATAAAGCACTCTTACCTGCTACTGCCTTGCAATTGACGTAGACGTTGAGATAAGCAGCAGGCTGTAACGGCACGGCAGCTTCGTCCTTGACTGAGCCCCCAGCAACGAATGATAAAGCGACAACGGCTATCAAACCGGCGCATCTCACTTTCTGGCAAGTTCAATAAAAAAAAATAATTTATAGATTACAGAAGTACACAAGCACGACTCCACTACCTATACAATTCAACGAATAGTTTATTAGTAAACTGGCGGTGTCCTTTAAACCGGAGCCTATAGCGTATCCTTCGCACCACTGCGAAAGTAAACATCATCAGCTGATCATACTATTGTTTACGTTCTTCAATAGTTACTATGTTACGACGTTACCTTCTCCCGATTTGCGGCGCATTTTTCAACGTAGGGACGGCCTTGAAAGCCAGCTGTTTCATTGCGTGTGTTGAGTTTTGAATGGGAACTTTTTCTCTGAAAGACATTGCACGTAAGCGTTTTTTTGCTTTTTTCATTTTTTAATGTAGATAGAAAAATGGCAGCCATGAATACGAATGAAGGTAGTTATCTAGCTACCTAATTCCGTTATTATCGCCTCCAGGCTCCTGCTGGAATCCATTTAAATTTAAGCTAAGTTAGCTGGGGCCTAGGCTACTATCATACTGGTTGCAGGTCATCAGACTTACCGTCTGACTTGGAACAAATCTTTACACTTTAAAAGTCTAATTTATTCACTATGTCCTGGATTTCTTCTGTTAACCTTGCAATTGATACACCTTAAGGTTGGGCTATTTTGTCACCCCGAGGGTTAGGCTATTTTGCCACGTGGGAAAGTTTGCAGTTTATTAGTCATTGTAGCAAAAGTTTTAACTGCAGAAAAATGGTAAAAAATCCATTTTAAAGTTGACAGAATCATCTTCAATTTGAGACAAAAGACAAGCCCCTCAGACTGTCAGACAAACATTAGTCAGTTAGACATCAAAGTTGTATTCTCAAATTTGATGTCCAACTGAATCTTTAATAGGCCTACTTGTCTGAAAGTATTGTTTTTGTCTCAAATTCAAGACAATTCTGTCACTTTTCAAATGGACCTGTAGTTTTATCAGAAAAATACTTACTCAAGAAATGTATGAGCTACAGTCGAAAAAACACTAGCTAAACTGTCATATTCCACAATCCCATTTGCCATGGAATGGTATGCAGTACAGTAATCCCTTGCTATTCGCAAGGGTTACGTTCCATCAAAGGGTCGAGAATAGCAAATCCGAGAATAGAGAATACCTAAAACAGGAAATAAGTAGGGTACATTCCTAAAGAAGTACAAATGCTCTCTTGAACCTCGAAAGTTGTTGACTGCTTCCAGCCAGAGACTATTCCAACAGAAACTGTTCTTACCTGTGTACAAGTAGAAATGAGTGATGTGAGAGCAGAAGTGCGTAATGTGTGTATAGAAGTGCATGACGTGTGTGTAGAAGTGCATGATGTGTGTGTAGAAGTGTGTGATGAGAAGGTGAGTAGCCAGGAATGAGCTGTCACAGAGAGGACTTCCCAATTCCCAGGTTTGTAAATTGGGTGAAAATTTTTATCCCAGGCCAAGATTCGTAGCTAAGTTTGGTAAAAGTGCGTTTCACTGGGGTAATTTTTGGGCCAAGGTTCGTAAGTCGAGAAGTTCATTGGTTGGGAGATTCGGAAGTCAAGGTCCTACCCCTACTGCAAATTTCCAAAAGCGTCCTGCAAATAATGTAGGTTGCACTCCAGGCCGTCACGAACAACAGAAACCATGGAAAACGAACCCGCAAATATTGAGGGATTACTGTAGTGAACAATCCCTGAAATCCAACCAATTTGGCTTCAAACGTAAATATTACATGGAAAAGGTTAACTTGCATTAAAAAATACCCAAAGGATGTAAATGAAGCCCAAAGAAGTTGATACAACATCATACAATAGCTTAATTTAGTTTTTGAAAGTGTCCCGAATCATCCCAGACCACTGGCTCGAATCACCCTACATGTGGTTCAAAATTGGGACAAGTTCAACATAATTCCAATCACGAACTATTAGATTTGAGTAGAAATGCTTTTGCTCACTTGAAACAAACATAAGAAAGTCCCGTAAAAATTTGAAGTGTCTAGCTCAAAAATTGCACTTTTTAGACCAAAGTTGTTGAAAACTGAAAGTCAACTGTTAAAAGTTGTTTTGTGGGTAAAATTGGCACTTTTTTCAGACGTGGATGACACATTTCTTTAGTGAGTATTTATCTGATAAAACCATTGTATCTTATGATTTAAATATTGGCCTTTACAATATCGTAATCAGATTTTTGAAAAAAGTTTTTTGAATGAGTTTCAGTCAGTGTCCCGAATCACCCCGTGTGACGAGAGTGTCCCGAATCACCCCGGTCAATGCTAAAAAAGTGCCGCCAATGAACATGTAGACTAACCTGATACCAGGTAGCTATAGGGAATTACCCAATTGCCAAACTAACCATTTTTCCGAACAGTCATTACCTGCTTGATTTGTGTAATAAACAAATAAACAAATTTGTGTGCTTGCTTGGAAATAGGGTTAGTGTGGCAATTGGGTACTACCATACCTCTATGCATATATTAATTTTTGCATGCCATGTTGATTAGCTCAAATAATTCAGCACAAACTGCAGACATGATTTTGAGGCATACCAGTATGTATAATTGTATAGCTACATATTTTAGTTTAGTTCCTCAAGCATTATTATGTAGGTGTGAGTGCAATGTAGCTAAACTTCTATCCAGTAAACTTTAAAAAAAATTATAGTAGTCAAGCATAGCTATAAACAATTCAGTTTTACTTTGCATTTTTATTTTTGCATTAGCTATTCATTTGAAACCAACCATTTTAGTAGCTAACTCATTGTGCGGTATATAATATGCAGGTGCAGCAGTAGCAGAGCATAAGCAAGAATGAAGACTGTGGGCATCATCGGTGCAGGAGCTGCTGGACTGTGTGCTGCACATCATGTGCTCAGCACATCCACAATGGTGCCTATTGTGTGGGAGCAGGCAAAAGTTGTTGGTGGCACTTGGGTCTACACAGATAATGTGGGCACTGATGAGCATGGCCTTCCCGTTCATTCCAGCATGTACCAGTCACTCAAGTAAGCAGATAGTTATCTGTCATATTTATATGTCTTTGTGTCTACTTCCTTAATGATTATTTAAAAGTTTTTTACTCTGCTGATGCTTGTTGTATTTTCTTTACTTTTTAAGTAAAATATTTGGTATCATGTACCCTACTCCTGCTTTCACTGCTAATCTAGTTAGATAGCTATTGCCTAAAGATATCTAATTTTTTAAATTGCATGAAATATTTCTTTAGAGTACCTATTCTAAGTATGGTATCTGTTCTATGGATCCTGATTTGTTTCTGCGGGTTTAGTCACGAAGTCTGTGTCTCTCATATGTGCAACATCTTTGTGGATTTTGTTTGCATACTATTTTGTGATTTTCTGTTTGAAGTTGTCACATTTGTTTTTGCCATAAGCAGCATGGTAGCTTATTGCATTTCAGTTTTTTACTGGTTACATAGCTGTATGTCAAAATTTAGACCAGTGGTTCTTAATTAACCTCTTTACTCCCATGCCCACCTCAACAATATAATTTCTTCTTCAAGCCTTCTTATTAAAACTTCTTAAGTGTGTTTAAATACATGTGATGTTTAGGCTTACCAGGTAGCTACCAAATTGTCATATTTTATAAGTAAATAGTACCAAATGTTTAAAAAAATTGAGATTGCACTGCCCTCCTCCCTCCTGGAATCCACTAATACCCCCTCCCCCAGATTAAGAACCACTGGGTTCGACCCTATCTATTTGTTATTATTATATAAAGTTTTTGTTTCTATTTAGATCCAATTTACCCAAGGAAGTGATGTCTTTCCCTGACTTTCCATTCCCCACTGAGGGCGACTCCTTTGTTCCTCATACTGAAGTTCTGAAATATCTACAAGACTATGCTAAACATTTTGGTTTGGAAAACTATATTAAGGTAAGCATCAGCTTCTAGGTTCTTCACTTCTTTTTATGCTTGAAATATAATTTCTTTCTTGATTTTTCATCATCTGTCGTACACTTGCAAGAGCATGTATATGACTGCAGTACCTATTCTGCATGAAATACTGTACCTATATTTTTAGTAGTCACGGTTTTCTTCTATGGTGGAATATGAATGAAATCTAACATAACTACGGTATAATGGTTGGTATGAATATGATGTAGTACCATAAGCTCTTGCAATATTTTAACTTTTTTGTAGATGAACAACGGTTTTGATAATGTCTACTTTATCAGTCAGTCTCAGACACCTTTACTGCAGCATTCACATCTGAAGTTAGATGATACTTTGCTTCAGGAGTATAGCTTCTTGGAAATTCTTGGTGTTGTCTTCGATAACAAGCTTACCTTTGAGCCGCTTATTAGGCGACTGGTGTCACGTGCTTCCAGTAAGATTGGGCTCCTGCCTAAGGTGAATTCTGTGTTTGGTGACAGGGAGGTTCTCCGCAGATGCTTCTATGCTTTCTTGCTGCCTGTGTTGGAGTATTACTCACCGGTCTGGGCTTCAGCTGCTGACAGTCACTTGCGTTTGCTGGACCGACTTGTTAGTTTAGCCAGCACGCTGTGCGCCGAAAATGATCTGGTGAATCTGTTCGATAGGAGAGAGGTTGCTGGACTCTGTATGCTTTATAAGGTTCACAACAATGAAAGACATTGGTTGTATTCATCTGTCCCAGCCCTCAAGGAGGATTACACGTGCTGCGGTTGACGCGCACAATTTCACTTTAGAGACTGTTGGATGCAGAACTCGTCAGTTCAGTCGGTGCTTTGTGCCCTGGTCTGTTGGGGTTTGGAATTCAATGCCAACATTGGCTTTCGGTCGTATTGGCCTGCAGGCGTTTAAATCAGCAGTTAATGGCTTTTTGTTGGATTTTCTTTAGTAGCGTTTCGGGCTTCTCGGTGTTGCAAACTGCTTCATTTGGGTTGTACTACCTGTCCGTGGCTGCCCGGGCGTGAAGTTTTAATAATAACAATAATAATAATGGCACATGCCTGTTGTGTGTATCGTTGGGAGTTGCACTCCCAGGGAAACTCATACATTACCTCTAAGGAGTAATAATAATGTTATGATCCCTCTCGGGGTTACTACAGCCTCAAATCAGCCTGGGAACACGTTTCACATATTATAGCTTCCACATATCTATTGACATATAGCTAGCTATATAGCTACGTACTCTATGTCCCTTATAGCTATCTTCCCTTTTCGGGATTAGCCTAGCTGCAGGTCATGCTGTGGCTGAAACTTGCACCGTTATGATAACATAATGAAAGAGCTTCGTGTGTCATAGCAAATTTTTTCCTGACTAGCCTATGTTGTATTTGTGAATAGTATACTTATGAATATAACTATGCTACTATTGGAATGTGTATATGTAAAAGTATCTTATAAATATCAATTTGTTGTTTATCTGTCGCCGACTCAAATAGTTTTGCTGTATGAAGGGTATATTCCTGCATAGTTATCAAAGCTTGGTGCAGTAAATGTTTTTGCTGTTTAGTACAGTGCCTAACTGGTCTGAAGGGAGTGAAGGGCCATTCAGCTCTTCCAGGATAAGAACACTGCAGTGAAATTCTCATAGATACTGCGCTCTATTCACAGTTCGAGAATGTCGTGAAGGAGGTAGCACCCACCCGACCTGGAGACCGTGACTCAGAGTGGAAGGTCACTGTCAAAGATTTGAACACTGGCACGGTTACTACCACCGTCTGCTGTGCTCTCCTTGTCTGCAATGGGTGAGTGATACTAGCACTATGAAGTGTGTATTGTAGCTACCGTATTATCACAAAATATTTGTGTTAGCTACTTCCAAATATTTGTGTTTATTACAACCAACTGTGTGTTTATACCTACTGACTGTGTGTTTGACTTGCCGCCCTGAATCCATGAAAGCTCAGTATTCAAATTTTTGGACATTGTTAATAGTGCTGTTCCTACTATTATTGCGTATTTTATTATTTATGTTGATCATTAATGTTTGTATACACTGTATAGTGCACGCTGTGGTCACTAAGTTAGGCATAAAATTATTAATTAAATTCGAGACAAAATTAGCAATAAGATCACAGTTTATGATGAACCCATCACGATAGATGAACCCACGACGAACCCATCTCGATAGATACCATCACCAACTATGACATTATCCCCTTGTTTGCAAAATACATATACTTTATATAAAATTAATAATAATCCCCTCCTTAACTAGCGGCGTTCGAGCCTGTGGATAAACAAAGGAATAGTTCGGCGCGATTTAGGCATTGTGCTACAGAAGCGCTAGTAAAACTGCTACTACTACCACTAAGCAGTAAGATCTTCAAAGCTGTGCTGCTCAAGCCCAGTCTTCTGGCGGCGTGGAGCTGAGTGATTTACAAGTTCGTCGCTAGGGACAGCGTCACGGGAATACCAGTGGCTTGGTGAGAAGTGCTGCCTCAAGCAGTAGCGCGACCAAGGTCAATGAAACTCGTGGAAAGTCAGATGTAAGCAGCCTGAGGCGAAGGCAAAGAGAGCAGGAACCGTTGAAAAAGCGCAGCTTGGGAAACACTAGGAGATCAGAAGGCGGGTGAAGAGCAGAGTTGCGGAGTCGGATGGTTCAAGGTCAGACTCCGACTCCAGGCCTTCCATAATTTCCGACTCCCAAGTCCGACTCCGACTCCTTAAGAATTGCCGACTCCCGACTCTGACTCCTTGATCCAACTACTGTAGTAGTTAGGCTAATGTAAACAGTAGCTAAATGTGCCCAAAAAATTTCTGACCAATATACAGTTACTATTTCGTGCCAGGTGCTGATACAAACAGCGATACCGGGAGTGTCATCTCTGTCGGCACACATTTTGCAATGACCTTCCTTTTAAAATTTAAAAGTCTCTTTAAAATATTGAATGAGTTGATGCTAGCTGATTCCCTTTGTGCCAATTATATACCATCCTCCTTATAATTTTATACCGTCCTAATTCTGCTGCTGCCCAAACTTGAGAACAAGTGTCAAAGTTTGCAAGTATCTCGTATTGGCAAGAATTTGCTATTGTATCTTTATTTTAGGTTGTTTCCCTAGAAAAATGGCTTAATCCCCCTGTTCATTGGGAATTTAATCGTACTTTTTTTGCTTGGAAATAGCATGGGTACCAGCCTTTGCTGGGTCTACTGTACATAGTGCGAGTTTTAAAAAACAACAACAATATTTGCTCGTACCAAAATTTCATTTTCTCCGTTGCTATTAGTGGTTCTATTTCCAAGAGTGTCCTTTCCATTTCCTTCTATGATCGTATTCTCAATTTGTGAGTCATTAATTCCCATTAGAAAATCTTTACTGTGGGACGGAAGTAGAATTCAAAATCGCGCAACCACTGAGATGTACTTCAGTGTTCTTCAATGTCTAGATTGGCTTAGCAATGACCAGTCTTTTTCCCATCGAGCGAATAAAGTTCTCCAATTAAGTGTTACTACGACAAAGAGACCAACCAACTATGTTTCATCAATTTACGAATAGGATTCATTTCTATACAATTGTATTTCAGTACCTGACCCGCCATCAAAAGTGACTACAAAGAAACTGCATTGAGAGGGCACTGTTTATTTTCCAAGCTCACTGGCGTAATTTTGCCGTAGAGGCTGCAGTGCATTCATTTGGCTTACCTTCGTTTCAAACATAAGAAGAGATTAGCGCCACCAATTTTCCTTCGTTAGAACAGTGCAATCAGTTTGCTCTTGCTGATATGTTTACAGCGTAAAGAAACAAAAAGTTAAATCAACCGTGGAACTAGCCAACCACCATCGTTAATAAGCCGTGCCCCAGCCGCATGCCAGATACTGTTCGAGTAGTTGTCAAGACTGCTTCCACCACTCGCTTCAAAAATTTTGTTCTCCCAAGTTTTAGAACCTTGGAAGAAGAATCATTCAGGCTCGACAATTTTTTATCTGTAAGTATATTCTTGTCTTTGCTGTTACTCTTTGATGAAAATGGTCAAAATTGTTCAAATTCCCCCAAAAAATTACCCAACGTGCTATTATTCCCCAAATTAAAAAAATATACTGTATTTGATAAGTTTGTTTGCTAAATTTCGCCATCGTTCTTGAGACGGACTGTTCTAGTCTATAATTAAACTTATAAATACAGGAAGGTCTTGAATGTTGTGTTTGGTACATCCAATACAATTGTATAAATCACGACGGTAATTATTCGGCACCGTACTGGAGTATGATTCTTTACATCCCATGTGGTGGAGGAGCTCTTGTTTAGTCCGTGACAGACGACAGTCTTTTATCTTGTATTTTCACTTCACAGCATTGGAATTTGTTGCTGTTTGTTTATGCAACAAAAGTATTTATTTTCTGATTTCTTATTCCCTCCAACTTTACTAGTGGCTTTGCTAAGAAAGTTACCGTGACGGCTATGTTCTAGCAAATCAGTTGCTGGACACACAGTTGTGTTTGCCTGGACACAACGACATTTTCGAACGTTGTGAAGTGAAAGCATTGGACCGTAGACTATCGTCGGCACTGGACTCTACGTAATGCTGCCATGACATTTACAAATAATGCCCACGGAATCTTACTGTACCTAGCACTTTAGTTAACTAAGGTGCACGGTACCTACAATATGATGGTAATGGCCTCAATTATAGTGTGCACCACTGCCACACACTTGCATTTTCTCTACCCCAGACATTACTCTCTCCCTTACGAGCCTCCAATGGAGGGCCTCGAGCACTTCCGAGGGTCTGTCCTGCACAGCCACAGTTACAGAGACTGTACTCCGTACAAGGATAAAACCGTTGCCATTTTAGGTGCTCTATCGTCTGGAGTCGATATTGGTATGGAAATTTGCTCCGTTTCACCAAAGGTCGGCAGCATTTTGGTTGATGTGATTTATATTAGACTTGGGGGTTTTCTCGTGATTTATGGCGTCGACTTTGATGTGATTTTATTGTAAATGTGCCCAAATTTTTTATGTGGTTTGCCTCGGATGTACAGTGTTTGTCGTGAATTATGGTGCGGTCTTTCCTGTGATTTGTATTGTTTTAGCCTTTTGTATTGTAGACAATGTACCGTATGATAAGAAGTGAAAACTCTTCTTTATTTTGTTTGTATGTTACGGCGTAAAAACTCTTAATCTTAGTTGTGTGTACTGAAGTAATAACTTTTCATGGTCATATATGTAAAACTTTTCTGTATCTTATTTGGATGCTAAGAATTAAAGTCTCTTTGTCTTGCTCTATCTCATGATTTTGTACTCCTATCTTGCGTCTTCATACTTGAAGTTATTTCCTGTCAGCATTTAAAGCGTGGGCTGAATTTTTGCAACGCGTATTGCTATCTTTACTGATGATGCCTGTAACCAGCGCTACGAACTGCCTTCTTTGCAGGTATACCTGTGCCACAACTTACCCTCACGTATAGCTGCCTTGCTGCCTGACAACCTGGAACAGAGGGCGGGCATTGCTAGTGTGAAGAAGGGCAGCAGTGATACTTTCGTTCTCAATGACGGATCAGAGATCAAAGTTGATGCTTTCATCTTCTGTACAGGTAATTTAATAAGAAAAACCCAGGAGAACAGAGCTTGCCTAGTTAGACTTAAAAAAAAAACAACTTGTTAGCTACATCAAACGACGTTCGAAAACACATTCTGTATGTCTTTCAATTATCTCCTACACATTTCTATTTCTTGAGTCATCTTCTGCCTTGAAAGATGTAACGCTAAATTTATGTAACCAGTACTTAGGATACTTCTGAGGTCCGACAATTTCGTGTTTTTGTTGGTTACAAACGAGCCTTTTGTTTGCCATCATAATATGCAAACTTTCTTGACTCTCTTGAATAGTCGAAGACGCTGTCACCTGTTGGAGACTTTTCTTTGTCGACTGCGTGTTGGGCCCACGCGACTCCCCCATGAATAACTCTCATGCAGAGGCCGCAACTCTCCACTGAGGCTTCTCGTTCCTATGACTGTCGAGCATATCGTGGCCTAGAAGCCCTAGCCTCGCTAAAGAAAGCCATACTGTTCTTTTACTCTCCTCCATGGTGATCTAGATGTTACAGACACGCTAAGATAGGAGACCATGCACGCTTTATGGAGCAGAGGCTCTGTGGAGAAAGCTTTAAATGATCCACGAGATGGTTCTTCCTCTGTAGCGTTGCAAGTTGCTGTAGGTACGAGCTTGGCTAAAATATCTTTCACTTTCTCTCACTTAGCTCATTGATAAATTTTGCCTATTTTTCGGCAAGGCAGATGATGTCCGAAGTGCGCTAACCGCTTCATTGTTACTACTGCTACTACTACCACCACCACTGTCATTGTGCAGGCTACCACTACAGCTTCCCGTTCCTGTCCAAGGAATGCGGCGTAACCGTTCATGACCGACAAGTGTGGCCACTCTACCGCCATTTCATTCACTGCGATTACCCAAGTCTTGGCTTCGTTGGCATCCCCACCTTTCTATGTCCGTTCCCTTTCTTTGATGTCCAGGTGAGCTGGTTTGTACTGTGGTGTTGACCTAAATAGCTAAGTTCTCTCCTCCTCTCGGTGGCTGAGTGACAAAGACTGTTGATCGAGTGTGGCAGCCAGGGTTCGATTCCCGAATTCTCACCGCGCAACGCACAGCTACATGGAGCACTCCGGTATCGAGGGGCGAAAGGAATTACGGCAAGGAATTCTCAAAATTGGCTCTCGGCGCATAGTACTTCTTGTGTTTTTCACACTACCAGATCTGCAATATTCTAGAATTGAATCAAACGAAAACTTCGTTACGTGTGTCCGCAGTATGTGAAAAAACATATCATCTTCATTATCATGCTCACGTCGGTAGTGATACAGTACCTACACGTGTAGCTGGGTGGTTCAACATAAATTTATCCTGTTTTTGAACAATGATCTTGTTAAGTTATATGACAATATCCATCATCGGGTTCATCATCACTAGCGAGACGGCCACGTGTTCATACTGTAGCCATCCCGTAACTTTTGTGACCATTCAAAGTACAGCATTAAATTAATTTTCATTTTCTCGGTGGAATCAGTTTGCTGTAAATTTTCATAATACATTTGCATTAACTCATTTATGTTGTTGCTTGCTCTTGCATCGTTTTTGGTATTTCATTTATATGTTGAAAATGCTTACCTTGAAGTTTTTCTTGTACTAATGGTATATTGGTGTCCTCAGTGTCATTTCTGATGGTGATGGAAATTATTTCCTATTGGGTTGTTGTCACATTCTTGATGCACTTCCTGTCACTATGTTGCGCTCGTGTCTGCTTTTACTCATTCACTCCATTTCAGTTATACTGCCTGTGTATAGTAAATATGGCGAAAAACCCTGAGAATAATAGTAATAATAAATATTTATTGAATATATCAGTAAAATGTGGTAGAGAGACTTGCAAGCTGACAGAAATTTATACTCTTGTGTGTTATATACGTGCGGCTGTGTCCGGTGCCACAGGTGCGGTACTTCCTGAAGACGCTGAGTGGCGCCGTGTCTCTGCCGTCATCGGCCGACATGCTCGCTCACTCCAAAGCCGACTTGGAGCAGCGGCTTACCAAGGGCTTCGCCTCCCGCCACTTCCATCTGTTTGGCTTTATGCAGTGGAGTTACCTGGCGGAGCTGGCGGAGGAGGCGAGCCTGGAACAACTGCCGCCAGGATACGAGCAGCTCTTCGCACTGGTCTACAACATCAGGATACGCGATCTCGTCAATTATAAAAACAAGAACTTTGTGCGCCAGTCTGATGGCACTTATGCTGAGAGATCATGACTGTGCACTGGTCTGATGGTTCTTAAGCTGAAAGTTAACGTCTGTGCACCATTCTGATGGCACTGGCAGCAGCAGACCAGCGTGCTTGACTTGTGTACTAAAGGAGCCGGGATCGAGCGACGACCGAGCCAAGCGGTCTTTGTATCATTGGGAGTGCTGAGTTAGCAATTGCTTGGTATGCAGAGGTGCGTGGAGACACTGGTAGGGGCTCGAGTCGTGGAACTTTCTGTTGCGGCGCCATAGTTTGTAACGACCCGAGGTCGGCTGCAATTGTACGTACTGCTCTGTGGTTATGGGCCTACTGCTGCTGCACGAACCAGTGTGTGTGGGTTTCCCAGCAGAGGGTACACAGTCAACGTTGATTTTACCTTTACTTATGGAGAGAGCTCATGATTGTCGCCTCTTGGCCTCTAGTATTTTGGTTTTATAGCGTCACACGTGACCTGTCGCTTACAAGACACTATTGCAAACCAGTACAGAATTTCTGGCAAAAATACTTGTAGGGCCATCGTTCTGTCGGCCATGATTCGTGTCCTGTGGTTTGAGTCGCTTTTGGCAGAGCTGTGGCCTGGCAGCCTTATGCCAATACTTCGTCTGATTTTTGGACAACACTGCTAACTTAGCCCATCAAAAACGTACGTTTGAGAATCTAGCCTATCATTAGTGGGGGGCTAAGTGAATATTGCTCTGTTTATGCGACAAAATTACATAGTGAAATAAGCAAACTGAAAAACACTCAAAATATCCATCTAACGTGGCTAGAAGAATGTAGCTTTGCATGATTTTCAGTAAAGATTTCACACAATGCATCTATAAAAATAGTGCATAGTTCGTGTGTATTGGTTGATTCAGGTATGTCTTATTAGAATAACTTTCTAAGGTAAAAATTTAGTCAGCTTTGACTGCACCCTCCACTGGGAAACCCACACGTACTGGGTCGTGCGGCAGATATAGGCTACTGGCCCCATAGGAGAAAATACAGCTGCAGCCGACCACGGATCGTTAAGAACTATGGCGCAATAGCGGAAGGTTCAACGATCCACACCCCTACCCTAAAGTGTGTTTGTACCTCCACGGTAGCTACACACACCAAGCAAGTTTGCAGACCCTGCACGCCGTTCCTCGCAAAAATCGCTCACCCGACTCTTGGCTCATTGCCGGGACTTTCAACACAACTGTGCAGCACGCAAGGCCTGCTGCTACCGTGGGTGCACTAATGTGATTTCTAGTGAAATGCAGCTTGATATGATTGTTGCTCCAGCGTGGAGATTTTGTTTTCATCGTTTTGTGTGATCGATTCCAAGTTTTAATTTTTACTCTTGTTACTTGTTACTGCTTGTCGCCTCGTGCAGCGGTAGGCCTGTACCACTTCAGTGGAGAACCCTAAAATTCAGTTTTAACTGTTACACGTGTTCCGTATCATATATTTCATCCCGTTGAAATTGTTATACCTTTGCGTGTGTTCTACTTAGCGTCAGAAGCTCATGTTTGTTTTCGGTTATAACGCGATATTCAGATGTTCATTGAGAAATATTCAGTAACCATAAAGGGGCGTAGACTACATAAACTAAGCTGATTAGCTTCAATTTCTTTTCGAGCTTCGGATAGGAGCGTTGGTTTGGTCAGTTTGCTCCGAGTTCTAGGCATTACCCTCAAATGGATTACTCTTTAGGTAACAGAAAATTCTATCCCATTCTGCTAGATGGAGTGTTCGGCTCTCTGACACCCTATCGGGTTGTGGCAAACACCAGCACGAAACTAAAAAGCTGGAGCAGCGGTGCTGCCTGAAGTGCCTGACAACTGCAGCCAATGAACATAACTTAACTCACTCTTGCTGCATCAGTCGATGACGCCTTATACATATTCACCATGTTAAATTTGCTATTCTGCCTGCCCTGTGACGTCAGACTGGTGGTCGCTGTCTTAAGACATCCATAAAAATAATGCGAAGGTTTGCTTGGATGGAATCTCACGTCACCGTCTCAACCGATTTTCTTATTTCTAATTCGCACTGCTTTTAGTGCGCCTTGTCTCGGCTGCTTCTTCCCTGCCATCCGTCCATGAGCCGCTAATTTTTGTGTATATTTGTTCCTGCGTGTTAGCAGACTGATTACCTACCTCCATTGTTCGTGCGTGTTAGCAGACTGATTACCTACCTCCATTGTTCCTGCGTGTTAGCAGACTGATTACCTACCTCCGTTGTTCCTGCGTGTTAGCAGACTGATTACCTACCTCCATTGTTCCTGCGTGTTAGCATACTTATAACCTGCCTCCATTGATTTAATAAGTTGTTGAGATGTGTTCATATCAGTTTCTCGGGTGTTAAGTCGTGACTTTGAAGTTTGAGTTGTCCCTATATTCACAGCGGAGATTAGGCTATTGCATTTTTGAATCCTGCAGCAAATAGTATAGGTAAGTAAACAGATTACCTAGCCTGATTTCACCCCTTACTAAAATTGACAGTACCCGAAATTTTAAAAGAAAAAAAGAAAAAACAGACCTCAACTAGCCTAACCCTAGTTGAACGCTTCATTTGATGGAGTAAAGTCAAGTATTTTTAGAAGTCTCATGGGCAAGCGATACAGCGTTGATGGCGAAATCTCGACGCAACTAGTCAAAATATGCGCATCTGCCGAAGTTCCGGATAACTCAAACCTTAAAATCGTAATAACGCCTTCTGCCAATCAGATCCGCCCGTAGATTTAACTACATATTTCGATTGAAATAATCTTATCTGATTAGCTTTGACTTGTCCGTCACATCTGAAACCCCAGTGGGACTGAAGGTGTTACGATAAAAAATACTGGATCGTTACTTACTTGAATTGCCGGACAAACCAGCTGTAGGCAGTTACGTGCAGTGTGGCGATAACTCGCTGCTGGTTCTGTCGTTTGTCACGGAATGCAGCATCACTATAGCAAAAGATGTGTAGAGTGCATAACGCCACCTGGACTTCATCGAAAGAATTTCAAAGGTTAGTCGGAATCGTCCATTATGAGCGTTCGAGTGGTTGCTTTGGATTGAATTCCAGGCGTTAACAACAAACCAATTGGGCTTGAGATGGCAACCTGCATTTGTATGGTGTAATTTTCTGCTCCCGCTGCGATTACCACAGCCGAACCTTCGGCTCAGCAGATCCTCGCATCACAAGAACAGTAGGCACTGCATCCATAAGAGTAAATAAGTAATGATTCTTTCTTTCAGTCAGAGACGCAATGACCCTAAATAGACAGCATTTATCTGAGGATGCACAGACCCGCAGTTAACAGCCAGTGTCACCCGCCCGTCCTATGTACAAGTTTACAATCGAGCCCCTGCGTACGTACCTGCAGCCAGTGTCACCCGCCCGTCCTATGTACAAGTTTACAATCAAGCCCCTGCGTACGTACCTGCAGCCAGTGTCACCCGCCCGTCCTATGTACAAGTTTACAATCGAGCCCCTGCGTACGTACCTGCAGCCAGTGTCAACCACCCGTCCTATGTACAAGTTTGCAATCGAGCCCCTACGTACGTACCTGCAGCCAGTGTCACCCGCCCGTCCTATGTACAAGTTTACAATCGAGCCCCTGCGTACGTACCTGCAGCCAGTGTCACCCGCCCGTCCTATGTACAAGTTTACAATCGAGCCCCTGCGTACGTACCTG
>LQNS02004412.1:6911921-6942520 GCA_001587735.2 Parhyale hawaiensis | reverse complement strand
TCTCTTCTCTCCTGTCCTGGCAATAGCTCATAGAGTGCCGGAGCGTATGCTCTGGTGTCTCTTTGGGAATGGGCCTATTGGTTCGTCTACTGCCGCCTATCTAATCTAATCTAATCTAAAAATATTAAATTTGCACCACTGGGCCACTATGGCGTACAAAGAAACCTGTATTTCAAGCATGGACTATTCTAAGTTTGCATGGAAGAAATTTTTTGTTTTTCTTCAACACTATAAAGGAAATGTATAGAACAGCAAGTGATAACATGTTTACTAATTACTCAAGAAATTGGTGTTATTCAATAAACAATGCTAAATAATACATTTCTCATCGAAAATTTTTAAAATACTGGGCGAATCGTAATATTCGAGAGAGGGGAACACATTTCGTAAAATTTGAGATAGGTCCGTAAAATTATGTTCGTCAAAGTCGAGAGTTACTTGTACCTACAAACCTTCGGATTTCCATAGCCATATCTCTAAGTAGGATATTCCCAGCTTTTACCTTGAGTTAAAGATTTAACCTTTGAGGTTGTTTTTCTTTTGTTTGTTAACCATTTGCCTACGGAAACAGGACTCATGTAGGAGCTTACATCTTACTATTGTAGTCTCGTAACGCATAGTTCTTAGTTCAGTCTAACGCCTCCATGTCTTTGTTTGCAAACAATTTGGACTAGCTACTGGCTCTGGCGCTGAAATTTTCAGAGACGGAAACAAGTCGATGCTCTTGATTGCTAAAATCTGATATTTCCATCTGGAGATACAGTCAGTGTTGACGTGAATTGTACATAATTGCCCCGGCTTGTGTAGTTAATTTCGGAAATTAAAGTTAATATAGACCAGGCTACTCTATTCTTGACGGCTCTCTCTCAAAACTTATTAGTCCTACGGCCAGTAATGATTCTTGCAGAAAATATTTTGTAATAAACTTAGAGTACTCAAGAAACGCCGTTCAAGCAATTCAGCAATATAATCCCTCAAACCCACTCGTTGTACTGATACAATGCAGAATTACAAATAGCAATAAATCATTCACTCTTTGTTGGACTCCCAATTACTGTGGGGTCCCCTAAAACGAACGTGCAAACCTCGCAGCGAGAGAAGCCCTCACTGGGGCGTGTCGCCCAAGTCCGCTACCACGTTCAGACTATAAATGGTTCTATAAGAAGCTAATATGGAAATAATGGCAGACGCTCTGGGAGACATATGACGATAATAAATTACGAGAAATGAAATTATCAACCCTACTTTTTTACTGATGCACTATGCACCAACAGGATATGGCAGGTGTCAATGGCGAAATTACGGCCTGGGCATTCCAATTTCACGCATTCATATTTTTATACGCGTGACAATCCTTCCCTGTGTGACTTCTGTCTTGCCCCACTCACAATAAAGCATATTCTTCTACAGTGTCCTCATTACGACCCGCAAAGACGAGCCCGCTTTGATGCTGACAATCTCACTCTTTCGTCTATCCTAGCAGAAGATAAACCAGCATTCCAAGGCCCATTTTGTCGCTTATGAAAATATATATATGTTAACCTAGTTGGAAGAATCTATTTCGCTGTTGCATCGTGCTCCTTTCGGCTACAGCGGGAAAACCCTCAATATAATAATCAACTTCGAGTCCTCAAATGTATTCCTTGTGTCACAGTTGAATTTGTTTTCGGGTTCAAGTCGCTTTGTTAGCTAGCATAAATTCAACCATAGTATCATCAATTAGCCATCGTACCTATTTAGTGGGAGTTGGTTGTCACATGTAATATAGCTAGTCTACGCTTGTAATAATAATAAAGAATACGTCACAGGCTATCGCTACACCTTCCCATTCCTGTGCGAGTCGTGCGGCGTGTGCCACTTTCTGTTGGTCCACACCGGCGAGATGGCAGTGGAGCATGTGACGCTGATGGGTTGGGAACGGAAGCAACCGTAGGGAGACAAAGTCTGTCCCTTCCCCTGCTTTGATGTTCAGGTGCGTAGCTTTTGATCACTCCAGGTATTACATTTTTCGGTGATCCATGGTACTAGATAACGCTTTGTACCACTGCAGCTCTGGCCTGTTTGATCGGTGGGAATAGCCTCGTTAGCCACTAAGTGTTACGCTACTATGCTTATCAGATATGTTGTGTTTTCGGCGCATTCCTGAAGTGCCAGTTGCCAGTGGTAGGTGTATTGTTACTGCTAGTGATGCTACTACTAGCTTCTTCAGTAACGAATCTAAAATGCATGCCATGATTTCCTGTAAGAGGTAGTATTTTTGCAGTGGCTCACTCCGGCAGAGTACCTGTATTGGACAGCACTAAGCTCGAGGCATCGGCACGATGGCCGGCAGTCCCCCATCCAGGATGGTGTTCCGAGTCACCACACTCAACGTTAGCAAAGTTACTCTAACTAGTAATTTTCTTTTGACAGTCAAAATCACGAAATCCTGCTCTGGAAAAGGTATAAGGTATAACCGATTCCAAGTCTTGAGTTCTTATAGGTATAGGTGTTGGGGCTTAGTAAATTTCTAAGTTCCGCACCTTAGGGGATAAGAGCAGGACTTAGTCAAATTTTCAAAGTTCTTTACCTGATAGGCAGAAGACAGAACTTAGAATTTCTTAGATGACGTCATAGGCCGGCAGACCGGCCTCTATATAAGCCCTGGTCTCCCCAGGCTCTTCACTATAATTGACTCGCAGTGATGGTGACAGCAGCTCCAGCTCCTCTCCTGCCATTGAAACTGGGCAGAAGTCTGCTGTATTGAGTTCGGTGCCTTGACACTTCAGTACTTTATTACTTCCTTGGAGTCCTATTATGGACTTTGTATCTTATATTGTGAAGTGTGAAGTGCCTCGAGTCTTAGTGCTGTCTGACAGAGTTACTCTGCCGGAGTGAGCCAAGGCAAAAAATAATTGCAACATTCTGGATATTCTCAAGTAAAGCTTAGACACGGGCATCTTCCACTGTGTCTCTAAGGTAACTGGTCCTCCAGAGCTTCCTGCTGCTGAGCCATGTATCATACGTAAGACAACGTGTAGGTAGTTGTTGTTACTGCTCTCAGTCGTGACCATGTACTGCCTCCACCTACAGGCCCGGTACTTCGTCGCCAGTCTGCTGCAGCTGGTCCAGCTCCCGTCCTGTGCCCGGATGAGAGCAGCAACCAAAGAAGATATGACCGCACGTGAGGCGGGGGGCAGTGCCTCTCGGCATTATCATAGGCTTTTATTTAACCTTCAGTGGGACTACCTGAAGGTGCTGCAAGATGATCTGCTTGCTGCTAAGCGAGCCGTGGGTGCCGGCAATAGCTGGCCATTTGACTCCCCGGACGACGTTATGCCACGAATCAAGGACCTTTGGACCCTGGTTATTACCCGCATCTTTATTCAAACAACTCAGTTCAAGAAATACGTCTACAGACTTCGCAGCTCACCCGGAAATGACGGCTCTGGAGAAGTGTACGCCATCGAGGAAAGCTTCAACGGTCGGGTGACCAGACCGAAGCTTGACATTACTTGGCGACTTTTTCTGCTTGTGCCGCCCTACCTGCTGCGTAATTTCTTTGGTGTTGCCCACATTTTGTTGAGTTCTCTGTTTGGTCGCATTAAGAAAGTGTTCTCTAAATAATTTAAGAAATAGCACGGCGTAATTGTTCTACCTTACTACTCAGGACAACTGTAAGCCCTGCCGTGACCAATATGGGCAACCCTTGTTACTAACGCCAGATACTTATTACAATATCTGTATTAGGTGAAAATGTTTCGTGCTTCCTCTACCCCCATTTTAACTTAGAAATTCCTATGAGTCCAATTGAATCATTTGCCGACCCTCCCCCTTTTACCTTAAAAAATGCAGGGAAAATTAACAAAATTTCTCCTTGCGGCTTTCCTTTAAACATCAGAAACACAGCATGCGTTAGTAAGAAAGCATTAGCGTTAAACAGCGTGGTGTGGACCAAAACTACTTATGTTATTAAACGCTAGTAACCCAACCCACTATAATAATAATAATGATTATGTTAGTAATCAAGTGTGTTAATTAAAATTGCCTTGGTTACAAGGGTTGCCTGTACTACCTCTTGTGGGAAACTTAAACTGTTGAAGTGCCATCTTGTATATCACAATTGTTAATTTTTGTTTTTACAGTTACATGTGTGACGTTTCAGATGGTTTATGATTTCTTTGTAATTACTAGGCTAACTTACACTGCCACTGCTTATACAAATTTCATGAAGATTACATCCAGTACATGATATGCCAATGATTACCAGTATTCAGTATGCTAAGTACTCCAGGGTTCCTGTTGGACTGTGCCTAATATACCGGCAATATACTTTTATACATTATACATTAAATACGCTGAGTTAGACTTCGGTTTTGCTGCATGCTTTCTCTAACTGCTGTTCATCATTTCACGAGCGAAATTGTATTATTATAGGGCACCGGCTTGTTTCTTACCGAAATTGAGCTGTTCATTAGCCCTGAATTTTCTATTAGCGAGGTATTTTTTTTTACATAAGTGGTGCTTTATATTCGAAAACTACAACGTGGTGTTAGCAAACACGATGCTTTGCATATGATCAGGTTCAGCGACAGGAACGTCTGTAATACGCAGTGCTAATAGGAAAAGACCACAAAACGAGAATTGCAGACGGGAGTTCCAGGACTTGCTTTTCACTCAATGATTTCATAAATATTTAATAACCGCTTGTTTGATCTCCGATGATCAGTTCTTGTTGACTTTATACCCCGCCTCTAATTGAGTGTTAAGAAGTTCTCATTGTTATATTTTTTCTTCACCTTTTCCATATCTGTAGTGTCTCTTTCCTTAAAGTTGCGTTATTTTATTCTGAAAACTGCTGCATAAGTTTTTTTTCTCATGAAAAGTTGGTCATTTCCATAGGGTAACATGTCTAGTACCCGTCCACCATGCTAGTAGCCGTCCACTTGTCTTTAAAAACTTTATGATAGAAAGCCATGCATAGACTTAAACTGTAGGCTAAGTAGTACCCTACAGCCTATGTACGGCTCTCTAATACTGCTAGTTTTTACACAGGAAGTTTTTAAAGCCAAGTGGACGGCTACTAGCATGGTGGACGGGTACTAGACATGTTACCCTAGTGAGTCCAGAAGTTTAGCCTTTGTTATATTTTCTTCGTGTTAAATTATTAATCAAACTTACCGAAGTATTTAGTATTGCAATCCTTTTGGGGTAGACATATCGCAGCAAAGTAGCTAGTAGTAACTAGTTGATCATAAAGATTGGATCGCTGCAAGGTAGAGTCAGCTAGCTACCTCAGCTCAACGGACGTTTGATTACCCTGCTTTTTGCTACTTAACAATGATCTAACCAAAGAACATCGCAGTTTCTAGTCCATATGGAGTTTACTTGCAGATGAACCCTTGATTTTATCATTACTCACAAAATGTATAGGATTCCCTATGAGAGATTGCTTTGAGCCCCACTATTAATGTTTGAAGTTTTTGTGCACTTCCTGGAGCAGAACTGATCCGCTTCACCTCATGATTGTGTAGTAACGTTTGGTGTATTTCACTACATGTTGATGCATAGCCGCTCCGTCTCTAAGCGTGAATGTGCATTGCGCTGTTGTCTAGGTGTTCAGACTGTTCTGGTGAGTCCATAAGGCCTGGTAGTTATTGATCCAAGTCATGTGTGTACATTATAGGTGAAAAAGAGCCAATAATAGGTGGTGACACGGTAAGACATGAACGCTTGAAAACTTCAAAATATTGAGCAATCTGAGAGCGCATACCTCCGCCAAGTAAGGCAACGGTAACAAAAAATTCAAATTGGCTCTGTGTCCATGATTTTCTTTGTATTAATTCTGAAATCTAATCATTTGTGCCTTTTGATAGTATTAACAGTTTCTGCAACTGTAATTTTTTTGAAGATCCGTATATAACATTTTGAGTTGGACATCAAACAAACATGACAAACATTAGTCAAACATACAAACGAGCGTACCGATCTGCACCAAAATTTAATCATTTATGTCTTTTAACATTACTAACAACTCCTGTAAATTTCGCAAAGATCCATTCAAATTTTTTTGGTTACTAGCTAGCAAACATTCTGTCAAATATACAGACGAACCAACCGATCTGTACCAAAATGTAATCATTTATGTCTTTTAACATTACTAACAACTCTACTAAGTTTCATAGAGATCCATTGAAAACTTTTTGAGTTATTGCGCTAACAAGCATAAAATCAAACAACGACAAACAGATCATCACAAAAATTTAGTCATTAACTCTTCGTGATATACCTAACAACTCGTGTAAATGTCATAAAATTCCGTACATAACTTTTTGAGTTATGGCATTGAGAAAAATGAGGCAGACAAACAAACAAACTGGTTGACGGATCTTCACCAAAAGTTTATCATCTGTTCTTCCTAACATACCTAACAATCCGTGTAAGTTTCGTCAAAATCCGTCCATAACTTTTTGAGTTATCTTGGTGACAGAAAGACAGACAAACCCGACGAAAACCTAACCTCCTTGGCGGAGTTGATTAGGAAATCTACATAGATAACGCAAAATTAGTGAGCAATTAAACCACGTCCTCGTTTTAAGTCTAGAATCTTGAAGTTTATCATTTGAAATTACGTGGTTTAGACTTGAAATTTCAGTGCTTTGGTGTAGTTTTTCAAAGTTCACGTGTTTCTGTGTCACCATTTATACGTCAGTTTCTCATGGTAGAGCTTGCTAAGTTAAGTCATTAATCTAGATGTTGCTATTTTTGTGGAGATATATTTTATAGTGAGGCTTTCTATGTCATTGTTATAATATACTTTTGATTCATAAAATCTTCTGTCTACATTTCTTTTTTTTTCTCCAAACTTCGCCATCAGCCTTATACACTCGGTTGCCGTTCGAAGTGTAAAATTCATATTTCAGTATATAAGGAAAAATGATAAATGATTCATTTATATTTTATTATTCTACTGATGCTACTACTACATAATGTACTAAAGACTGTGAATTTTCCTCTAGCATGAAGATTACGCAAGTTCACTGTGCCATATCTATATTGCACTCGCACCCAGCCCCTCGTCTCACTTGTAGTGCTTTTGTACAGCCTTGAACTCCTTTCATCTGTGTTCTATAGCAGTATAGCTAACAGGTATATACAACTGCGGCCACTTAGTGACTTTACCCCTATCTAAAATCTTACGAATTTCTATGCTTGTCAGACTGTGGTGTAGTCAGGGTTGTACGGGCACGTTCAACTGAGCACCGAAATTGAGTCATTGGGAATTTGAGACAAGAGCTTTGCCTTGTCAGTTTAAATCGTGTTACAAGTGTTGGAGCTACGCCATTAAGTTGAACAGCCTGAAAACTCTATTTTAGGGCGCACCATTGAGTTTATGGAATGCTCAAGAGCAACCGATTTGCCTTCAGTGCCTTACACTCTGTTGAACGGGTCGAAGCCAGCGCACATGTGGGAAGTTTCGGATAAGTCGAGCCTTGGAGACTTGATTTCAACACCCAATCGAACACACCCTAACTTTACTCGTACCAGGGTATGTTATTTTATTTACTACAAGTTTGGTTTGTAGCGCGGTGGCAGAGATTGGTACAGATAGGGTTAAGCGCCTAAGAACAAAATCAGCCTTGGCGCTAGCACTCTCTTGTTGTGACTCCGTAAAGTCGCACTTTGTGTAAATGCGTCATATGCCGACTTTAGTTTGTCCGTTTTCTATGTTGTGCTCGGGACAAATGTGTTTTCCTACCCCCACCTACCATCCCCCTAGATGGTTCTCTAAATATGGTACATGATCCTGAGCTCATACCAAAGGGGTTTGTAAAACTTATCTGACCTACAGCTAAAGTTTTTTTGCCGTATCAAAATTCGATCTGATTATTTTTCTTAATCTTCTATGAGACACAAATCGTGCCTCGGAAAAGTTTAGGTTCTTGGGATGAGATCTGTGGTATCGGCAGCAGAGGGGTGTGTTGGGAATATTGTTGCGGCTACACTGTACCCCGAAAGGACTGACTGTGACGCAAAATCTGCGGATAAATTAACTAAGATTTAACTAGGGGTTTCAAATGATATTCCTAGTCGCCGTAGAATTGTTGATACTAAAACGTTCGTTGTCGTTACCGTAGACTTTTGGGAGCTCAGCAGTGATAGGAATAACAAGAATGCGATATTAAAATACACTTGAAGCGAAGAAAGAGAGTATTGCCCCGAAAGAAAATATGCCGAACGCTACAACATATGTTTTTACGTGTTTTCTCCATGCATGTAATAAAAAGTGCACTCGAGATATTGATGTCTTTATAATGCTCAATATTTGCGCTCATATACTGAGAAGCTGCTAACACTAGCTTGTGTCAGTGAAAACAAGCATTCAGTTTAAAAGGTGTCCTCATTAACAACTGAGAACCGTGATTTTTGAGATTACATGAACCCCTTAATAATTTAACCCAAGTACATCTGACCGACAGTCGTCTCGGCCTTAAAGGTTATTCTAGCCAAATTGAAATTTTGAAAACTTTTTTCATTTAAGGGTTAAGCTTAGCGATTTTGTTTCGTAAGGTATTCTAAATTGAAAAAGTCACTAGGTAACAAGAGTGCTACACAAATTTTTGATACCCACTATTATAGTATAGTTCAAGGGGCGTACTGGACGATAGGTATCTCAAATTTTTTAGATTGAATTTTCAAAGCGCCTCTGATGCTTAACGATGTCTTTTTTTTTTTTTAATAGCGGCTCCTATCCAAATATTTGACTCCGATGACACGTGGCGAACGTCACGTGTGGCTTCATTTTGATGCCGTGAGAGTACTCCACTCTCTGTCTTATCCACTTTTGTTTTTATGTTTTTTTTTTATGGTTACGGAAGACACGTACTTTCTTCCAGCGCTTCCTAATGACGTTTGCTTCTCGTTACGGTTTTGTGTTTGCCTCTAGTGCATCTTTGAAAAGCCGCACCGCTTTGGCTCCCCTGGCTATAATTGTCCCGGATCGTTTGCCCCGACCTCCCGACCCCACCCAGCGAGGGTTGATGGCCCTCCAGCCGTTAACTCCAACTGGTGACGTTGCCAGGATCTTCCAGTTTTCGGTGGGCGATGCTCCGGCGCTGGGTACTGCAGTGGGCGTATCTGTCAAACGACGTTTTGTTCGTAAATGATGAAGGAAAAGTTGAAAAATGCTGAAAGGTCAATACATATTACCAACCTGCCTGGACTGGGTGATGGTGATCGCCACAGTTTTGAGAGAGAAAAAAAAAACACACACTGCAATTCGTAATTATTGAAAACTCATAAAGACAAATGGAAACATCGCCACTACAAAAATTCTAACTCATGAAACTTTATTGTTTTTAAAAGTGCAACAGGTACTCGTATCAGCGACAGAAAGCAGAAGATAATGATATTAACTTAACACCTCACCGACAGCATTTTTGCAGGGCATTTGGCGACCGTGAAGAGTAAAGGTTGCCCCCTCTGCTGCTGTGGAGTTGAATTGCAGTAGCAACTCGCCGGTGTCCGAGAAACTGGTCAGCACTGCCGCAAGAAATTTATAAATGTATCTTATTTTATTTAGTCTGCTCGTTTACACTCTGCACATGTTAGCGCTGCCTCATCCAAGATTTGAATCTGCCGTAAGTTATTGAATGTGCTCGTCAATATGCGATACTTCTTAACACCGCTGGAAGAAATTAGTAAAACTCTTCTATTTACCTGTGTTGATCTTCTTTCCAGGCTTATTTATAAAAATGATTGAATTATAGCTGCATACTGTCTGCGTCTGCATGCACCGTTAAAAAAATCTTAGACTTATTTTTCCGCTATGTAAACTTATGTACCTTGTCTCCAAAAACTGAAAAAGAAACGTTTTACGGTATATGCATAACTATCCAAGTATTCATCTACAACAAGTAGGGATGTCGAATGAATGCTCTTCTGACTTGGATTCACAGAGTGGATTTGATGAAACTGCAACCAAAGCAACAAAGGCGCACTTGTTTTAAAAACACTCACTGTGGACAGTTGGGCGGCTGTGGCAGGCTGTCCCGTTCAGGAAGCGGCAGTTGGTCGTTGTTCGGAAATCTTGTACCTCGAGCACGAGTGAACATCGATCTTTCCCGCTCCTGCAGACAAATTAAATATGCTCATGTTCGCTTACATTAACTTCTTTATTGTCCCACGAGTGTTCTTTCCCTGGTTTTGGTATTTTTTAGTCAGTGATACATGAGATCAGCTTTTATGGTTCGTATATTTTCAAGAATTCGTTGTTGTACGAGCTTTGCTTTTCGTGATTTTATTGTTGTTATTCACAACTCGGCGCAACCCAAGCCTTATTTTCTATGGCTTTACTCGCTATAATCTTTCCTAATGGTTAGGTTAGCCTGATTTGCAAGACACTAACTGCGCAAGGAATCGTTTATTTTAATCCCCTAACATATCGATATTGGAGACTTACTTTCCAATGCGATAAGTACACATGGCTGGATCGTGGAAGATGGTGTTGGGTCGCGCTTCCGAGCTTCTGATGTAGAAGGCCTCTTCATTGATATAGCGACCGCACTGAGTGGTGGCAGTGACGGGGCTTGCCACAGACTCCGACGTGGCTAATGGCAGTTGACTGATGTCACTCCACGGTCTCCGGTGCTCGGGGCGTAGGGGTACTGGTGCGGGCCGCACTGGTGCTGGTGTTGACGTGGGGATGATGAGCGCCGGTATGGCCTGGTGGTATCGGATCGGGGCTCTGGTTGATGACACGACGAACGACGGTCTATTGGTCACGGTCACAACGGATGCAGGACTAGGTTCGACAAATCTGATAGAGGGCAGGTCAAAGGTCACTGGCCGGCTGGAGGGGAATTCTATGGCGCGAGGAGGCGTCGTGGGACGTTGGGTCGTGGTCGTTGGTGGCCGAGGAGGAGGACGGTATGATGGACGACCCGTTGCTGAAATAGTTGTTGTAATTTTATTGAAATTATCGAAATAGCTGCGTTCATCAAATCGTAAGAGATAAGGAAGGAAGAAGGTATGTGTAGTTATTATCCCTTTCATATTCCTTTCTTCCCCTGTAGAGCAGTTGTTCTTAACCTGGGGGGACGTAAGCGGACTCCAGGGGGGCTCCTGATTTACATTAACTTGGATTTATTCGGCACGTTTTGTCGTTTTTTGGCACAACGTTTATTTAAAGACACTAAATGGGGGGGGCTCAAAATAAAAAAATGTATTATTAAGGAGGTGGGGAAATAAAATGGTTAAGAACCACTGCTTTAGAGGGTTATAAGGTAGAGCTTACTAAACTAGGAATATATGAAAATTGAAAACCATACTCACTATATATACTGTATACTCCCTACTTCACCCGCCTTTTTCTGATATTACGATGCACTAGTTTAACCTACATACGTACTCTTAAACGAGAAGGTCCAGATGGCACCGTACCTGTTAGGACTCCAGTCTGAGGCAGCCGATGCGCTTGGTCCGTAGGAACGACGATATAAGCATTGTGGTACCGGTAACCATGTCCGTGAGACCACTGGCCAGGAGGATATACTTGAGGATATCTAAAGCGTATGGGTCTCCTCTGACCCCCTGGTGGGGGGCGGTAGTATGGATTCGCGATAAATACGTAACGAATGGGTCGATAGTTGTGACTACCTCCGTACCCTTCCTGAGCAAAGACCTTGAGCGGACGACGAGGATGACTGGGCTTTTCGGTTGGGGTGATTGGACGAGGTCTCGGCGGCGGCGGCCGATATTCTGGCTCGTCATAGTCTTCAATCCAATCCTCGTCCTCGGACTCTTTGGCTTTTTTATCTTTCTTGAAGAGAGCTTTCATCTTGGCAAATTTGAACTTGATCAGATCAAAGAAGTTGAGCTTGTCCTTCTTATCTTTCTTTGGGGCTTCGGTGGGACGCTTGTCTCCACCTGAACCCGGATGATAACCCTGGTCTGGCAGATAATAATATACGTAATGATAGTCGTCGCTGTACTGTCCTTGGGGTTTCTTTCCTTGCCCGGGTGCAGGCGTCACTGTATAGTCCGAATAAGAATCAATGTTATGGACGTTGTAATGGACTGAGTTGTCCGAAGTACCGAACCCTGTGTTGATGTACTGCTTGTCGGTTCCTTCTTGGGTGATGTGACCTGTGTCGATGTTGTTGCTGCCGGTGACTACGATGCTGCTGGCTTTTGGTGGTGTCCAGGTGCTGCCGTAGCTGGGAGTCGTTGTAAAGATTTGTGCTCCGGACACCGTGTGGTGACCGTGGGAAGTCCCGCCGTGCTGAGGAGGAGCAGTAAAAATTTGTGCCCCCGAGACCGTGTGCAGTCCGTTGAAGGTGCCCAGGGGCTCGAAGCTCCCGCAAGGCATTTGGTAAACGGTGATATGGAAACCTCCATCGTTTTCTGCTGGGTCGGTGTGGAATATCAGCTGCATTTCATCGTCCGTGAAGTGGTACGTTCCTGGAATAACAAACATACAATAAGGTGAAAAATGCGTTGAAGCTTATAGTGTTTGAAGCAAAGCTTAAATTCCGACTGCATCTCCATACGCACTTCTATATTTTTCCTCTCTCTGTGGTACTGCAAGATTCAGATTTGAATATACGTTCATGGAAGTAATTTTTTGCAGGCCCATGCAAATTTTTGGATCTTTTTCCCAGCGCTAATTGGGAACTTATTGTAGAAATGGTGACTAAGTTTTTGAAGTAGGTATTATTATTTTTAGATAGGTCACTTAAGGGCAGCCCTCAGGGGTACATTCTGGTGGGTCCTATCCCTGTCAAAATATATATGGGCCTCAGGTCCCCAAAAGATATTCCGACTGCCTTCTCCACCGGAGTATAGCATCTGGCTGTAGTTCCTGCTGAGAAGGTTAGTTGTTTAGGTAGGCTCTCAATACATCCCCTTCTGTTATTATTAAAACTTCACGCCCGGGCCGCCACGGACAGGTAGTAAAACTCAAATGAAGCAGTTTGCAACACCGGGCAAAATCTGGAGCTGATAGTGGATAAATACGTGAAAATATTTCACAAGTGAGAGTTGAGCAATGACGTAAACCACCAGAATTATGTACAAGGACAATGTGCAATCATAAAGAAAACATTAAAAAACAAAATTACTCTGAATGTTATCCATTATATCCAGTAATAATTGAGGGCGCTATAGTTACGGAGCTCCCTCTACACGAGCAGCTACTCTTGACTGTTAATATATGACCTGTGAAGCATACGCACTTATCTCTTTGTTTTTACGGGTGCCGCAGAGCCGCTGCTGTGCTCCAACTTGCAGAAAGCTCCGTCCGCACTCTACTCTAGAGCCGATTTGCAAGCTTTCAATCTGGAAAAAATCACAGATGACCTTGTAGTAAGCACTGGACATACAGAAATGGTAGATTTTATTGCAATTTTTGAGGTGGACGTAATCAGAAACTATTCTACGCCTTCTTAACTTTCCCTTAATTCTCAAACGTAGCAACCTTATCTAAGCCCATTCTAACCTTACACTCCACATTCAACTCTTACATACCTCTTCTAACCATAACGTCCTTACATTCACCACCGAAACCATCGTTAAAAAATCACTGTCATTGTGAGTGAGGTTGCGATGAGAGCGCCAATTTCGAAAATGAGATGCTCGGAAATGCTCATTGCAGCTGATTTTTTGTGTGGTCTATATACTTCCCGCGACTAACACACCAATTACGCGGAGTTGCATGATGTCAATTATTTATCGATAACCATCCTTTCAATTACAAGTTTTGTGAGCGAAAGATACGTCGCTGACTGCAGCAGGAACGAGCTCACGAATGGTTAAATTTGAATACAAAATAATAATGCCAATGTGATTGCTCAATTTTTATCATTATTGGACTATGAACGTGAAAAAACTGATTGACTTTTTTAGTTACCTTGCTAATGCAACTATGCATTGCACAATTTCATGCATTTTGCTGGCTATAGTGATGCTATTATACTTCAAGAACATAATTTAAAATAGCCAAAACTGCTGTCTAACCTGGTTCCTTGAGGCGTCGTCAGAGTTTTCAGAGAAAGAAACAACATGACGCTTGTGATAAATTTAAATTAAAATTGTCTGTGGCCTTCATTCATCAGCGAATGACATCCGATAATACAGTACTTTCGGCGAAGAAAATGTCAACCCTTTCTCTCATGAATTAATTTGCTTTTCTTGTAGAATTAGCACAAGTTGAAATGTTGTAAAAAGACCACGCTATGAAGGATGAAGTTAACTGAACAAGGTATCTAGAGTTACCATCGCTGTCAAGAGGGTTAGCAGAGGTAAGTTTGTCTAATTCAGGAACAGTCCTGTCTCACGTACCTCGATTTTGAGCTGACAGACATCACTGCTGAATTTTTTGATGGTATAAACACAATGGAGATCTTGCGGTGGTGGATTTGGGAAGTTTGGCGACTTGATGGCCACTACTCTGAGCTTGCTGTCCTGGCCACAATCTGTGATGGTCGGTATGTCCGTTACGGCTGATATTCCCGCGGTAGGGCGGCTTGTGGTAGAAAATCCTCCCNGGGGGGGGGGGGGGGGGGTTGGAGATGCTTTGCGCCTTGTTTTCTGTCAGTTAGTAGAGCACTGGCTCCTTGAGACAATAGAGTTCATCGTAATTCGCATATAATCTGAGATCTTCTGGCAGAAATGCCGAGATAAAATTCATTGAGAGTTTGGCGCGAGGCGGGTGGGTCGCTCGCAGCGCTGGTGAACCCTTCTCCAAACCGAGAGTTATGTCGCTTCCTAGGGGCGCACGGGCCTGTGTCTACATAGCCACAGGAATAGTTCAGCGCGATATAGACAGTGTGTCCCTGATGAGCTAGTATAGGTTCTTCCTGTACTACTACTACTCGATAAAGGACAAAATCTTGTGCTGATAGTGGATAAATACGTGAAAATATTTCACAAGTGAGAGTTGAGCACTGACGTAAATCATCAGGTTTACGTACAAGGACAATGTGCAAGCATAAAGAAAACATTAAAGAAATAAAATTACTTTGAATGTTAGCCATTATAACAAGTACTAATTGAGGGCGCTATAGTTACGGAGCTCCCTCTACACGAGCAGCTACAGTTGACTGTTAATATATGACCTGTGAAGCATACGCACTTATCTCTTTGTTTTTACGGATGCCACAGAGCCGCTGCTGTGCTCCGACTTGCAGAAAGCTCCGTCCGCACTCTACTCTAGAGCCGATTTGTAAGCTTTCAATCTGGAAAAAATCACAAATGACCTTTTAGTAAGTACTGGACATACAGAAATGGTAGATTTTATTGCAATTTTTGAGGTGGACGTAATCAGAACCTATTCTACGCCTTCTTAACTTTCCTTTCATTTTTAAACGTAGCTACCTTATCTAAGCCCATTCTAACCTTACACTCGACATTCAACTCTTTCATACCTCTTCTAACCTAACGTCCCTACATTCACCACCGAAACCATCGTTAAAAAATCACTGCCATTGTGAGGGAGGTTGCGATGAGAGCGCAAATCCGGCATCAATTTCGAAAATGAGATGCTCGGAAGAGCTCATTGGAACAGATTTTATGTGTGGTCTATATACTTCGCGCGACTAACACACCAATGACACTGAGTTGCATGATGTCAATTATTTATCGATAACCATCATTTCAATTACAAGTTTTGTGAGCAATGATACGTCGCTGACTCCAGCACGATCTAGCTCACGAATAGTTGAATTTGAATAGAAAGTAATAGTGCGAATGTGATTGCTCAATTCTTATCATTATTAGACTATGAACGTGAAAAAACTGACTGACTTTGTTGGCTACCTTGCTAATGCAACTATGCATTGCATAATTTCGTGCATTTTGCTGGCTATAGTGATGCTACTATACATACTTCAAATAGATAATTTGAAATAGCCAAAATTGCTCTCTAACCTGGTTCCTTGAGGCGTCGTCAGAGTTTTCAGAGAAAGAAACAACATGAAGCTTGTGATAAATTTAAATTAAAATTGTCTGTGGCCTTCATTCATCAGCGAATGACATCCGATAATACAGTACTTTCGCGCGATGAAAATGTTAACCCTTTCTTTCATGAATTAATTTGCTTCTCTTGTAGAATTAGCACAAGTTGAAATGTTGTAAAAAGACCACGCTATGAAGGATGAAGTTAACTGAACAAGGTATCTGGAGTTACCATCGCTGCCAAGAGGGTTAGCAGAGGTAAGTTTGTCTAATTACCTCCGCCAAGGAGGTTATGTTTTCGTCGTGTTTGTCTGTCTGTCACCAAGATAACTCAAAAAGTTATGAACCGATTTAGATGAAATTTACAGGGATTGTTAGGTATGTTAGGAGGAACNATTTGGGAAGTTTGGCGACTTGATGGCCACTACTCTGAGCTTGCTGTCCTGGCCACAATCTGTGATGGTCGGTATGTCCGTTACGGCTGATATTCCCGCGGTAGGGCGGCTTGTGGTAGAAAATCCTCCCGTAGAAATTACCCCTCCAGTAGATGGGGTAGATACACTGATGGGCCATGGGCGCGGTCTGCTAGGAAATCCCCCGGTAGATTGAGTAGACACGCTGACGGGCCATGGGCGCGGTCTGGTAGTAAACCCTCCGGTAGGTGGGATAGGCAGTTTAACGGACCAGGGGCGGGGTCTGCTTGTAAATCCTCCTGTAGATGGGGTAGACACACTGACGGGCCAAGGGCGAGGTGAGGATGATGGGAAGACCACTCCGATAGCAGAAAATGGAGGGGGTGGAGGTGTCGCGTTCGGCGGTAGTGGCCGGGGACGGGTGGGTCTTGGTGGGGGTGGAGGTCTTGAAGGGAAAGGAGGCGGTGCCGAGAATCTATTCTGTCGAATATGCAAGCGGTATCCTCGGCCTGACCTCACACTGTCTGAACTGAACACCATTTCCAGTTCGTCCCCGGGAAAATTGTAGGAAACTGTTGGAAAATGTCAATGTAAGGGTAACTAGAACAATTAAAAGCTTAATTCCAGATTGCCTCATGGAAAAATCATTCTCTATTTGCCCAGCTCCAGCAGCAGTCAGAAATCTAAGGGAGTTGAGGCCATTGAGCAGGGCATACCCACTTCACGAAAGCTTACACTAAAAGAATATGTTATATAACCCGAATTTTTTTGGCTTCACAAGGTTTGGCAAGCCGTTCTTTATGAACAATGCGCAATTATATCCATAGCACGAGAAATTTTTATATACCGGGTTTTGCAAAAGTTCCGTTACACTTCATTTACATGTTTGTGGTCAGTTTTAAATAGTAAATTTAATTCTCTGTCACGCTAACTTAAAATTTATCCTTTTTAGGCAGTTTCACAACGAATAAATAATTTTCACTAAGAATAAATAGTGGTGAGTGCACGTGTGCCTCAATGGAAGTAATCGAAGCGAGATATCTGCTCTCCCCTGCGCGGGCCACAGCAAGTTGGACATCGAGGCCTAAGCATTATGGAGGCGGGTTGCTCGGCTGTAGACACACAGTGAACCTAAACGAGGTCGAACCTCGAGGTCATCACCTTCCTCTATCTATCTACGACTTTGTAGACGGTTATCTGTCTGATATTCAGCCGTATGGTGATGTCAGGCTGTAGCTCCGCGTGGAGGAGAGCAGATGTCTCAATTCTATTTGCTTCCACTGCAGCTCACTTGCACGTCACCACTATTTATTGCTAGTACAAATTGCCTAAAAAGGATAAATTTTAACTAGTTCGTGTCACAGAGAATTAAATTTACTATTTAAAACTGACCACAAACATGTACCATGACGTATAACAGAACTTTTGCAATCCCCCGTGCGGTTGATGAAATCCATTGATTCCTGAGTGTTACGTTTATCCGCACCGCTAGTGTATTAGCTGGAATGGCTGATCGACTTACTGCTGTCTCCTGACCGCTGACCACAGAGACGGGATGATCCGACGCCAAAATAATCCCTGGCGCATTCCTGAGAAGGTTCCACATCGAAGTCTTCTAGGAACAGAGTGAGACTGCGCGTACATGCAGGACAAGGTTAGTTAATATTTGACTGATGCAATTACAGAGCTTGTTTACGGTCATCAATGATGTACAAAACCGTAGAATCCCTGCAGAAACCCACAGCTTGATGCATGGCAATACATCAGACGATGACACGCAAGCTAGCTATAGAATCTTGGCGGCACCCTGCAGACGACCGCAAAGCAGCACATCAGACAACTGACAAGCTCTGAGTCCTAAGCCATGAACAGGCATTGCTCCAGGAGCGTGGTGTGTGGACACATACCTNTTGATGCATGGCAATGCATCAGACGATGACACGCAAGCTAGCTATAGAATCTTGGCGGCACCCTGCAGACGACCGCAAAGCAGCACATCAGACAACTGACAAGCTCTGAGTCCTAAGCCATGAACAGGCATTGCTCCAGGAGCGTAGTGTGTGGACACACACCTCACTGTCGCCAACACACAATCGCTTTTGATTGGCTCCAGTGGTTTATAGTTAGCTTGTTGCTGTATCAATTCTGTTATCGCAATTTTTCGGTGACAATAATAATAATCAATATTAGGTTTACATTGAAACATTACATGATATACAGCAATTGACACAGAGGGTGAGAGCATGGCTTGGCAACGAGAAGTGGGAAATGGAAAAAGTGCTACAGCGATCTCGTCTGAATTTGAACTGCATAAGCACGAGTATTGCAAAGCAAAGGCGTAACATGAACATCGTCAATCCAGCAAACAAATTCAATCTTCTTGCATTCGTTTCTTTACGGTCCTGTAAACGTATTCTGTTCAGTCTAGATTTCCCCATATCTACAAAGCGTATTAAGAATATCTTCTGAGTTGTAAGTTTTACTGCTCAAGCTTTCGAACAACTATACGTTGATCGTCGTCCGGGGAACGAAATTTGGAAACGTTAGAGCTATCAATACTGCCTAGGTATCCTATATGCAAAAGCAAAATAAAATTAGAGTACAATCACTTCTTAAGTTATTCAAGAGTCCGAAGGTAAGCTTCTGGAAACTGGATGTGTCTGTTTCGTTCCCCTGACGACGATCAACGTATAGTTCATTGAAAGCTTGGGCAGTAGAACTTACAACTCAGAAGATATTCTTGAAACTCCTTGCAAATATGAATCCTGAGCGTCTACTATTTCAACTTATTTCCCCATATGTTAATGAACCTCTCATATAATGAAGCTTAGCAAGCAACAAAAATGGTAACAAGAACGTGAAGTACATCTTCGCACCTATTAATATCTGACGAGGCTTTCTTGACTGTGATGAGACAGTTGGCATCGTTCGGGTAGCTCTCGGGGTACTGAGGACTGAAGAGCGTCGTGAGTTCCCTGGTGATGGTGACGTCACAGTTGAGGGTGGAGGCGAAAACGTCAGAGTCCGTGTTACAGTCGTCGCCCCGGAGCTGCTGGACTCGTGCCTGCAAGTTACAGTGACGTTTTGATTTGTCAGAATTGTTTCCATGAGTTGCACCAGTAGCAACGGAGTTGTTGGACTGGTGTCTGCAAGCTAGATTAATATGTTGATTTGACAGATTTGTTTTCATGAGTTGTACCCGTAGCAACGGAGTTGTTGGCTCATGCCCGAAGTAGCCCTCTGTTTTGAAAGATTTGTTTTCATATGTAGTAGTAGTAGTAGACTCATTGGAAAACTACCGAGAAATAATGAACCTATGAGACTTTTTAAAGTTCTGAAGTTAAGGTTTCCCCACGAGGTGGTAAGCTTGGTGTGTGGAAATAATACGACAGCCTGAGGTACTTTTACAGATGCCATGAGTACTTAGGAGTCATCGTACGCTTGCATTATAAATTTGTCCGAAGTCAACGTTTCACTGTTTTGGCAGAGGAGAGCCGATGTCGAGATAGGATATTCCTAATTGCGCTTCCTAGCCGATTAGCATCTCTGTGCGGATCGCCCTTTGGCGTAAATAATAATTCACGTGATGAAAGCCGTCATATTATGAGATATAAATACATAATTTCAAATTTACATGTTTGTACTGTAGGTCATGCTGTATAGTACCGCCATACCTACGTTCATGTGCGAAGTTCCAGACAAAATAAATTTATACAGCCGATTCTCATGAGCGAGTTCGTTATTTTTGAACTCGTTTTATGTGAATGGACAACTGCGATCACTGATTCTTTTCATGCCATAATATTCGCTTTCTGCGATTTGCGAGTTGTGTGAGAAGGTACTGTCACCATACAGTATCTTGTTTTGTGAGTAACAGTTTTTTATAGACTGTTGCAATATACAGATACTGTTGTGTGCTCTTGTGCAGTATTATTATAAACTAGTGGACCCGCGGGTGAAAAAAATCATACAATAATCGATATTTTTTATTAATATAGGACGTTGCTTCATTTTCTTCATTGATCCTTAGTCGTGCTTTCAGCATTAGGGCTTTTTTCTTACATGTCGTTTCTTCATTTTCCCGCTCACGCTTATCAGCAGCTCTCATTCACTTCTGTAACTTTTCTGTTTCAAGTCTTTCTTGACTGGATCGCATAGGCGATTCTTCTCTCTCCATGCATTCGTAGCACGTGTTCGATCTTGAGACTGTATTAGTCTCGTACTACTTATATGTTCCCTATCTTCCTTCATGATTAGGTGTGCGTCTTCAATAGTGATAGGCAGAAAAATTTTTGAGTAAAACACTGCAATACACTTGAATGTAACTCCAATCAGCTTGTATGCATGTCAGCGCTCCGTAGCCAAGATACGGTCTTGCAAACTTAAATATCTTCTTCACTGAAATATTGCGCTGTGGAAAAAAATTCGCACCTTCGGAGAACGACAGTATGAGAGAAGATATGCGTGGTATGGGGCTGAAGGAGCACATGGTAATGGACAGAAATGCATGGAATAGCAAAATCTGCTCCAGCGACCCTCCTTTGAACGGGAATAATACTGCTGTAGAAGAAGAAGAAGTGAAAAACATTGGGCTAGAAGCAATTGTTGTCTACTGCCCGTGAAAAATCACCCCCTCCAGAGCACTTCGTTGACCATCTGCCGAATTTAAACGTCGAAACCTGAAAGAAAAAAAATGATAAAATCGGATTCCAGAAGCTACATACATAGTGTTCCGAGTTCAAGAAGTTTTTCAAGCAAGAAGTGTCTTCAGATAAAGGGATAAGGTTCAGCCGTCACCATCTTCTGCAACCTGGTCATCTATTACAAAATCTGCAACCTGGCTTATTTTTCACCTATCTATTTCCTTCAAAGCGGACACGAAATAGATAAATAAATACACGAAGCGTTTTATGATATAAGGATAGTGCTAGATTTAACACTTAGAGGTAAACAAATAAGTCATGCATGGAACGTGACCCTAATATACGTGAATTTACCTTATGCGAGATGATTTGGGACCGTAACCCACCCACATAGAGAAAACAGGTGGATATAACGAGTTTAACCTAACGCACCCTCTACTTGCCAGCCTCTGGCGTTTTCCGCATGATTGCGTTGAAATTTCGCCTTTTATCTGACGATAGCCAACGTCTACTTCTCCATGAGAGTGAAAGTACATAATTTTGAATGCTTATGATATTTCAGATAAAATTTAACGATGGGGTAGCAGAATGTAGTTGCTGCCTACATGTGTGCATTTAAATTTGAACAAAATTTAGAGATAAGAAAGCATTATTATCTGCCTGCAGGTGTAGCTATATTAGTGGTGTGTTTGAATGCTATACTTTCATCGAAAGAATCAAATCCTCTTATCCTTAATTTGTCAAGAACTGCACGCGTAAGCGTAAGATTTACTAGTATGATTAGTTTTTCGATCGTCTTAACTAAGAGTAATCAGTATACCTAGTGATGAACTTCTGAATTTAGATCCAAAATTATAAATTTCACGCTCGTGACCGAAGTTTCAGACAAGTGAAGGGCAAGCGGATTAGATTATCTCGATAGAAAAGGGCCAGTCAAGAACTTGGCCAGTTTGTGAAGCAACTACACGAGTTACCGTGAAGCCTGTGTCCAGGTGCGCGTTGTCGGATATGAGGCGCAGCCGCACCATCGCTCCGGGGTATCGGAGTCGTACTGTAAATATGCAAAGACAATCAGGGGTAATTACTGCAATTTATTTTTTTTTACCGAATTAACAGCATTATATACGATATTTCACGTTGTTGTGATGAACTTAAACCTTGCTTAGTAATGCATATCGTAAACTTTGTTTCTAGTACAAATAGCATTATGAATAATGCCCTTGGATCGCCCCCAGTCGTATTGTAAATACCGCATACTGTATAAAATTAAAAGGTCAATTCAAGAGTCTGTATTTGTTTCCCTTACCACTAAAAAAATGTTACTTTAGCTTTTAAACCTTCTAATTTGGATTTAAGTAGCAGCATATTTTATTTAGACATCCTGGTTACCAACTCACTTCTTTTGTTCTCATCACCACCACAGTAGTTCGCTGCTGCCACTTGCACGTACTCGTCCCCGCACTCGTTCTTGCTCGTTTTCGGGGCCAGTTTCATGTCCATCAGCAAAACGCGAATCTGTTAAAAGAAACGTTAAACTGTGGCTACTTCTTCTTTTGGTGTGCACGAATGTAAAGAAAAACGCTGGATGAATTTTTCTATCAAGTAGAAAACTGTAAGAAAATTCAGAATTCATGCACACGTTCTCATACATATTTATTCTGTGCTGAAAATTTTTCAAATTAAACTGCAGATCAGCGAAGGGAAACGAAAAAAATGTTCTTCAGAGCAGAGCCACGAAAAGCAGCGAAAAAGGGGGTTTAGTTCATATATTTATTTATTGCCGTCGTTTAATAACGGCGAGAGTCACTATAATTTACTAATAGTGTGGCACTTCAGTTTCACTCATGTTTTCGTGCAGTGTCATCCCCAGAGTTACAAGTGAAGAATTTAGGCGCTATCACTTAAATTGTCTTCCAGCTACCTGGGTATAAAACAGTCGAACCTTATTAAACATTTATCCGTATTCATGTTGCGCGCGTTTGGTGGATTTGCGCGATCGATCGATCGCGCTGCGCGTTTGGTGGATGTTGTAGGTATTAGGCCGTAATTTCGGGTAAGTTGGACTATATTCGGGTTTAATGTCGGNCTTAAATTGTCTTCCAGCTACCTGGGTATAAAACAGTCGAACCTTATTAAACATTTATCCGTATTCATGTTGCGCGCGTTTGGTGGATTTGCGCGATCGATCGATCGCGCAAATCCACCAAACGCGCACAACATTCATAATGTAAAGCTATTTTTAAACTCAGAGTGATATATTTTCTGTGACGTCTTAGCTGTGGAAAGATAGAAACAAGCAAAAGGTCCGCTATAGCGAATGGTGTATTAAGCAACTTTCAAAGATGCATAGCCATGGATATGAATAACATTCACGCCGGTTACATTAACGAGTAAATGAATAGACATCCTAAACAAGTAAATATGCGCGTAAGTATACAAATGCTTAAACAGACTTGTGTTTAGTATAATGTTTTGATTGATTACTAAAGTATCACGTCAAGCGTACTAAATATGTTTTCACCAACCTGCATCCGTTATGCAGGAGATGAACATGCGCGTCACTCGTGTTTTCATTTGATCGTGAAGCCTTGCGTGATATCGCAACAGTATTATTGATTCATGGCTTACCTCACAGATGTCGGTAGACGCTCGCTCGATGTAGAAGGAACAGTCCACAGGCCTCGGAAGGTCTTGGGTGAACCTCGGACTTCGCAGGGTGAAAGACTCGCCGCTGTAGACTTCGTCGCAAGGAGTCATCTGGCCGGGAACTGCAATCGAGTTATCCCCTACGAGGGTCAAGGATGTTGTCGGTACCCCTACGGCGGATGAAGCTACAGTGGAGGTTGTGGTGGTGGCAGCTGGATCGGTCGGAGCATCTACAGGCGTCGGATCAGCGGTAGTCGTGGCTACTGGCGGAGTTGTGGTTGCTGAGGGGGCCGCTGTGTCAGGGTCGGTAGTAGCGTCGGTTGTGGTATCTCCAGCATCAACCAGTTGTCTACCGAGACTTTGTCGCGACTTTTCGTCCTGGAGAGGCAGAGGCACACCTCGACCAGCCAGCGTGAGAATGTAGTTGATGTCGTCATCGTCATCGTGAGATGTGAGTGGATCGTGAGGGACAGTTGGATCCCGCATGGTACCTGTAATGGTAAGCTTCTGGCGGCTGGCAGTTGCAGATATGAAATCCTCGAATGTTTTGGCGTCGTCGTAGGATTCTCTGAGCTTCTTTGCGGCGTCGCAAGTGATCTGCCTGCCCGTCACCATGAACCCTGGTCGCGTGATGGACTTGTCGCTCCGGAAGCGGAACGAAAGGCGCTCATCCTCGAATGGGAAGTAATCTTGGAAAAAATGAGAAACAATTCAGAGGGTAATGTTACAGAAAGCTTCCGAGCATTTCGGAGGGGCTATGGAGCGTATGAACGGCGCTAACTAAATCATATCCAGATATCAGGAGATATAAAAAGACACAAGACACATTACTTACATATACCAAAGTGTGCTACCAAAGTTCAATAAGACATACGGAGTAGGCTTGACAGCATAAAGACACTGCCCTCTAACTAAACATCTTTATTTTTAAAATTAAAAAAAAAAAAAAAATCTTAAAGCAATTGGCTGGAATATTTATAAGAGCACAGAAGTAAATAACTTTTCTATATACTACTACTGCTGCTGTTAGCTCTGAGCCCTGGCGCCTGAGGGAGGTAGGGAACGTACACATATCATATTACTTTGTTACTGCCGTTAGTATCAAGAGTTTCCACGATACCTGGTACTGGTAGCATGTACTAGCTGCCATGCTGCTTTGTGATATCCCTTACTTGACTCACCGACTACAGATATATTATTACTCCTAAATCCGTTTTCGGGCTGAAAACTCGTATTTTATCGTAAGAGAATTTGCATATACTGTACAGTATAACACAAATTATTAATAATTTAATAAGAGAGAGGTGTGAGTTGCAACGTACATTTGGTACCAGTAGGTTTTGTGCCGCAGATTCGCTTGTGCGCCGCCTCCAGGTAGTCGAACATACAACTTGCCGCTTCCAAGGAAAAGGAATCGACCGCTAGTTCCACACCGCAGATGTTCTCGCTACGCTTGTTTACGTGGTACCAACACTCGGCGTTGTGGGGGTACGGCTTGGGGTATCCTGGAGACCTCAGGGTGAATCTTTCTCCACGCAGGGATCTGTAAAGCCATCCCAATGAGAAAAGCATTAACTGGCTTGGGAATAAAGTTCGTGTCTAATAATCTCATTAGAAAGTTGGCCTACCAGGAGTTCATAAGATATCCAGTGATATAAGTAGTAGCTGAAAAATGCTGGTAGTGTTTTACAACCTCATTAGATTCGGTTGATTGCTAAAAATAAAAAAAATCTGTTGATAAATGCATTGACTAGAAAACACCACTCGTCTGTATTATCTAATTAACTTGGTTTGGCTACTGTAAGTTCCTAGGGATGCTGTTGATAATACATTATCTGGAAAACTTTGACCTCTTTTCCAAATCTTATTGTTTCTGATGAACCACTGAAATGCAGCGTTTAATCGGTTGGCACTGTGTCCAAATTTTGGATTAGCCAAGTATCTAGCCGATTTAGACCTTCTACCCTTCAATTCTTTGCCTGATATACAAAATTTGTATCTAGGTAAATGTTACGTCGATTGTTCTCCAAGATCGATCAGCACCTGATGCACTGTCGGGCGTGGGTGATAGGCCTGCCGAGTTGCCTCGTCTGCCTGCAGTCTGTGACCTGCCGCCCCTGCAGGAGCAGACCTGAGGCCCCGTAGCCGGCCCCCGTCTCCAGCTTGAAAGACAACAGCTGGCCCGGGAACATGATCAGTGCTGTGGGCACATGACAGCATAACATTAGATGATTCTTTGTTGAACTATGTCCGACATCCACATCGTTCGCGCCCAGTTCTACATACCTTTTTTTACCCATTCGAGTGGGTATTCGTGCAATCGATTCGTGTAACTAAAATAATTTTTTTTTGTTTCAGTTGTACATATATACATGAAAGTGGTTTTTATTTAAAAGAAATTATCTTATGGACTGGATTATTACGGCGATAGTATGGGACACCTGTGTCATCGAGGTCTATTTACAGTTGGACTTGTTACCTCCGCCAAGGAGATTATGTTTTGGTCGGGTTTGTCTGTCTGTCATAAAGATAACTCAAAAAGCTATGGACAGATTTTGAGAAAATTGACAGGGATTGTTAGGTATGTTAAGAGGAACATATGAATAACTTTTGGTGAAGATCCGTCTATCTATTTGCTTGTTGGTCTGCCTCATTTTTCTCCATGCTATAACTCAAAAAGTTATGAACTGATTTTTATAAAGTTACATGAGTTGTTGGGTATATTATGAAGAGTCAATAGCTAAATTTTGTAACGATCCATTTGTTTGTTCGTTCGTTCGTTGGTCACTGGTTTTAATTTTCTGCCTGTTAGCACAATAACTCAAAAAATATTGAATGGATCTTTATGAAATTCATAGGAGTTGTTGGTAATGCTAAAGGCATAAATGATCAAATTTTGGTGCAGATCGGTTTGTTCGTGTGTATGTTCGACTCATGTTTGTTATAATGCTTGAAGGCAGTATAATTCAAAAATTATGAACGGATCTTCAAAAAAATTGCTGAATAAGTTAATACTATTGAAGGCCACAAATGATTAGATTTTGGTGTTGATACAGAGAAAATCATAGTCTCAGAACCCATTTTAATTTTTCGTAACCGTTGCCCTGCAAGGTGGAGGTATGCTCTCTCAGAGTGCTCTAGTTAAACATGCAGAGCTGGGCATGTGTACTCGAAAATGTATCTAGATATAAGATACTAGATACACCCTTAAAATGTATCTAGATACAGATACTAGATACAGTTTTTCAAATGTATATAGATACAGAAACTAGATACTTGAATGTATCAATACATACAATACTAGATGCTTCTCTATTTACAACCGCGGTCATTAGTTTTAAAACTCCATATGGTTTAGCATCCTATAACTTAAGTGGATATGATTCGGGTACTCCAAATACTGTTTTATAATAATGACCTTCACATTTACCTCTGCCAAAGAAGCCACGTGCTGTAAATGTCTAATTGACCACGTTTTTTTTTGTCTTTTCACAAGATATCTCAGTACATACCGGTAATGAGAAATGTTAATAAAATTTTATAGTCTATTGCTACAGCATAGACCACGAGATACTTTGGCTGTCGACTGAAGTTTGCATGCTAGTGTGGCTGATTACAAATAGATTAAGCGTCGATAAAATCTTTTCCAGGCAGCGGAATGACCTAAAAAAATAGTATACGGTTCTTGGTGATGCAAGAAATGTGTTTATCAGCTATTAAAAACACAAATTCGTAACCATACAGGGCGATTTTTTTTAGGCGGACAAACTTCAACCATAGGTAGTAAAACTCAAAATAAATAGATTTTCATGAATGATAAAATGCCTAAAACTTCTTAGTTTTCGAGTTATAATGACTTATAGAAATTTAAAGCTTCAAGTAGGATACTACGACCGCGCCGATGTTAGCGCTAGTTTTGATAGTTCAGCATGTTTCTAACCCCACCAAAGCAGCTTACATTATTTTTACAATAAAAACTACGAAGATTTCTTGGTAAGGAAAAAATATCTGCAGTTTCAAACTTAGCATTTAACGTAATCACACTACTATCTATCTATTTCGTTTAGATGCGAGCACAAAATATCTAAACAAATAAATGCACGAAGCGTCTTACTGTATAAGAATTTATATTTTGTCAAATAATGAGTTTTTCAGTTGATCAGAATTATAAGACCAGGTTAATAAATGTTTAGTTCAAGGGTATATGATTTCCGGCGTTTCGGATCAGTTGCAGGCTTACACTGATGGTGTGAATTAAGGTGTCACTATGCCCAAAGCCAGCAAAGTCTCTGAATTAGGACGTTGCCGAATTGCTAAACTGCATAAGCAAGGTTTTTCGACCGTGCAATTGCACTTGAGATTCACCGCAGTAAAACTGTGATTTACAACTTCCTAGAGGATCCTGAACGTTATGGAACAGCAAAATCTAGTGGTAGATTGCAACAAATGGCCCTGCATTCAAAATTAAGCTGTTGTTTTTCTCAAGACAGAGGACAGTCTTCCGGGCAGATCAAGGCACTCACAGATGCTGATTGCAGTTCAATAACTATCAGGCAGCACTTACGGCAAAATGACATGAAGACAAAAAGCGTCTGAAAGGTCCTCGGTTGTTTCCGCGTCACAAATAGGCCCGTTTACAGCTTGCTCGAGAGCAGCCAACATGAGACGTGGTTTAAAGTTTTGTTTTTTAATCAAAAAATTTCAATCTGAATGGCCCTGGTTGCTTTCAACAATACTGGCATGACAAAAAATGCCTCCCGAAATGTTTTACAAGCGTCACAGTGGTGGAGGCCTCATTATGGTGCGAAGTGTCTTTTCTACAGGGAAGCAATGAAGCTTCAGGAGGTGCAAGATTCATTGTGTCTAGCGACCAGGACTTTCAAAATTCCCTGAGTTTTTGCTGATTTTGCTTAAATATCCTTGAGTGAAAGATTGTCCATTTTCCTTTATCATTTAACGAGAATGGGTTGAATGGCACTGAAACTGTTAGTGCTACAGATCACCATCGCAATATTAGGATTTGCTGCAAATTAGAGTTAGACAGTCTTCCACCTTTCCCCGGCACTGCAGAACAAATAATCCTCAGATGGCTCGGGCTCTGGAGAAACACCACATTCATAAAGATAACTCCACCATCCACTGTTGTGCAGAAAGTCCTTGAGTGTTTGACTACCGGTCCCTTTCCCGGCTTCCCTGAGCAATTTTTCCCCCTGAATTTTCCTTGTTTTCCAGACTTCTAGACACCCTGAGGGTCGTCAAACAGCTGCTGGTTATATCGGCATGTTACAAAAATCATCATTGTCGACTGAGGGCCTTCGTTTGCGTGATAGGTAATGAATGGTTTTTCCAGCAGGATAATGCATCAGCCTACACTACCCGCCAGACTATGACCTTTCAAGAAAATGGGGTCCCTGTTTTACGTCATGAAGCATGTTCGCAAGACTTTAACCCAATAGAAAATTTTTGGGGTTGGATGGCGAGAGATGTTTACCGAAACAGTAAACAATTTGTGACAGTAAACGAACTTCGTGATGCTATCTTTAAGAGCTTGGACAACATTCTTCCAACCCTCATGGAAACCCTCATTTATAGTATGCCACAAAAAAAATTAAGGTTATAAAGAAAAATGAAGGCAATGCTCATTACTAAGTTCAAATTTAGCGCACCTCAACTTCCTCGTTGAAAGGTTACCTACAATTTCTGTTGGTGGTCTCATAATTTTAATCAACTGAAAAACTCATTATTTAACAACGTACATTTCTTAATAAGTTGTTACAGCAGGTATTTTTCATCTTTCTCACCTTTTTCCTTTAGAAATTACTGACCCCAATCGAAGGAGTTCATTTATTTATCACAAAAACGTTGTTATTTTTTACATTTTCAAGCGGTCTTACACGTTTGATCTGGCGTTTATTTTTGACTTTCGTTACACTTACTGGGCGGGCGATGACACTGAACTAAAGTAGTTTGGCAAGTGATGACACAGCACTCTGACAGACGACTATTGACATGTCATACGGTCAGGCTTCAGACAGCTGTACGAATTACGGGTTCACCAGTATATAACTTACAACAATCATTAATTGACTGTGTTTGTACCACTTTCAGTTCGCGGTAATAATTAACTCATATATTCTAATTGAGTGCATTTTTCTATATATTTTTTTAGGGGGGATAAAAAAAGCGCCGAGTTGACAACTTTCAAATTTTGATCGAACCCAGCTATTATTAAAAAGTATCTAAAACAGTATCTAGATACAGGTCAAATGTATCTAGATACTGCATTTAGATACCACATTTAAAAAGTATCTAGATACTGCATCTAGATACTAAAAAAGTATCTAGATACAGTATCTAAATACAAAGTATCAAGATACTGCCCAGCTCTGTAAACATGTCATTGGGATGTAGTTTCTCAGGAGACTCTAAAAGGTGTAACAGCCCAGTATTGCTAAGAATATTTTTAAGTTATGTATCTATTTACAGTCTTTACGTTTCGTAAGTGCTCCAGAGGACGCAGAACGTCTCTTTTATTGAATGCATCTATATATAGCTTTCGTATACAGTATAGTACTCCACTGAAGCAACACGTACCTTTCTCCCCTCGCTCCCGGCGGCCACAGAACGGCCTCCCCTGCACCTGGAAGTTGTCGATGCAGTAGCCGGTGTCGGGGTCGGCTGTTGCCAAGTCAAACCTAAATTGTACCATAAAAATTTAGAGCACGGATGCAATAAAATATTTCGCTGCAGTGGTTCTAAGTCTCAGAGTTGGGAGTGCGACAACACTCGTGCTGAGTACCTGGTGTTGCAGCAGAACCCACCATGACAACTAATAATAATAATAATAATAATAATAATATGCTTTATTAGGTACACATATGGAATGGTACACAGGAGACAGCTTAATACTAAAGTTGCATTAGAAACTAAGATCAGTTAATTCTATCATTATTAACTACACTGC
>LQNS02004412.1:6875027-6899098 GCA_001587735.2 Parhyale hawaiensis | reverse complement strand
CTATGTTTTCTATAGTGAGAGGCCGCTGGGAGATGTCGGCAACGTTCCTCTCTTTCTAAACAAGCTGTTATCTCCTGTGCAATTTCGTCTAATTAGTCCCGCTAATTAAGTTTGCATAAGGTAACAATATCGAAGGATATATTGCAGGAGTGAGTGTGGCAATGACTTCTGCACACTAGGATCACAATGGCATGCAGGATCTGATCAACCGAGAGACAGTTACAGCTGCACGTCCTGTTGAGTGAACTCGACTGCTGTTAGTGCTGAGAGGTTAGGCCGCTGGTTACTGCGTGGCTTATAGATTTTAGTTTTTCAACGGCTAAATGAAAGTTTTTTTTTTTTTTTTTTTTATGCAGCGCCCAAAATGCAGTGCTAAATCTATTTAAACAGCAGAAAAGTGAACGATTATCTGAGTTCTAATTCACTGTTCAGTAAAATCTTGAAAGAGATATCACTAAAACACTTGCTGAAGTACAGTACAGTGAGTTGACGGCTAACATTTTAAAGCGAAAATAAAACCGATTCGCTCTCGTCTATGAGTGAGACGACGCTGAGGGACGGCTGACGACCAATTTCGTTTTCTTTCTAGTAGTTGTTTGTCAAAGGAAAACGAATTAATTTTATGATTCATTGAAATACTATTACTGAAATAATCTTACTGATAAATTTTAAGCACATTACAAAATGTATAATTTGAGAGCGCAGCTTCTAAGCAGCAAAGTACGTTTCAAGTTTATATAGTTTCATTACACAAGTTCTTGTTAAATCCTGTTATACTTTCTACTGCTTATTGTTGAGCTTGCGATATAGGCCTACTTTCTTCACAAATTGTGTCTCAGAAACCGAACTCGATTTTTCTTAAAGTAACTTTGTTATGCTTATAACCAAACGATAATTTTTGGTAACATGCATGATACAAATCCTGCACTCAAATGATAGGGGTCGATCCAGTATGGAATGAATTGTCCATAAACTGCTGTCGTTAAAACAATAGATGATCATGATCTTTTTGGCTGCCCTTGATAAGTTAACTCATGCTCATAAATTGTTGTATAAACTATGTATGTCACAGAATATCATCTGGTAAGCAGAAATATAATATAGGTACTCAGAAATATTCATCTTAAGCTATATGTATGACGCAGAATTTTTTCTGGTTTCGCTAGATATTATGGTCATTGTTAACGCAACCAAGGTTATTCAACATCACTTTCCTTCCAGCGAAAGTTAACCTTGCCAAGAAGTAACCTTGATCATCATTGCACTTATAGAATTAATTCCTCTTTTATACAATTTACTCTTCTGCAAGTCATCCAGAGCGTCTCTGAGATGACAGCTCCATCCTTTGTACTAATTTCCTGTCCCCTTCGTTCGTCATTGTGAGCATTATGTATTGTGAGCATTATGTATATATATATATAAATTTTTTGTAATGAGTTAATTGTGTGCTTATGCTATCTTACTTTTGTTACATCTACTGTATTTGGAGTGCTAGACGCGTGTATGTGTTGTTTTGTCTGTGTACCTAAATGTCCTGTACAATGTTTTACTTGTGTACCCATGTTGCTGCTTTTCTTCCATCAATATACGTGTTGTCTTACTTGTGTGCACATACAGTATATATAGGATGTCTTACTTCTATTCTCATATATAGGATATCTTACTTGTCTTGTCTTACTTGCATATTTTTACTGTAGCGTGCTTTACGTGTATGCTGTAATTGTAATGTGCTACTTGTGTAACTTTATGTAGAGAATCAACAACAGTGTACACTTATATACATAGTTACAAAAACGAAATTTAACGCTTTTGCAGACTACAACGGTTTATCCGCGGCACTCCTCCGCAAAATTGTTGCTTCTAAGCAGAAGGAAATCCTATTTTTTTGTCACTCGTTATAGAATGTTTACTATTACTATTTGCCAGATGTTGTAATCACTGGCAAATTTTTGCGGCGCGTTTTTTTATTATACTAGGAGGGTCGATTGCTGCAGTGTTGTTCTTGCTTGCCGAAGCTCATGCGTGTGTTTTCACTCCAAGCCGCTGGTATTTCCCCAATACTATGGGATTATTTCACCAGCGCTTCTGACGTTTACAGTCCACCATAAGAGAACTAACCTAACCATAAATGTAGATTGTCGAGGGTCGCAGTTGTCGCAAGAGGCTTCAATCTCTGACGCCATAGTAATTATAATCTGTGATCGACTGCAGCTGTGGACTCCCCTGGGCCTAGGGGCGTCTATCTGCAGCAAATGTGCAATGTGCTGGGGTTCCCAGTCGGAATGTGCGCTCACATTGACCATACCTGTGCCGTACTGTTATTTACCGCACATTGACTGCAAGTGGACGTTCAAATCCATTTCTAGTTTGAGCAGTGACAGCAGATGGGAGACATGACTGAGTAATAGTGAGTATCCTATAGCAGCTCACTAAACTACTTGCGTATCAAAACTGCAGACGTCTTTGAAAACGAAAAACTACAGTAGCCTGTACTCGGAGCACTGAAAACCTGCAAGTGTAGACTCACTGTGGCTCCTGTAAAGGGAGGCTGCGTATGCACTCAATCTCGGATGACATTTTCCCCAACGTTCTAAAAAAATGAAGGGTGAACGCCAACCAATTTTCGGTAGTTCGACTACATATATGTAGTAGCCGCACACTACATTCATGCACAACTGGTGCAGCGATTGCGAAGTGAACTCAGAGTTTACTAACTAGCCTACCGTTATTTCAGTCAGGAGTCTTGTTCGTGTAAACTCATTCCTCTGGAAATTGATATTGTACGAGCCTACTGCGTTGCGCACCGTCTGTTCAAAATTTTTCAATGTAAATGTAGATTACATAGCACATGCGGCCCTTTGGCTAACACTGAGGGAAAATGGATGACTTTGCTTGGCACTGCGAGTAGTGGGTAATGACGCCAAATAGCCGTTTTGCAGGGAAACCTGCCCTCGCGGCTCCCCTGGCGCGTGAGCTTCTGGTTTATAACCGCCAATGCACTACCGGTTTAGCGGGGGTCTAGGGGGGAGAGGCGCAAACCGAAAGTGGGCGAGGCCTGGGAAACCAGAAGTAGGTGGAGCCGGAACCTACCCTCAAAAACGGCTATTTGGCGTCATTACCCACTACTACTGCGTGAACTGTTTTCAGCCTACATGTAAGGAGCAAAGTTACGTCATCAATTTGCACTGTTTTCATTATTTATTAGCTCGCGCTGACGATCAAACAAGCACACTTTAATGCCTTAAAGAGTTAGTATATTACTATAAGATAAGCAACTAACTCTTTACTCTATTTATGAATTCGTTACTCTGAAGCATTGATTACGTGCTATTTTGTGAGATTTGAAAATGCAATAACAGGAAGAGAGCCGCGTTGAATTAACATAAGGACCAACTAACGGCAAAAAGGACATTCAAGCTAAGCTCTTGCTATGGAAATTCAAACTTTGATTTGGGAAAGTTGGGGGTGTGATGCAAATGCAATGAAGGGTTCATGTATTTAGAATTTTGACGGCTAAGCTACGCTTTCATAATGCTATTCAAGTATACAAGTTGTATTGAATTTTTTTCACATCCACGCTCCTCAATCGTTCGATCATCTTTAAGGCAGTGCAATTTCTAGCAAAGATTTATATTTTACTTGAACGTCAAACGATTATTGTATTAAATTGAAAGCTAAAAATAAAAACTTGAACGTTCTCCACGCTATTGCGACCACAGTGCACATTGTAGGACATTACATATAATTTTTCTTAGTAGTTAGGTTTTTTAAGTTAGACTTGCAAAGGTTAAAATCAATTTGATTTTTTGTACCCGTTAAATATTTGCACAGCGTTTCGCAAATGATCCTTCTAGATATTACCTTTAGGATGATGGCCTTCATGATGTCCTTCAAACAAATTACAACAGTAAAGGCTTCAGATAATATCACCGAATGCGAGCTATTATTGACGAATCAAACAATGCTATGCAGGCGAGAATCCTAATTTAGTTTAGTTGTATTTGCATCAAATGAGCGAAAAGATATACTAAAAATGTCGAGGAAGATTAATTAAGGAGAACAAGCTGCTGTGCTCATGACATCAACGGGCACACAACCACCGTAGGTGATGGCGACAGTGGTTCCGATGTCTGTGACCGTCATGGTGGAGGTGCTGGTGGTGCTAACCGTCTTGGTGAGCACTATTACTGAGGGCCCTGAGATGAGGCGTGGAGTTCGGTACGAACGGGAGGACGAACTCTCTTTAGGAAACAGCCCTGTTTCTCCAATCGCCATTTTGTCGGCTTCTTCATCGAACTTTTCGTCTAGATTTTTCACGGGTTTTGGGGTGTCCATTCCTTCAATTGCTGGGTCTTCTTGTCCAGGTTGGAGATGCTGGAGAGGCTGTAGGAGACTGCCTTGCTGCGATGGTGCCAGCGCATCTCTATCGACTGTTGGCATACCGTCTGCGGCTGCCCTCGTAGTAGTCGGGCTGCACAAAATAAAGGTATGATGAAATCCAGAAGAACAACTCGCTGTGGATAGAGAAAGGAAACTGCCAGAAAAGCATGTGGTCTAATTTCAAAGTATGCTTCAAGTTGGATGACGTTATAGGTTAAGATAGGAATAATTAAACTGTGGGTTAGGATAAGCTCGATTCAGTTGGTATAAGTGCTAAACCTAATACTAATAGGCACACATACTGTACTTGAATATCAGGTAAGACACATACTCTACCAACACCGATTTACTATTAAAGTCTACGTCAGCAGTGACGTCTGTGTCAGGCCTGGTGGCCCCTTCACAACTTGCGTTGACGCTAGCAACCGAGAGGCAGCTCAACTAATCCGCCTGAGGGGCTCGTGGCCGTGACTTCATCATGACGTCTATAAACAACGGGCTCTAATTCCTAACGAATCGATCTTCGCAGATTTAAACCGCCCCACTAGCCAAAAAGGCAAATCAGCTTCTTGCGCAGCTAAAAATTCTGCTAGGGATCTGCAACGCATACCTGCTGCTCTGGAAAGTTTCTGAATAAACGCAAAGCACAACCTCACTCGACAACACGCTAACAGATACGAAGCTCCGAACAGACATTGTCCCAGATGTGAAGACATACACCTCGCTATGGGTCTTCGTTTTTGCTATATGGGTATATAATAACTTATATAAATACATAGGGCACAGCACAGGGACATTGAGTAGTCGCTTGCCGGAAAAGGAGATATCGCTTCCCGCAAGTGAAGCCGACTGCTTGGTGCTGCAAACGAGTTTTTTTGTGTTGTCCCATTAGTTATTCACACTCTGTTAGGATATTTTACTTAAACTCTTTTACATTTAGTAATAATGAGTAAATCTGTATATACTTCTAACACTTTCGTAAGTAACAAATTTACGTATAAAAGCTTGTATTGTAATATCATAAATCAGCTGTTAATGGCATCCTTTCATTCTTGCAGCAGAGTAGAATGATTTCACACTAGCTAAAAACATAAACAGACTGATGTTGTAGAACAGAGACTTCACAAACTGGTGTTATACTTGATTTGTTATGAGATGCCAAATGAGCAGTTACTGGAGTTGTTCATAAATATTATTTAGTATATGGGCAAAGCGAAAAAATCGGAACAGACAGCAAAGCTGAAAGGTGAGTTGGAGCAGCTGGTAACGGTTCCGACAAAATCCTAACTAATTTATGTACGATTATAATTACTGTCTAGTTACGCTGTATAGACAAAGGGGTGCTTGCAAGTGTTTGTGCTGGTCAACAGCTGTTGCATCTTCTACAGTCACTTCATCATAAAGAGGAAGTGGAAGCGATTAAAATTAAGCACTTCTTTCCAGCTAGGACATTATTACAACAAAGAAATAGCGTCACCTTCATTGTTTATTGTGCCATTGTTATGCATCATCTTTCATGGCGGACATATTCTCAGGAAAAGGGATCCCTTATATATCAACCGCGATATCTTTCTGACCGAATAGGAGAAGCAAATGGAGCTACTTTTACAACAGTTATCAATCAGAGCGAATAGGTATAAGACGGAGCTCTATTTACGAAGCTGGGTACGTAAGCAACAGTTGAGATAAAAAAGTACACACCGACGCAGTTCAAAAAAGTGAGGCTAGAACTCTATAAGAACGGCAACACCCAGAAAAGAGGGTTTGTGACTCCTGAGGCTAGAAGTCCGAAACGTTCTCCTATGAAAGTCAAATTCTTAGTAACCAAAGTCAGGGTGCGGAATCAGAGAATTTGAGGGGGAGTCGGAGTCGGAAAGTCACTTACTCCAGGAGTCGGAATTTACAGCCACGCGCCGACTACGGAGCAGCAATTTACAAAAAGCTTAAAGTTTTTAGAAATATATTCATAATTTTTGGGTTTAAGTTGTAAGAATAATGTAGGGTTATTTTAAATGCCAATAATTATTGTTTTTGACTTAACCATATGTTTGCTATTGACAGTGGAGTACCTAGATAGTCTCTGCAGAGGTCTGCCAAGTGCCAACTAATTTTATATTATGAACTTCCTAGATAGTTTCAGTCCCAGTTGTGCAACAAGGAGAGAATTCCATTGGAAATGCCGATAAAATATTTTATTAAGCTCATGCTGGTGTACATTTCCTTTGTTCGGTACTAGGCCTCTATAAAAGTTTTTCTAGAAGATAATAATTAGTGAATTACAAATATATGATACTTTAAAGTGTTCACTTCTATTAATTATGCTAAATATCATTTGCAAATGTGATAAAAAATACTCTCCCTCGCTTAATATATGTGTGCATATCTTGGTAAAAAGCAGTTGGACAAAATTAAGGGTCTCGTTATATTTTAATTTTATTTAGCGGTCAGAGTCGGAAATGCTCAAGGACCAGAAGTCGAGTCGGAGTCAGAAAAACTGAGGGCCAGGAATCGGAGCCAGACTTGAAACATCCGACTCCGAAACAATCTCTAAAACGCCCAGAAGAACAACAGCAACTGTCATATTCTTTGTTAGAATAAAAAAGTAGCTGAAACTTTAAGAAGAATTCCAGCGCCAACAAGAAAGTTGGCGTAGAACTCTAAGAAAAACTCCAGTGAAAACCAAGCTCGTATTTCATCACATCCAAGACTAGAATTCCAAGAACTGCTCCTGCAAAGATCGCGCTCGTGGCAAAATTCTAATAACAAAGGATCATTTGGTACGAGCTCCAAGTAAAGCTTTAGCAACTGGCAAGTTCTTGGTTATAGAACTGCGGGAAGACCTGCACCGACAACAAGGAGGTTCGATGGCACCTAAATGAGTGGAGTAAATGGATGATATCCTGGTATGATTGAGAAACAATAGCAAGCGGCACTGTTGTCCCCCACTGTTGACTCATCGTCTGCAGTGCATTACTGGGTGGTTGTTATTTCCTGCTCGGACATGTACTTGTTGGTGCTATACAAGTTTGTTTTTCTTTCAGGGACTTGACTTATCCTTTTGGTGGGCAAGTGACTGTAATTGGTATTTTCTACAATACAATTTCTACGAAATTAGTTTTTTCTTCAGCCGCTCGGTAGAGAACTCACTCTTTACCTACAGTACTTTATGATCAAACCCATTTCATTTAGGACTTGTTCTGTATATTTTTCACTGATAATATTTTTCACTACTAATATGCTTACGTATTTTACTGGAATATTCATGCAGATTTTTCACTGGTACTATTCTTACGGAAACGTTTTCAACAGAGGTAATTGAGTTAATCTGGCATTTCTCATGTGAATAACATTATTTACAAAGTTGCATAGATGCAAATAATGAGACGATGGTTCTACAGAATATTTACATCTTATTTAGCATTGCATGGTAACCTTTATCGACATTATTTATTGGGCCTTCTGCCGTCAACATAAACCTTTTTTCCGCAGGCATACAGCTACATGAAACATAACGACAGGATTCTTTTGGAGTGTATAAAGGAGCTATTTAAGTTTTTTATTCGAAGCAATAAATTATAGCTCAAGTGCGAATAAGAACAAATATATTACCAACAACGAACCTTATATTAAACTGAAAATACAGTAAGTTATATTTACAAGTTTTTCAATGAAGTTGTCTACTAAAGCCCAATGTTTTAATATAGTAAGTGAAGAATATAGCTGTTCTTACGTTCGTTCATTGAATATTTGTATTTACGATTAGGGGTTAGAACATCATAGCGAACTAAAATAAGCCGTAGACTCTGCTACTAGACTAACTATAATATCAAACATATCCAGGAAGTCCAATTTTTTATTATGAAAATGAACCTTGATACATTTCAGGTTAGTCAGTGGAATATTAGTGAAAACAGAGAAACAAATACATGCTTAATCACGTTACAGATTGTAGATCATTGATCTTGCTTGCAGCATAGCCTTCAAAAGAGTTTCATTAGCCTACAGTATAATCAAAAATATATTTTTTTAGCTAACCTTAAACTGAAGAGCAAATATAAGCACCTGCCTGCAATAGCATTCACGTTTTTAGGTAAGTTTAGGTAACTACAAAAATGAGAGCCAGAATGAGCGCATGCATATTTACCACCTATTAAATTCGGCGTTTTCATAATTACCTCCACCTAGGATAAGGTGGCAATGGTTTTATGGAGTCTGCCTATATATGTCTGTTTCTCTGTTTGTTTGTTTTCTGTGTGAGTGTCTGTCTGACACCAATATAACTCAAAAAGTTATGGAAGGGTCTTTAGGAAATTTACAGGGAATGTTGGGTATGTTAGTAGGAAAAGATGATAAACTTTTTGCGCAGATCCGTTTAACCGTATGTTTGTCTGGCTGCCGCTTTTTTCTCAGAAGCATAGTTCAAATAGTTATGGGCCGATTTTAATTTAATTTGCAGGGATTGTTAGGCTTATTACTAGACACAAATGACTAAATTTCTACGTTGATCTGTTCGTCCGTTTGCTTGTCTCTGTGTTTCTTTTTATGTTAGTTAGAACCATTACTCAAAAAGTTATAAAAATTAGGGAATTACTAAATAATGTAGGGGCATAAGTGACAAAATTTTAATGACGATAAAGAAGAAATCCTAATCTCCAAACGAATTTGAATTTTTCGTTAACATTGCCCTGCTTGGCGGAGGTAAGGGCTCTCAGAGTGTTTAAATTCAAAATACGACCATTGAACATAAAAAAAATGTTGTGGAGACCGCTGAAGAAGATTATTATTAGCCAGTTTTTGCATCATGACTCTTTTCTGTGTTTTTAACTCATTGCAAGCGAATGAGGTATTCGTTGCCTGTTAAAGTGTCATCGATTGAGCCAGGTTTGTCATAGTTGAGTAAAGGGGTAAAAGTAACTCGAACTCGATTACGTCTGAAACGGTTTCAAGCAGCGTGAACTGTGGAGATAATTCGCTGCTGGCTCTCTCTTTGATCGCCAACTGCGACTCGATAGAAGAAACCCAACATCGTGACCCCAAACACCAAAGGTGTTGTGCGCAACGTCGCCTGGATTTCGTCCAAAGACTCTCAAAGTACTCGAGGTAAGGAGCCTCAATTTAATGCTAAGAGGAAGATTGAGTTTTCTTAAGTTTCAAGGGTAATCGATCAAGGATTAACGGCAGAAACTCTATTATACTATAGAACGCCTTGTGGCGTAAGACCGTTACCCGCAGTAGGAGACAAATTAAATTCAATGGAGTTATTTTTGATGATCGAGTTAAGCGCATAGCCCCAATCCATGAGCCCCACCCAATCCCTCTTCAATAATAACATAGGAAAACATAGAACGCTCCGTGCTCCAGACGATCTGCCGCGGTGGAGGCAAATTCGCCGCGGTGGAGAATATTAAACGCCGTCACTTTTGATGGCCAGCTAGGCCTACTTTTTTGGCATGGGTCACGTCTAGATCAACCCACCAAACTCCCTACAATAAATTATGAAGATTGCTCAACTGTTTCGACCACTTATTGGGTAGACAGACATACATACAAATATATTTATATATATATAAATATATATACTTAAATCTTCAACGAAAACATTATCACCTCTTTCGCTTTGTTCGCTGATGATAACTAGTTGAAGCCAGCGCACCTTCCTATAGCTTGGACAAGTCAAGCCTATTAGGCTTGAATTTGTCGGCCTATCGACGACATCTTGGATTGACCTGAATGACTGTACCTCAGCATCATATGTAACTTACACAACGTCGGGGTTAGCAGGAAGTATTGTTACGCAGGGAGGTGTTCCAGGCAGCACGGTTGTACACGTTCTGTACTGCATCGCTGTTACAGTTTGCACTGCAGTTACAGTGACGGTTGAGTAACTCAAGTTGAGAGGCTTTGCCTGACTCAACGGATCAGAGTGAGTGTTGTAGAGAGGGACGTGGACAGCGAAGAGCGGGAAGACATTCTCGGGCTGCAGGGGATGGCAGCCGACCATCGTCATCATCATCACTGCTACAGCAGTGGATAACAGTCGAATTCTCAAAGCCATCTGGAAAAGAATATCATATTAGTCTTACAGTTTAAGAACTACTTTATTATGCTAATTTAGAATACTCAGAATCGCTGTAGAGGTGAAGTGTAACCAAAAGCTGTACAAATTTCCCTTCGCTAGCACGAGCGTTATTACTGTATGGCTAACCGTCGATTAATCAACGTAATCTGTAAACAAATGGACACTGGTAATGTCTTAGTCTGGAAACACCTTGATAAATTATCTTTAGTACATTTGAATTTTTAAAATTGTTTTAGAAATGAAGTTTTATTAAATGCTGTTTGTATTTGCGTTCATTATCGATAAAAAGCGGCTGTTGTGAAAATATTATGTTCTAGTTCTCAATATCCAGAGAAAGACAAGCAGTCACTACAAGATCTGGGACTGACTACAAGCAAACACTATAATATCCCTACACTGACAACATACAATCACAACAGCATCCGAAGCCTGGCAACAGGCAATCACTATAATATCCGTAGATGCACAACAAACAATCACAACAATATCCGCACACTGACAAGATGCAATCACTACGATATCCGAAAACTGACAACGAGCAATCACTACCGTGTTTGAAGCCTGGCATCAAGCAATCTCTACAACATTCGAGAGACAAGTAACAAGCAATCACTGCAATATTCGCAAGCTTGCAACTCACAATCACTACAGTATCCGCAGAACTGCAACAAACGATCTCTACAATATCTAGAGAATGACAACAAGTATTCATTACAGTCAGCTAGGGCTCAGCAGTGTCTAGTGTTCTACCAGCAACATCCTCCAAAAGAGAAGAACCATGTTATCGCTTTACATCCTGTACTGTTAAATAATTCAATTGTCAATAACTTATGAGTTAAAGAGGTAGTGCAAATTACAGAGAATTCACAGGCTTCGAAATTATACCAATGTAACAATGCAGTAGCTGAAACCGATATTAGAGATCTGTAGCGCTGTCTGAATAATAAAACATGCTTAGGATTGCCATCACTATTTGCTATACCTTCTTGTGGAGCCTCTGAGATGCTTCGCGCTGAACACTCTAATGTACATATAATTCATCACCACAACAAGAACTCATTAATGGACACTGTTTGTCATTATGGATATTATTAATAGTGTTACTATTGCAAAAAAAAATGAGGATTTACTTTGGGCATTATTGAACTAAATTAATATGCCGCACCGATAAGAACGTTAATTACGAGGATAGAATAAAATTGTCCTTCGTATGAATTATAACAGTAAAAATTAGCCCTTTTGATCCCCAAAACCAAACAGTTTATTGTTTCCGTAGCACCCAAATAAAATTTCAGGTTAACTACTCGTAGTCTCAGGCCTGAAATTCATTTTACTAATTCTGTGTGTACTTTAGCGCCTCAAAACTATGCTTCGTCATAGTCGCTAATTATACAACTAAATATAATTCACATTTAAGTCTCCACACATTTACAGCAAGATTTATTTCGTGCAATAAAAAGAAAAGTTGAACTATAAGCAACAATGTATTAAACACACAGAGCTTGAAAAATGAGGTACTTTTACATTTAGAAAAAAATAACTCTCTAGTTCATATCACCAAATACTCCATTAACAACTAGTTTACATAATTGTAGGATCAAAGGAAGTTATTCATATAATCTTAGTAGAAAAACGTGGTCTTTATAAACCGTAAAACCTTATCTGTGTCTTTAGAGAAAATCATTGTTCGATCAGCAAGTCACCCCTACGCATTTTGTACTTTCAGAACTTATGTACCCAAATACACTATGGTGTCTCTTAGGAATGGAGGTGGCCTTGCGAGTTGTCCCGAGACCTATCTTAAATTCATGCATGAGGTCATACAGGAGTCATTTCCTGCCCCCTTTGTTCCATAGACTCATTTGTTAAATAATACAGTGTCGGTGGATGGTGTCCTTCCACATCAGGCACGGTTCTAGTTGTGTAATTTCTTACTTGTTGCTCTGGCATTCCAAGGACTGTGAATAGCATGGAAGAAGTCTGCGTTTTTCGGAACTACAGTACGGTGCCTTTTCTTACCAGTATTCTGTTCATGGAAGAGTTTATATAATTTGAGATGCAAAAGTTTGCTTTGCTACTCAGCCTTAATCATTTTTTTTTCCGAAATAGGTCTTGCAAATAAGCGTCAGTGATATGTAAAAAAAGGTACATGTTTTGGATCTTCAATAACCATCAGTACCACTGGTAGAATTTGATATATTTCCCCGATGAAATAAATATTCATTACTAGGCTTGATACCTTAATCAACAGCCTGATTAAAACATTGTAAAAGAACTTCAGGATAAATGAACTTGTCTGATAAGAGCTCCAACTATGGATCACTATCGTTAATATGACTACTGGAGGCAGGTCATTAGGTGCATTATTATAATTTCTAATTATCTGAGGTGTGCGCTTGCGGCCACTTGCAACCCAGCCATAAGCATAAAGAAAATAGCCGGAGGCCGGAACCCTACGGGCCGCAAGTGTCAGTAGGTAAGGAGAAAAAAGATGGAAGTAAACTGGACCGCACGCCCAACTTGGATATCCATCTACACTGATTCGTGCTTCAAATAAATACCAAGCGTAGACTGCAGTCAACCAAAGATTGCCCGAGCTATGGTGTAAAGGACGGAAGAATCATGTATGACAACTGTTCTTATTGTCAATTAGCTCAGCGCTTTTACACTAACATCGAATGTCGGAAACGCTGACGCTGCATGCCAAGCATTTTCAGACTCACTCCCCAGGTAAAGAAGCTAAGCTGAGGCCTCAAGTGAACGATCCCCGTGCTCTGTCAGGTCTGTCAGTTAGGTCTGCAGCTGCTCCCCTCAGTCAGTTATACTTATGTTCATCTCAGCCCTGCAACTGACTGTGATTCTAAGTTCTTAAGTGCTTAGAAATTAGTGCACGTACTGAGCGCACCATCACTAAAAGAACAGTCCTCTCTTAAAAGTAATACATATATCTCATCTACAAAGTTTCAGAGATGCGAGAGGCCAGATGAAAGCCATCGACCTAATGCACGAACACTTTTTTACGATCACGACTAGGACCAGGAATGCAGCACATCTGCAAAAAAAAAAAGAGTATCCCTGCCCAGTGTGAACCCCTGGCTGGCGCCATGCAGTCCTTCCCCGATGTTCTCCCGTAAAGTTTCATTGGTCATTAAGAGGCGACTCAAGAATGTCTATAATGGCGGTTACTGCGGCGCCGGTCATAAAACTTCCTTGATTTCCGAATATTAAATGAACGCCAATGGCCGAACTGCATTTCTAAATGGATGGGAAAATGTGAGACGTTTTGCGTAATGGCGAAACAGGTCCATCGGCCTCAGTAATACTTGGTATAAGGCCGGATGCGGTAAGTTGAATGATTGAGAACGGCTTAAAAAAGTAGTGTAACTAGAAAACATCGACTAGAATAAGATAGCAACTCGGATAACTAGATGGGTCTATTGTGGAGAAAAAATCCAATAAGGCAAATCAGAGTAGCTGAACAGGTCTTCTATCACCGTGACAGTTACGCATGTAGAACCCGATGCTTCCATTTGATGTGAACAAAAAATGTTAAAACGTGATTTGAAGGAGTGTAGCACGTACAGTAATATCAATTGCATGTAATTACTCATTAAGACAAAAAAATCAAGGTCGCTGTATATACTTATAGGTCCGTGATGTTGAACTCACTCAGATAAAGAATTCTATATATCTACTATATAATAATTCACGTCGTGTTTTTATTTATTTATTTATTTATTTATTTATTTATATATTTATATCTTTCCTGTCACGCTCTATGGGAATAACATAGGAGAAANTGGAATCTTTTTCTTCAGTATTAGATAGGGGAAAAATAGAACTATGTAATAAGATAGGAGAAAATTGAGATTTCAAAAGGCGAAAAAAAGTTGGATACCTTGGAATATTTTTCTTCAGTATTAAATAGGGGAAAAATGAGGAAGCCCAAAAGACGGCGGGGGTGTTGGTGAAGTGTTAATTTTTTGCCGTCATTTATAATGACGGCATGGGCCACTAGTATTGAAAATAAAACACAGAGAAGCCCATGTAAAATACCATTAGTATCTGAAATCTGAAAACAAAGAATACTAGGTTTACTATAAAGTCTTTCAATCGCACCACCATCATCATCATCATCACAATGAGCTTTGAAATGTATGATAGTTAAATAAAATGAATGTTCATATATTTTTTTCAAACTGTTACCACACGATCCACAAGCTTACCCAAACAATTTGCAACCGATCGACCTACCTTATAAAGACACTTTGATCTGTTACGCTAGGTAGTTTACATGCACCAACGCCAATCTAAAATATTTTTAATAAATAGGCGCTAGAGAAATAATTTTAGCAAGCCATTATATGGGGTTGCCCGGAAAGTTCGTGCCACTTTCTATAGGAAATTTCGATAATATATTAACTAAATATTTATGAACCAAGCTTTACCAGGTGTTCACGAACAGCGAATTTTGAGAAGTTGAGGTTTTTTGGCAATTTCCAGGTTGTGCAATGTGGGTTATTTCCAATTAACGACTGGATCTGGTCATCATCTGTAGATGATGGTCTGCCTGATCGTTCTTTATCAATACGGTTCCAACCTTCAGCTCGGAACCACTTCCGTTCAGCCTTTCGGATAAAGAATCGTCACCGTAAACTGCGCATATTTCTTTGCTTGCTCAATTGTGAGGCATTTTTTCTATTGCGGAAAGAGAAAAGTATCAAGTGCCAAAGAAGAATTTTTTATCTTCCATTTTAAAGGGTTGCAGAATTAATACTGGTTGTAGGATCTCAAACCTTCTTCCACAAAAAGATAGCTTGAACTGTACTCTAAATGGAGGCGAGGTCAAATCCTATTTTTCGGACTCAATCGTGCTCTAAAATAAGTCCAAATATGAACTACTTAAAATCCTAATCAACTCCTGAATAAATAATTAACTTTATAATGTCCACCGTCATTCATCGAAGAAGTTTCCCTGAGGGTATTCTTACGCAAATCTGAATTTACTTATGCCGATGTCGTTGCAGGGTTAGGCAGGTTCTGAACATGAAAAGAAACACCATGTGTAGAAAAATAAAGGAAGTGGTGAAATTTTACGCATGTGCGCTTTCTCTGCGCGCGCATCACGTCTGCGGCGAGGTTCGTCTTAAACAGAATCGGGAGCGTCCACGAGTTGCTTTCCATAGCGCCCCCTGACCGGCTCAAGTAGTCGTATTGTTGGCTTGCTGGCCTCCTTTGTGCTTATAGACCGCACGGCCCATAAGACAATGGGTAACTGAGAGTGCTTAATGACCATGCAATTGGAAACTAACAGCTTGGCACACTGACGAGAAATTGCTGTGAAAAGCATACAGTCTTAAATGAGTTGGAGAAGCTGCATCTAAGTTCAGTGTTGAATGGAAAATGAGAGTGTTCAATGACCATGTTATTGGAAACCAAATGCTGCTTAAGGTAGTTGGAGAAGCGTATCAAAGTCTTTAGTTTACCGAAAGTACGTTGATTCCTCTAGTCTTGTATAGCCTTGTCATATCAAGTTATTGATTTCTGCCTCTAGACATATTTAGCACAATGACTCTCAAGACCAGTCTAGCTATGAAGGTGCTCCGGTTTGCTTTTCTGATCCTGTCATGCTGAATTATCACATTTTTTCCCCGCATTGAAAATGCTCACTGATCGTGTAGCTAAAAGCTGTAACTAATAGGCGTATAGAAAAATTACTTTTACAGTATTTAATTAGAGCACTCTGAGAGCGCATACCTCCGTCAAGCGAGGCAACGGTAGAAAAAAATTCAAATTGGCTCTGAAGCCATAATTTTCTTTTTATACACTCTGAACTCTAATCATTCGTGCCTTTTGATAGTAATAACAGCTTGTGCAATTTTCTTGAAGATCCGTTCATAACTTTTTGAGCTATACTGCTAACAAACGTTACGACAAACATGAGTGAGACATACAAACGAACAACCGATCTGCACCAAAATTTAATCGTGTATGTCTTTTAACATTACTAACAACCGATATAAATTTGTATAAAGATCCATTAATTATTTTTTGAGTTATTGCTAGCAAGCATAAATTTAAAATACTGACAAACGAACGAACAAACGAATCATTACCAAAATTTGATTATCTACTCTTTTTTATATACCTAACAACTCATATTAATTTCATGAAAATCCATCCACAACTTTTTAAGTTACGGCATTAAGAAAAATCAGGCAGGCATATCTTCACCAAAAATTAATTATCTGTTCCTCCTAACATACCTGACAATCCCTGTAAATTTCGTCGAAATCGGTTCATAACTTTTTGAGTTATCTTGGTGTCAGACAAACACGACGAAAGCATAACCTCCTTGGCAGAGGTAATAATAGGAAACACTGAGAAACAGCGAAGAAGTACATTCATCTGACCCTGTCACTGTGCCCGCCGCCCCTACAGAGATGATTATAATTTTTAAGGAATCACGCTGAATCCTATTGTTGTTAGGCTGCCTTATTTTGATACTTGGGTGGTCGTCCTATTGCGTTTCTATGTAGAGAGGCAGCGGAGCGTGGTATGGATAGGGTTAAGGAGGGGTTCTCACGACGGTGAAATGACATCTTCTCTCAAATGATCCTCCGAATGCGTTGATGAGGCCGTTTACACAGCAGAGAAGTGTACAGATATCTGAGATTTTCCTGTCTAACTCTTAGGGATACGATTGACAGGCAACTAGCGGGATAATATTTAGAAACGGGGTTTTCGTCAGTACGGTAAAACGCAGCTTCAAATATCATTGATTTAAATATAACTTAAAGTGTCCTAGTCCTATGATAGTGGGATCTAGAGATGCTGTGGGCAACGATAGGTTGTTTCTGTAAACTTGAGCGACATATTTTCAGTGATTTGGCTTTTACTAAAGGGTTGCCATAGTTGAATGATAATGGTATCTGGAGATACCGTCAGATATGATAAGATCGTCCCCGAAAATACTGATTATTTAAATCCCTGAGTTGAACATTACTGAAAGGCTGTTAGTTCAAATAATTACGGTGTCAGGAGACTCGGTGGATAGCGGGAGAGGTTGTGTACCTTGAGAGCAACAGAGGCACCTGCAGATCGTTACTTGCTCAGCGTTGAAGTCTCCTGCTCTTGACTTATATAATCATCGCTGTAATGACAATAAAGGGATTTATAGCTGTTTTTTTTAAAGCCTGTATCGATATGACTCTTGCGCAGATCACACTGAAGGAAAGTTCACCAACCGGTAGCTGTGAGTTCTGAAGTTAGAAAGCAAAGGCGATTGGGTCAGTTCTATTGAGAAAAGCTAATATTTACTGCTAGGATTGATTCTGAGTCCGTCTCAAAAGTAATCGGTTTGGGAGTGACGCTCGAAACTCGATCTGAAGCTGGGAAGCTAACACTTATGCTAAACTTTCCAGTAAGCAAAAGCTGTACCAATTGACGACAACTCATATCTCTCGTACTATTTCAGTAAATAACAAATTATTGTGAGATTTTGAGCTAGGTTGCAGGGTACGGGACTTCTGCCATGGAAGCTGTAATGTAACTGCATGACGGTCAAAGACAACACTTTCCTTTTACCGCAAGAAAGTGCAGATAATTTCACCGCTTAAGGTTTCAGCTTCTTCGGAATCATGATCGAATTGAAGACCAATAAAGATGTGGCTACACCATCAGTACTATTTTATGTCTGCGTGGAAAAACTGAGTACGTATGAGACAATCTTAACTTTGGACTTCCCCTTCAGCGATACTTCGGTGTTGCAAGTGCTCAAAGTACTTTAGTTTTCTTCCTTATCATTCTTCGCACTGTTGCTTTGATATAGACTGTAACTCAGCTCAAAGAAGGATAGCGTACCACGCTCGTGTTACCGAGACAGCGCTAATAATTCAGAGGTCGATGGCGATGGCACACTCTCATAGCCCGACCGTACGGCAATACATACAGTCTGCAATGTAACCCCGTGGCGTCTGCTGACCATCAAAGGACTTAGGCCTCATAAACAGCAATTTGAACTTCAGAGCAGGGAAGTGAAGTGCCTCCAGCTACTGTGTCATCAATAAGAGCACGCCGACCCCAGGCCTCCACCACCCGCCCGCACGGTCATTCGGTGCGGAGGTTCTAACTGCATGTGGAGATCGTAGACCCTTTGTATAGTTGTTACTCCTGGTAATTGCTATAATTATTATATAAAGAAGTAATTTCAGCCCCTCCGTTCCAAGAATGAACAGTAAATGAGTGATAGCAGACGGCCGTTGATCTCTGAGTGGAGTTAAAATGCAGTTAAGTTATAGTAAATGGTAGTAGTATATGAAGCACCGCAACAGTAATTATTACATGACTTTGAAAATTATTGTGCAATTGTGACATTAAAGGGATAACAGTCAAACTGAAGTAGCTAGTTAGTTCTATAAATAAATAATGCATTTGTACAAAACAAACACGTCGGTCACCATCTGCGCTTCTACCTTTCCTGGAGACTTCACTTTAAAGTGCTGGACTTGAAGCAACTGCCCTATTTTCTTTATGAAACAAGTCTTAATTATGCCTGATGGTAGAATTTTGTGGGCGATAGTTAAGGTAAAAGATTGCTGAATAACCAAAGAGACACGCTCCTAGTATAGGAAATTTTGATGATGCATGTGGGAGATTTTTGGTGAGCGCGTTGAAGCGTCCATGTTTGTCAAAATGTAAATACCCTCCATACATGGCCACGTCTTCGGCATTAAGACAATAAATGTAGGACTACATCCCTGGAAATGCAAGTATTTGCATAGATAAGATATATAATCATTGCTTTAAGAATACAATAAGAATATAAATTACGTCCGTTATTATGACCTCAAGTAAGATCGAGAGGTTCGTGAACAGTTATAAGTACTTGCACTGGTAACAAAAATTTACTGAAGTTTTCATTTCTTACAGGAAAAGTTGATATACACTCTGCCTATGGAGAGTCAGTTTTTCTAAAGCATATTTTAGTTGCTCATTCATAACTGTTCTCATTGGTAGCAATGGCTTCTCTGTGTTTCACCTTCGTAAAACAATCAAGAACTACCAAAATGTTCTGAACTCGTTAATGTTAAACCCTTCAGTGAAAAAGTGATACTTCTAATGATGCTTGTTACCGTACAAATCTTTATACGTATGAACGCCATTTCTTTTAACTGTGTGCCAGAAAGTTCAATATTTTTCGAAACCGATGGTCAGTGTCACCGAGACACCGAGGTCATTGAGTACAACAGGCGGGTCGGCCTGTTCGACGCCAAAGATGTCAATACTTGTCTGTCGGACACCACACATCTATATACACCCACGTACGGCTTGCGTGAGGCAGGGCATCGTGCACGGGTCAAACACTGGTCAAACCTGCTGCTATGGCATCCTAAGTGGAATGCGGAAGTATTTTGTTAAGCTCCAATGGATAACTAAGTAGATGCTGGCCAACTTGTCGGTCATGTCGAGATGCTGTCTGTGATAGGGGTTCTAAACATGTCCTGCGACTATCAAGATGAGAACTACGATTAATAACTCGCATGATTATAATAGTCAATACCAGAACTACAGCTGATCACAAGTATATCTTAGCATCAGCCGATTTTGTTAGTCAGATAAACTGTTGTAACTTAGAGACACTAACAAGAAAATTGAGCTGCATTAGCCACTCGAGAAAATTGTGTGTGGCACAAAACCAGGTACCGTAGCTAATCTCTAATATTTCAAACAAACTAAAGAAGTTCAGCACACGTAGAAAACAAACTTGGCGCTGTTCAAAATTAAAGACGAAGTTGCAAGTAACCACAGGTGTACGTTAACAGTTACTATATTTGACGCTGCGTTATAGAAAATCACAACTATTTGTAAGCTGCCACAGGTTGTAGTAAAAATATGAAGCTAGTAATAATTTAAGAATGAAACTACGAAATTATTAGTGCTATAGTATCTTGACTTTTTAGATTGTTGCCACTAATATTAAAATTGAAACCCAGCTGTTACGTACTGATCAGATAGGCTTGTTGGTACGAAATTTTGCTTGCAGTGGAGACAGCGTATAAAAAATTTTCATTCAATTTTATTGTAAAGTAAAAGATTCATTTTACTGGCCATTTTGTTATTAGTTAGAATTAGGCTAGCTACCCTATAAATATATGTTAGCTAGTTATATGTATGTATTAGTTAGTGAGCTTGGCGAACAGGGAACAAATTCAACTTTCATCCAATGTCTGATGATTGCGTTACCTACTTCAGTGATGAAATAAAGAATTACGATCACAAAATAGTGACAAAATTAGAGCGTTAATACGAGAAGTAGAGTGACGCTTTAATTAGACATTCGGACGTTACTGCAGTAGCCGTATTAGCCCTCCAATCGTTAGCCCAAAATCAGCTCGCTTTCCCGTGCACTGGCAGGAACGGCCTGCCTTCATGTGCTCGAAAAATAATATTTTCGTACTGTACGAGCAGGCCTAGTCAGTTACGACATGAAGCGGGTAATCATATTGGCCTTAGACAAAGCTTCTCTCAGTGTATGCGAGACTTGGCATTCACGTAGGAGATCACAGACTGGCGTGATAAGGGCCACTTAAGCTAAGCTCATTAGCTTTAACTCATTAGCTCATCTAAATACTTTAAGCTATGCCCATGAGATTTAACTTCTCCAGGACTTTAGTTGGAAGCATTGATTTCACCACTTTCGTTCGAGATCTAGGCGTTGCAACCAAGATTCACTCAGGCAGTAGACAAGCGTAAAATGAAACTTTCGGTCGTCTCACTCATATTCAGCTGGCGACTAACACCTGCAACACTATCTAATGTGGTAAAACCAACTCTCGAGTCTAAAGCTCCGAACTTCTCAAAATGCTACTGTGCTCTGCTAAACTCAACCTCTTGTGTTAATCAACGAAGCGTTTATTTATTTAAACAAACCCCCAAGCTGCAGCTCAGATTAGCTTGCCAACAAAAGTAAGCAAAGGCCCGTTGTCCATCTCCTGGAAGGATGAACGTTAATCGTCTTCTGCAAAGTAGGCGGAATGCGGACCAGGATGCAGCGTGGGATGCAGTGACACAGCAAATGCAGGCCTCTCTGCCAGTTGTAACTTTGTTGCGCAGTACCGCTGCAACTCCTTGGGATTTTACCCAAGACATTGGGATTTCATTGTCTACATTAAAACATTGATTTTTTAAAATAACTATTTATTTTCACTTACTTATTGGCATTCGACCTTTATGCTGCTTTGTGAGTGTAGCAATGATAATACGGTAGTGTTATTATATGCCTACTTTTTCGCACAGCTCGCAATAGCTCATACAGGGCCGGGGTGTAAGTTTCGGTGCCTCTTTGAGAATGGGCCTGTTGGTTCGTCTACTGCCGCCTGTCTAATTTAATCTACTCTAATCCACGCACTAAAACCAGGGCTGCACCACACAACCGTACTCACAACTTGATGCTTGGATGTGCAACTCGCAAGTCTTTTATTCAACCGTATCTATGCTACCGACTTTTCGTATATTTTAAGACGACGCGCCAGCTGCACATGCTGGCTGGTATCAAGTTGAGCGTGCGACTGTGTAGTGTGGCTTTGGCTAAAGAAAGCACGGGGTCGGAAAAATCAAGAGCCTGAGAAATGGGTTGCCAAATTCATGGCTCCTGCATAATTGCTGAAATCTTCCCCCGGGGAGAAATAAACGTTGTTATTGGTCCAACTGTTGCACAGTCGATCTGAAAACAGCGGCCTTAGGAGTCGATTTCAAGAAGGTTTCAACTCCAGCGTTTCCATTGAAGCCTCTGGTATCTTTTCAATTGGAGTCAAATTAGATGTGTGAAAGCAGTGCACTTTTTCGTTGTTGGAACAGATACAGCCACGCCATCAACGTTGTGATGGAAGATTGTGGTACAAAAGACTGCCGTATGAATTCATAGCTGAAATAACAACCTCATTCCATGAAAATAACAAACAATTGAATGACATCATAGCAAATAAACAAAGTCAGTCAACTTGGGAGGTGGAGAGCATAGAGCCACTTCATTTGGCTGTGACTCGTTGTGACGTCACTTACTTATTTCTTATGGTCACGCGATAAGACAACTTTGCGTTAGTTCATCCATGGTGTGAACCACTCTTTAGAATCTCTAACAAATGGACATACAAAGGTATTTTTTAGCATTCTTTGCCAGAAAATAACAGTAACGATTACGTCAGAGTCGATGACTTCCCTGTGTACATCGTATATTCGTAGCCATGATACTAGTGTTATGTAGATACCTCCAGCCGCACCACACCGCTGCCCAAAGAGGTTTCATCAAGGAGGTTTAACAGAGAGGAATGGAGCCAGGAGCCTGGTCCGTGAAGCTCAAGAGTCAGATGCGGCTTCAGTAAGTCACCGTATGTACCAATCGTATATCACTACGTCAGTGTGTCTGCTACTCCCCCGTAAAACTCGCTGCTCCCTCGTCACTTCCACCAATGAGATTCATGAATGCGTCACAGCCACACCCGACCAGTTGGAACGCCAGCTTACCTTATTTATTGCGGCAGGGCTCCCTCTCCTCTCTCCCCTATGAAAGCTCCTTGGGTTTAACCTATTAAAGCTCCTTGCTGCTGCCCCAGGCCTGAGAACCAGAGGTCAGCGGCGCGTTCACGTCCTGTGGACGCTGCGCGTGACCGTGTCCGATTGTTAGACCGCGTCTGGTGCCGCTGCCGACGTCGGTACGACCCTAATTAAAGCGCACTGCCGACCATTTTGCATTCACGGGAGACTGCATCCTGCGATTTTTGGAAAATAACAGGCATTCGTGAAAGAAATTGTCATGTTGTGAAAGAAAATTACCATAATTGGCAATGAAAACCAGCAAGTCAGAAGGGTGCTTGCAGTTGACAGGAATCGTGTGACTCACCACAGGTGCAGCAAAACATGTAATTTTTAGCTTTACCGGACTTCTGGAAGCCCATGATCGTTCGAGCATCAAACGGTGAACTATTTCCTGAAGAATTTAAGCCAGCACCCGAATTCCTAGTGTCGAAGATAGGGTGGGAAATTTTTATGGCAGTTGTAATGCCACTATCCCATCCCTTAATGTTACTGGCTTGGTTAGTTGAGTAGTCTCTCCATCCCGAAACAAGGTATTAGTTTGGAGAAAATAATTCTCTCATTACCAAAGAAGCCTGTGCCTGGCCAAATATTTTAGAACAAAGCAAGAAAGCCAACTGAATTACATGCAGAATGTTTAATTTGTCTTTTACAAATCTTTCACAGAGGAGATAAACGTGAAAAATCTGTGTCTTTGAAATATTATTATCATACTAGTGGACCCGTGCGGGAAAACGTTCACGCAATAATCGATATGTTTGCTCTCTTCTTTGACTTACCGCTTCCACATTTCCCCGTCATGCTTATTAGCAACTCTTATTCCCTTCTGTAAACCCTTCTGCTTCAAGTCTTTCTTGTCACTGTACCCCGCCCCGTAGGCGCTTCATCTCTCCATTGATTGTACGTCTTCGTTCTTGAGACTGTAGTAGTCTCGTTCTTATTTTACGTTCCCTATCCTCTTTCTTAATTAAACGTGCGTCGTCCACAGCTAGTAAAATCTAAAGTAAAACACTGCAAT
>LQNS02004412.1:6854921-6874965 GCA_001587735.2 Parhyale hawaiensis | reverse complement strand
GAATGACAGTAAGCTAGAAAAAATAGTTGTCTACTGTCAATGAAAAAATTATCTCCTCTTGAGTGCCCCGTTGATTATAATTATCTGTTGAATTTATACGTCGTGACCTGAGAGAAAAAAGTTATAAAATCGGAATCCAGAAGCTGTATACATATTGTCCCGATATCAAGAACTGTTTCAATTAAGAAGTGCATCCAGATGAAAAGATCAGGATCCAATTTTCACCATCTTCTGCAACCTGGTCATTGATCTCTACAAAAACGTAACTGAATTACAAAATCTGTTACATGGCTTATTTTTCCATATTTCTTCCAAAGCGGACACGTTACAAATAAAAAAAAATACGCCAATTGTTTTATTATATTAGGGATTCCACTATGTTTTTACATATACACCCAAATAAAGCAAAAACTAACACTTTGTTTTTCGTGACAATAGCACTATTAATTAAATAAAATCCAGAAAATTGGTCAGTAGTCGGCGCTTGGGTAATTTCGGTGAGAAGATACAGCGTTGTTTACAATTTGTAACCAAATTTCCATTAACCATGGAAGCATGTGTAATCCAGGGTGAGTTCCTATGCCCAGCGCGTGGAAATTCACGGTAATAAAACATATATACCTATATCTTATTTTCTTCCATACATCAACCCTAGTGTTCCTAAATTACAGAGCCATTTCGCAGGAATAACACTGAGAAAAAGAACGGCATCAGGAATAGCACAATTAGTTTCATCTTTTGCGGGGTATAGTGGAAATGAATGGCATAAATGTTGTTTTGGTGAAAAAGAAAATATTAAACAAGTAGGTACTTCTCGACGGATAAAAAATCCGATATACCGAATGAAAAACAGTGAAAGACTATGCAAATGACGGCATTCCATGATGAGGTAATGCCAAATGCTAAAACTAACAAAAATAAATGAATTCCGAAAAAAACGACAGTTCCGTAGAGGAATCTACGTTCTGGATAAAGAGAAAAGTATGAAAGGAAAAACTGGAAAGCTCATTATTCAAAAATTTCCAGTTTCACATACGGTATATTTGGACTTCAGGATGAGAGGAGGTTGTGGTTTCTACACCCACCTGTTCAGCCGACATTCTGTGTTTATTGCCCGCGAACGAAGTGAGAAAGGTGATATGTCTTCGTTGAAGATTTACGTATATATATATATATTTATTTCTATATATATATATGTATGTATTTTTCTGTACTTCCAAAAACAGGTAGAAGGAATTGAGCCATTTTCATAATTTTTAGTAGGGAGTTTGGTTGGTTGACCTAGCTGTGACCCATGCCAAAAAACTAGGATTAGCTGGCGATGAGATTTGCTCCCTCCGCGTGTGATGGTCTTACGCCACGAGGCGTTCTAGTTCCTTTTGTGAACGTTTGTGCCCTGCACTAACGCAAGCAGTACACAACTCTCGCAGTTTGCAAAGTAGCCTCGCTTTACAGTGGCGGTATACTGTCGATATTCTACGCTCTTCTGCTTCGTCGCACTTCAGTTAGTAATTTATACAATTTCAGATCTAATGAGCTAGTGGTAATCACGAGTACGAACTTACAAATAAAAATTCATATTTTCATTCAAAGAAGCTATTTCATTTCACATAACTTCGATCGCATGCAAATGAAGTTCAAATTCGTGGAGTAATAGACTGTTCACTGTAGAAAAAAGCTGAAGTATTGAATTTTCCCTTTTACCACAGCACCCACGTCTTGAGACGCGGTCCAAGCTGTGAAGCTCAGTTCTTGCTATAGCGTTTCACTGTTAAATTACATTTCTGCGTTACAAACGCAGTTTAGAAGAAAGTTTAATAAAAATTGGTAATGTATCAACTGGCTGCTATGGATAGAGAAGCTGAAACATCAGTTTTTCGAAAAAATAAAATGATTTGATTTGTAATTCATAGACTATGCCAGCCCCAATTATTACGTAATCTATAGGGTAAAGATACCCCTTGCTTTAGTGTCAAAGTGCTGAAATCACCGAAGAGCGTAGTATGCTGTAGCTAATAGGCTCCATTTTTATTGGTAATAATATATTAGATAAACTTCTATTTGATATCTTACGGTCTATGCTAGATGATGGCGTGAGCCTTGTCAGTCTCTTGACAGCGTAACTGATTTTTTTTTGTATTGACTCAGTGTTCGTTTAAATTTGTGACGGGTGGAGGGACAGACAAACAACGCAGCTACAATTTTATTACATAGAATAGTGAATATAAAAGGGGTAAAACAGCTTTTCTTTCGACTAGAGGCAAGATCTTCTACCTTACAGTAGTTATGTATTTTACCCTTATTTTGTACTGGTTATAGTCGTAATTTTGAATAGCGGCAATTATATCAGTTTCAAACATGATTTTTACTTAATTTTGTCAGACACAGGAAAGGATTACGACCCACTGATGACAATAACAGCAATGCCACAGAAACGTATCGTCTCCGATAATATTATTCTTATTTAGAAATCGCTGCACAAACGTGCAATAACAACATCTCTGAGAAAGATATCACATTCGCACTCACCTTTACTTAACAAAAATCGCTCAATGAACTTTTCAATTGAGTGTTGCGAAGCACCAACTCTGAAGGCTGGAATTCAGCAAAACTGCGGGTGCGTAACTAACTCAACGGAGGCCGGAACAGCACTGGCCGCTGTCCGGCGTCTACCAATGGCCGCGAGCGGACTGGCCCCGGGTCATCGCAGCCCCCGCCGCGGGGAGTCGCGCATGCGTTGGAATATACGTCTTTCTTGCCCTGCTATGGTCTGGGTAATAAATTATGATTTGTCCGTCACGCTATTGCTGGGTCAGAGACCATAGCGCTTAAGCGCATTAATAACGCTGCGCCTAGAATTACAGAGAACCTGAAGGAGGAACGGATTTATATCGTAATACGTTTTCATTTAACCGCAGATTCTGAAATACTGATAGCTTTATTTGGAAGCATTCACCCAATGCCGTATTTTGATGAAGAAAGGCAGCAGGCTAGTCTACTTGTAAAGCTCCGCCAAACCCTCCATTCTAACGAAGAGAAGAAACGACATTTAAGCTATAAGTGGCAACATAGGTTCATCGCGTGGCTCGTCAAAAGGCGCGTTCAACTGGCTGGCGGAATAAGAATTCGAGGTTTGGCTTGCTCGAAGCTTCAGCCAGGGGCGTTGGTTTTGCCACTCTGGATAGTGTTAGAGTGTTACAAGTAACTCGATCCCGTTAGGCTGGCCGAAAACTCCATTTTGTGGATCGAGATTGAGTTTTTCGAAGCCTCAGTGGTAACCAACCAACACCTAAAACTTAATTCAGCGATTCGAAGCCAGCCCACTTGTCTGCCGGTTCTGATAAGTCAAGCTTCAATTGTTTACTTTTGCTACCCAATCGAACGTGTTCATTATTTTGCTATGGCGAGAGGCGCACATCATTCACATGGCAGTGTCGATAATACCTATACGTTGGCAGGAGACTCCCTATTATTCTAAGCCTCCAGGTTGAGCCTGCTAACCAGATGTAAAACTAGAAGGATAGTATGCTATAAAAGTGGTGAATGACATAAATACTTTTATCGTAAACATAAGACTTTGAAGATAAAGGGCAGGCTCGATTAGGCAGCGAAATAAATCCTTCGAGGCTCGACTTGTTGGAAACTTCCGGCAGGTACGCTGGCTTTGTTCCGTTGATACAAGTTTCAGGCGTTGACCTGGAATTGATTATCTGCGAGACTTCTAAGAACTCAATCTTACTAAGCAAAACGTAGTTTCCAATTGGCTCAACATAATAGGACTGCTTCCAACACCTTCAACACAATTCAGAGTGGCGAAACCAGAGTTCTTATCAGCAAATTCGGACAAGTAAAGTCGAGTGAGCTTGGATTAAATTGACTTTTACTATCCAAAAGAAGTGCCTTTCGAATTCTTATCTAGAAGCCCTCATCGCTGAACCTGAAGCATGGACAGATTTGCGAGAGGAAGAACCGTCAACCTTTCGGAACCTATTCAAAAATATCTGATTGCTTTTTCTTGTAAAACCTTTTACCATAGAAACTGAATGTCGAACAGGTTCTGTTTTAGCTCTTTAAATCCTTCGTCACTAGAACATAAGAGTTGAATACAGTCGTGAATAATTCACTAGTCATGTAACCTGTACATTGGCAAGTTTTAAATATTTTATGATAGCATTTAATTATGCTGACTGCAGCACTGAGTACAGTGCGGTAGAGAGGAGGAGCTGAGAAACAATTTGATCTTTGGTGTCTCCATGGCCTGTTGAATATAGGCTATATTTACCTCCTCCAAGGAGGTTACTTTTTCGTCGGGTTTATCTGTCAGTTATTCTGTTTGTCTATCACCAAGACAACTAAAAAAGTTATGAATGGATTTTGACGAAATTTACAGGGATTGTTTTGTATGTTAGGAGAAACAGATGATTAACTTTTGGTGAAGATCCGTTCATCTGCTTGTCTCGCACGAGTTGTTGGGTATATCACGCTTGAAATGAATGTACACGAAGTTTTTAATGTAAGCTGTAAGATAATAATCCAAGAACACCTCCCGCCTGTGGAGAAATAACTGATCAATCAATCAATCAATCATGAAGAGTAAATGGCCAATTTTTTCGGATGATCTGTTTATTCGTTCGTTTGTTTGTCGCTGTTTTTAATTTTATGCTTCTTAGACAATGACTCTTTATGAAATTTGCAGGACTTGTTAGTAATGTTAAAAGCTGTAAATGATTAAATTTGGTGATGATCGGTTGGTTTGTCTGTGAGTTTGACTATTTTTCAGAATGTTTGTTAGCAGCGTCACTCAAAAAATATGAACAGAATTTCAAGAAAATTACTGAAAACTTTTAAAAGGCACAAATGATTAGATTTTGGTGCTGATACAAAGAAAATCACGGTCTCAGAACCAATTTGAAGTTTTCGTCGTTACCGTTGCCTGGCTTGGCGGAGGTATACGCTCTCAGAGTGCTCTAGTTTAAGTTAGAGTATTAAGCCTACTAGTAGTATGTAATTCTAATAGCCTGTAGGATCTGTAATTAAGACCTGAAAGTGTGCGTAATGTAAAGAGAGACCTGAATCTATTCTATGTATTTATAACCATCTTGCTGCTCTCGGTAAGAAGCGCTGTCGTATAGGTTGAGTGGAAGTTGTATCTCATTAAAGGATAGAATAACGGGCTTTAAGTAATTCAAAAATATATTGAGAGAAAAGTAAAATAAATATTTACAATTAACGATAGACACCACACAATTTTTATTTTAATTAGTGTAAATCTAGGAACTGACTTTACGCTGATATAAGAATTGCAATTCTATGAAAAAAATATATAGTAACATTATCAGTAAGTTTTAAATTTCCAAACGAGGTTCAATCCTATGAGAATGTTGTTATAGTGCTTTTTATAGTAAGTACGTTTTTCCTCTTTGAATATTTACAAACTGATTCTAAAAATAATTAATTTTTGGGCAGCTGTTCAATGTATTCTGTACATATTCCAGTAGATAGATTTATGAATTCTTACAACTATTTCATTAAGGCCGTCCATAAGGCACATTTGTTCTGCAGTATTAGATACTTAACAGCCCCTTCTTGTGGTGATGGTATTGGTATTACTTCATCCTTACCCTGAAATCAAGGTACCTCGTGAAATACCTTACTCCTGATTTTGTCCTTCATCTTCAGCGTCCAGAACAATGATGAAACCTTCGCCCTCGCCTTCATCAAGCGGTCCGTAGTCATGAAGTATGAGTTCGGCATTATTTAATTCCAGTTGCATTTTCATGAATCCTATCTCCGCGGAAGTAAGCGCCCACGCTGCCAAGTTGCCGATGCTGGTCACCAGCGGACATTTCTCAAGTATGACCTGTAGGCTGGACAGGGTCAACTGAGCGGCCTGACCTAACCACAGTTGCTTCGTGTGCTCGAGGGAGCTCAAGCTCAGGGTTTCCTGTAGATTTTGGTCCGTTAGTTGATTGCATTCTCCAAAAGCAACGTGTTCCAGGGCTTTGCTGGCCCGCAAAAATGTGTTGAAAAGAAGAGGTGTCAAAGAAGTTCGGTAGACGAGGAGCTCCCGCAGTTCCGGCAGGATTAGGAAGTTGTGGTTGCTGGTATCGGTAGGGATCGTACTGATCAGACTCAGCCCATGTAGTTCAAGTTTGATTAAGTTAGGGCAGTAAGTGGCAAACTTTAAAACATCGACTGTTCCCCATATTGTGGATAAAAACATAGTGCGTAGCCTCGTCCGTAACTGAAGGAGGGTAACCTCTATGTCAGTCCAGCGACACTTATGGATTTTGAGATCTGTAAGTTCTTTGTTTTCGTGAATTATGTGTACAGCAGATGCCTTCGGACAATCGAGGTTCATACCTTGCAACTTTGGGCAAACCTTTGCAAGTACTTCCATACGCTGCTTGGTGCAATATAAATCGTGTATGTATATCAGGTTGAACCTTAACGTTGGATCTTCAGAGAAGAGCATCTCAACAGCTGCTCCGCTTCTCTCGAAAGCACCTAGACTAGTTAGGTTTGGCAGATACCGAAGTAATAAACTCACTTGACTCACCGGCAAATGCTGAGCTCCTGGGCCGCCAATATCGACGACCTTAAGTGACTTTGCGCAGTCGTTAAATCCTTTAAATACATCATTAATTCTTTTTTCGTAGACGCTTCTAATGCCGCTCTCAGAGATGTTTTCTGAGCCGGATATGTCCAACGTCTCCAGGACCGGGCAGTGCTTGCCGACTATTGCTAAGATTTCATCGTCGCTTGTGTACCGCAGGGTCAGGTGACGGATTGTGTGAATACGTCTGAAAAAAAAGTCATTTTAAATAAACCTGAGCGCATGGAGAAGTTACAGGTTGCGGCAATGTAGCGGGCAACAAAAATATTCAGTTTCGACTTTTTCGTAACGGAATGGGCAGCTTAGGAGGGTGAGTATGAAAAGCGAATGCTCGAGTAGAGAAAGTACAATTTGTGTAGAACGGATGAGTCTGGAAAGACAAAAATCTTTAAAACCAGCACGTATTCTGATGGACAGATTTTTGGGATCCGTCTGGAGAATGCAAAGCGCCTCTTAAATCTACTCGATGTTCCTGCCCAGAAAACACAGAATGCTTTTCAAGTATCAAGACTCTGAAGCTGACGTTCGTCGGTCGATTAAGCTGCCGTGGCAGGGATCACAATTTCAAGCATTTAAATATCCCGTCAAAAATTTTGGCAAAGTTAAGTGCGTCTTCGTTTGGGCCCACAAGAAAAAAATAAATAAATGAGACCCAGTTTCCGCTTAGAAATTGGCCAGTTTAAGCATTGACCAAACGAACACAGATTGCTTTACTCGATCGCGTGACCGTCTGATTGTCAACAAACCAGCAACACATCAACGTTTTACGCACTTGTTAATCCCAAAGTAAAGTAAAGCAAAATATACAATGTTCTTGAATAATTTAATTTCCATAAGCAAGTCTGTTGTTTATGCCAAAAATCGGATAAGGAGTATTCACTACCACTAAAAAAAATTAAGCAAAACATTTGCTCCAGCTCCACAGAAACTATTGCTCCATTACTGCGCTACTACGTAATTATCAGTAACTGGAACGCCTCGTGGCGTAAGATCATCTCCTGCGGTGGGAGCAAATTTAACGAAGTCATTTTTGTTGGCCAGCTAATCCTAGCTTCTCATATGGATGCTTTGTCCAACAAGGCTAGAGCCACGCTGACCGCCCCTTTCAGATCTAGTAATAATAACATAGGAAAAATGGGATGCCTAGTAGCGTGAGACGATTAGCCGCGGTGGAGGCGAATTATTCGCCTCGTTTGAGAAATTCAACACCGTCATTTTTTTTATGGCCAGCTAGGCCTAGTTGTTTGGTATGGATCACATCTAGGTCAACTCACCAAGCTCCCTACAAAAAATTATGAACATATTGCTCAACTCCTTCAACCTGCTATTGGATTGACAGACAAATATATTTACCAACAAATATACTCATATCTTCAACAAAACCATTATCATCTCTCGCACTTCCTTCGCTGGTGATAACTATGTGCGAATAACCACTTAATGGCAATTATCTTTGCCAAAAATGGGGCTCAAAACTTCATTCTATTTCATTTTAACGATCTTAACCTGCTCTCCGTGCAAGTTGAAAAATCCGCCAAATTTTCGTAAGCCAAAACTTGTTTTCGTTAATAAGCGCCGAAACCTAAACGAAAACGATGACACCCTAAACTCTCTAATGACTGTGACACACACTTGCCAAAACCTGAGGAAACTCTCGCAAACGCACAAAAGTTTTTGCGCAAAAAAGCACCTCCCTACTCTCACGTGAGAATGGTTCGTTGGTCAAAAAACTTCGAGCTCCGTTCATCTAAAATGACGTTGTCTTGGATACGGACTAAACACCATGACAAAAATACATCTGACAAGCAGAGTAATACAGTACCGTCCAAAACTAAGGGACAACGTTTCAAAACGGCAACTAAATCAACTAAGTCTAATTATATGATAAAATATCTTAAAAATAATCAACCGTAAAGGCTTCGAAAGTGAACTTATATAACGATCTACTCGCCGATAGACGTCTCTCGGTGTCTGTAGTGGTGGTTTCTTGACATAATTTCAAGCGTTGGCCGAAATTCTGGCGCAAAAGTGCTGCATGCTCCATTCCAGAATTTTGCGCAAACCCGGGAGGGCGCGCAAAACTCGGATACTCGTTCTTTTGGATAGCGTGTGCCATTGGCATAAAACTTATTACTAAAGAAGGTGAAAAGTCGAAACTTCACACAATTGGCACTAATTTAAGTGTAAATATTGCAAGGTGACTGGATTTTCAACACTTTTCTTTATAGTTAATAGCGTGTAAGCTGCAGCAGTGCCCGCGGCAACATATGAATAGATTATTAGTTGAGCTAGCGATATACTGCTAGCGCCGACGAAAGTCATAGTAAAGTACATGGGCTGCCGGCTTTAGGACGTATATGGTAGCTGCTTCTGAAGATCTGCATTATGTGACCACCTAGTCGTACAAAAAACAGCGCTGTTCTGACGAAATTAATACTTACAGTTTGTATCCTTTATCAGCGAACTGAACGTTTCTTCATATTTTAAATAGCACCTTATCTGCGAAACTTTATGCGCATTGAAAATGTTGTGAGATTTTTCAGACGATGAATTCTTAATAAAGGCAACGAACACATCTTTCTGCTTGGCACGGTTTGTGTTAATTACAGTCAGTGATATCTATGAGATGGTTACGTTTTCTTTACTGCGAGTTACGTAAATAGCTCATCCATGCGCCCTAGACACTCGCCAAAACACAATACCTTTAGGAAGATTTTCAGCTACTCAGAAGCTGAAAGAGAACTTAGGAACAACGATCAGGAGAACTGTTGCATAAAAACTCATATCGGTGAGACCATTGGAACACTTGTTTATAGAAAAGGTAGATTTGCCAATAGGAATTAAAGAAGTAGAAGCAATGCAGCGTGAATTAGAGAAGATATACAATATCATCTATTTTATGTAGGCTGTAAGGTTTTTGGGTATCCAGCTACTAAATGATAACACAGACGATCTTAGAGTTATAGTTATAAAGAAGCATCTTAGACGATAAGAACACATACATAAAAGTGGTCCTAGAATTTCGTACTGAATTAAAAAATATAAGGTGTGAATTTCATTGACTGTATAAATGTCTTAGATAAACTTTTACTTTCAGTGGCGAAGTGACAGTGTCTCTGTGTCGGACTGTAGGAAGCCGAGTTCGAATATCAGACGCTGACAGCGCTGGCAACGGATTTACATTCCTTGCAGTACTCCGGTACAGAGAGGCGAGGGAAAGTACGGCGAGGGATTCTCACATGGACTCTCACCCCTGACTGCGATTCCCTTGCTCTTCACACCACTACAGGCCTCCAAAATTCTAAGGGTAAGGCAAAAGAAAACCTTACTTAGTGTGCCTATTGTACGTGAGATAATAAATTATCATTATTATCACCGTCGAACAAAGTGAGAGAGGTGATAATGTTTTTGTTGCAAATTTAAGTATTTTTGTATATCTGTCTGTCCACCCGAAAAGAAGCAGAAGGAGTTGAGCAATGTTTATAATGTTTTTTCTTTTTTTTCCCGGGAATCAGGTGGGTTCACCAAGATGTGAAAAAACTAAACTCTTGAGCTACCTGCCATCAAATATGAAGCGTTGAAATTTTCCCCCAGCGCTGGTGATGGTCTCGCGTCCTTGGGCGTTAGTTATCAAGTTATGTAGTCCTGACGTACAGAGTAACATGTGAGGGTCTGGATCGCCTGTTATACGTATGGTGCGATGTTTCGTGAAGCAACTCTTACCTAATGACTTGGCAGAGGTAGAACTTGTGCATTTCCCGGACCCATACTCCTCTTAGGTCAAGCGTCTGCAACTGAGCGGCGCTCTCGGAGATGGCGGACAGTACAGGGGCGTAGAACGGTTCCGGGAAATGCCCCACTGCCAACCTGGTCACCCCCGGCACCAGCAGCAGCTGCAGGGCTGTGAATCGCACTGTGGCCTCAACCGCCTCATCCCGCTCCAGTATTGCGTTGAGCAAGTCCTGTGTGTGGTGCAAAAATAGTTAGTGCTAATACTCTTATTACACTAATAAGGAAAGAGTAGGGAAATCTGGGTATTAAAATCAACATCCATAATTCTTGAAAAGCCATCCCTGAACGTCTGCATAAATTTATGTGCATTCCCTCAGATAATTTTAATATATCTTCGTCATTACTCTCTCACATTGAATCAGTAGAATATTTTCAATCACTTGCTTCTGTAGGATATGTTTCTCTTTTTGTAAGCCAAAGTACCTGATCGCAGATTCGATATAATTTGAAACGTTCGCATTAAAAATGAAAAAAAGTGTTTCTACTTATGGCGGTAGGTTTAATTTTATACGCTAAAGGCCTATCTACGCGATAGGCTTTGCAACCAGTTCACTCACCCGAATGTTCTGTAGCGTCGTTGTCACTTGTGTATTGTATGCCACAAAAATGTTAACCGCCATATCAAGTTCCTCGGCAAGTGTCACTAGGCAAGTTACAGATATCTCTTCAAATCTGGAGTAAAATAAAACCCAGAAAACAGTGCACTTTTCTACTGTTGCTAATTCACAGCAACACATTTGGATCATTGGATGAGTGAGCACGTTGAAAAGGCTAACGTGTATAGACAGGCCCTAAAACTATGCTCGGTAAGTTAACTACGTACCGTATATTTTAATGTAGCCCGGAAATTCTAGGATGACTCACTTGACGGTCGCGCCTTGTTGCCCTAATACTAAGTTAAGGCACGTTCGATTGGGCGGTGAAAATAAACCTTCGAGGTTTGACTTGTTCGAAACTTCAAATAGATACTCTGGCATCAATCAGCTAAATTGAATTTCAGGCGTTGATACTTTATGAGTTACCGGTTGCGTGGAACTAAATTTTGCTTCACAAAATGATATCTTCTGTCGGCTCGAGGTAATTAGGTTGCATCTAACACGTGCCACTAATCGTGACGAAGCCACCGCTCCTTCCTGATATTCCGGATAAGTAAAGACCCAAAATCTTAATTTACTGGCCGGTCGTTAGCCCCCTTAATTAATTAGGTAAAATCTAAATTTATAACACACTAGTTTTAATTTAATCCTGAGTGTTAGATTCGCTCCTTTGACTCGAAAATTAGGGCGCGTTCGATTGGGCAGCAAAATTGAGCCTTTGAGGCTTGACTTGTATGAATCTTCAGACATGTGCGCTGGCTCCGACTCAGTGACTCAAGCTTCAATCGTTGTCAAGGACTCTTCTGACTCTTCAGTTTTCTCATTAGACACTCTGACTATACTCGAATCAGAACGAGGGAGCTCTAAAGTAAGCCGAGTTGTATTCGCCCGACGTGGCCACTGTGCTAAGTTTCTCTATTTCAACTTCAAGGACAGTCGTCAAGCATACAAGCTAAGTCAAGTAGGCTTGGCTTAAATCGGCTTTCTACGACCCAAACGAACGTGCCCATAGTTTATCTCTGCGCGATTGGCTTGCAATTAACTGCTGAAACGTAGACTTTCATCGCCACCTAATAAAGACCCAGGACTGAAATCCGAGCAAGTTAAAGTTAAACGGGTTTAATTATCTCAACGACAGTTTGTGAAGAAAACATATCCAGATAGTCACATGCCTCACCTGTAACAGTTTGGGCACCAGTGCGTTTGACAGAACATCCCTGACTGTTTGCAGGCGGGGGGTAAGTACAGGGTGGCCGAGCTGTTCCCACTGCCCCTGTTCCCCAAAGAACAGCTCTTGAAGGATCACATCACACACGGTGTACAGTACCCGATCGTTGGCCAGCCAGCGAAGGGTGGGCACTGTTTTGTGTGGTGGCATCTTCGTTATTTATTGTTGACTTGGATTCCAAATCACCCAAACGTCGGTGGTAATAGAGTAAATTTTGAAGTCGATTCTAAACAGGCCAAACGTCAGTGGTAATGTTTAAAATTTCATGAATGTAAAATTACTTGAATTTTGTTGCGGCTGTGTACCTTGGTTCTGCATATATTGCACTATTAAATATAATATTGTCATATGGTATCCAACAGTATTGGAAGGCATCCAACAGGCACAGATGTTGTTCAGTATTAATCCTTTAATCCGGTGCAAGAAATGATCAAATAGATGTTTCACTTTTATTTGATGCAGTGCTCGAATATTTGACAATGTTATGATTATACAATCTAGGAAGTTCCCTAAGTAGAACAAGAAATAGCACAAAATAGGTGCCTGCCTCTGATTAACATGGGTTTTTGACTTGGAAATGAACACGAGCTAGAAGTATTAGCATGTTTTTGAAATTTTTTAGTTATTACCAGATAAAACTTGAATAAAACCTAGGTTCTGTTCAGCTTACTCATATTTAAAAGGTGTGTTTATCAAACTCGATAAAAATAAGAGCTCCTTATAATCACAAGTTATTTGATCGAGTAGTTTTCTTTTTAGGCTGGCCAAATTCCATTTCTGTAGGTATTATGCAGTAATGCGTAATGTAATAGCATAGGATATACCCGAAACGACGGGATTATTTCTATCGATTGTGTGTTGCCACATGGGAGAGTTTAGACAAAAACCCCAGTGTCAAGCTTTAGCAAAACGTAGCAATGCAATTTCAACAATTTTCCAATAAATGATTGTATAAACTAGAACGCCTTGTGGCGTAAGACCATCACCCGCCGTAAGGAAAAATTCAGTGAAGTCAATTTTGATGGCCAGTTAATCTTAGTTTCCCATATAGATTCTGTTTCCAATAAGGTTAGGGCAAGCACCCAGTCAAGATCTCTCAATAATAACATAGGAAAAAAATAGAGCGACTCGTGGTTGTTAGACAATCTGCCGCGCAGGAGGCAAATTCAATACCGTCATTTTCGATGACCAGCTAGGCCTAGTTGTTTGGCATGAGTCACATCTAGGTCAACCCACCAATCTCACTGAAAAAAAAAGATTGCTCAACTCCTTCTACCCTGTTTTTGGGTGGTCAGACAAATATTATGAAATACAATTTCTTCAACGAAAACATAATCTCCTCTCTCACTTTGTTCGCGGCTGATGAAGAAAGCAACACACTTGTTTGCGCCTAGCAATTGTTATTATGGTCGGTAACGATATTCCTTATTAAAAAAAATACAACTTAATTTGCAATCTCATCAGCTTAGACTTTATCACAACACAAAAACTTAATAAGTGGATGGGACTGTAGCAGTGTCAACACAGCTGCATTTAACACTGTAGCAGCAGCTTCTTCAGAGCTGGCACCAGCCGCAGATTGCAGAGAGCATGGCTCGTTGCCAGCAGAGAACGCCACATGCCAACGCATGGCGTGTATACCGTGGTCTGTTCATCTGAAATTATATGAACTAATAATAATTATGAGCTATTCATCATACAACGTACACATGAACATATCCTAGTTTCTCAGTTCTTAATTTGATACATTTTCAGAAAGTGTATCTGTTGGACTCATTAAAGCGTGAATAAATACGTGAATAGTTTTAATACGAGCAGTTTTTATATATAAGTAAAATCCTGTTGCTTAAAGATTATGGTTCTATTATAGCATACTCTTCGACGGCGCGAGTATTTTAACGCTCCCTAGTGCTCTAGAGGGGCTTTTCTGCATCAACTCTACTAAAATCACTGTACAGAAACGGTTGCGCATTAGCGGATGCAGAACGATGTAAACAAATACTTGGCTGTATATGGGTGGCTTTATCAATTATCGAGTTTGTGATAAATTCCGTAATGTATTGGGGACAGTTCTCTCCTTAATTAACCGCTATGCCACAGAATATCATTTTAAGACACATAGAAGCTAGTTTATGCAACGTTTGTTTAAGGAAGGAAGTCATTAATGGAAAAAGGGAAGTCTTATCAAGTAACTGTAAAGGTGAAAAGAACAAAGGCACTTGCTCAGTCGACAGTAAAATCTTTGTTTGATCAATCTAACCCGAGGAAGAAAGTAAGTGTGCTTGTGGGAATGATATAATGTAGACTGTGTAATTTGGCTTATGATGATGTCGTTACTGAATACCTCCACTGGCTCCATACGTGACACGTTGGAGCAATAAAAAATGATTTATTATTGAAGGGAGTTTTAAGACCCAAATTGGATTGGTTTAGCAATGCTCAGCTCTACACTCTGGCTCCGGGTCACATCCCGTGACCTTAGACTCGGAGCACTTTGCAAATGATGTGTGCTGTTCCAAGCAAAGCGCTTGGTAAATATTCGTCTTATCCCCCACCCGAGTTAAAGGATAAGAAATTGATTTCTAGTATAATTGAGGCATGCTGAAAACAAAAATGAGATCCATTTTTTTTGTGGAAATTAGGCAAACCAGACCTACGCCCCGCATTTCCGAGGGCGGCAAACCACTCGCCAAGATCTTGGCGAGAAGACTGTGCCACACTATGAAATGAGGTTCCACAGGTCGCGGCGCTCATAGGCGCCCACCCGCATTTCCGAAGGTGGCAAACCACTCTAGAAGATCTTGGCAAGAAGTGCCACATTACGAAATGAGGTTCCACAGGTCGCGGCGCTCATAGGCGCCCACCCGCATTTCCGAGGGCGGCAAACCACTCGCCAAGATCTTGGCGAGAAGTGCCACACTATGTATGAGGCCTACGCCTTACCTAACCTGCCCAATATTATGAAGGGGTTTATGCCTAACTACCAGACAGTACAGCCTAAAGAGGGGTGAATCTGAGGGATTTTTGCCTAACTACCCGATAGTACGACCTAAAGAGAGGTAACTCTGAAGGGGTTTATGCCTGACTACCCGACGTACCGCCAAAAGTGGGGCGAGTTTGGCTCTTACGCATACGCACGTAACCTAATCTAAAGCAGCAGCGCCGAGGCTGCCCAGTTAATTCTTCGACTTTTCTGCTTTTAAACTGTTTTGTTTTGTCTTAAAGGTGTTTATTTCTGGATATATAAGATTTAGTCATTAAAAATTGTTTAGTTTTCTATAGAATACAATTCTGAAGTTCAAGTGGGGGATAAGACGAATATTAGCCAAGCGCTTTTCTGGAGGGTTTCTTGGTGGAGATGGCCGCACTTCAGCTCGTGCAGGGCAGTCTTGAGATTTTTGAACATTGCCCCCAGAGCTCCGATGACCACTAGAACAACGTCCACCTTCATTTGCCACAGTCTGGAGTTTGATGGCAAGGTCACGGTACTTTTCCTTCCTCTCCACTTCCTTGTCCACGATTCTGGAGTTGAAGGGGATAGAAATGTTGATCAATTTAGCCGAATTCTTCTGTTTGTCTTTTACGACGATGTCCGGTCGGTTGGGGTGAAGTAGGGGAAAGAGCCCAAATGCTGTGACTTTAAGCCAGAGTGTCCATTGACGAACCTACACTTATCATTCAAACAGTTGATAAAAAAAAACAATTTTGTTTGAACTTTGCAGTCAAACTGTTTACTAGGGTAATGTCTCAATTACCGAATGCCCATCTATTACCGAATATAGGTAGGAATCATACTGCGTTCGGTAATTGAGACATTACCCTATGTTATTAAAATGGATCAAACATTTTAAGTGCAGAGAAAAAAAAAATATCAATTCCTTATAGCTAATACGAGAAGTTGTGAAGAGAAGCCAAAGCCAAGCCCTTGACGGCCTTACCTCCGTGAGGTCACGGCCATAGGAGTTTGATGTCATTACATACCCCATTTCCGAGGGCGGCAAACTTGTTGCCAAGATCTTGGTGAGAAGTGCCACACTATGAAATGAGGTTCCACAGGTCGTGGCGCTCATAGGCGCCCACCCGCATTTCCGAGGGCGGCAAACTTGTTGCCAAGAACTTGGCGAGAAGTGCCACACTATGAAATGAGGTTCCACAGGTTGCGGCGCTCATAGGTGCCCACCCGCATTTCTGAGGGCAGCAAACATGTCGCCAAGATCTTGGCGAGAAGTGCCACACTATGAAATGAGGATTACTTATGTTTGAGGAGAGGGTCACGGGAATTGAGGGGGGTGATGGCTTGAGGTGCCTTTACCCTACTTTATCAGTTTCCATCCTCATGTCCCAGTTGATTTGCACAGCTTCATTGTCAACCACATGCGTGGGTTCATACTCGTACCACCTCTCACTGACCGGGAAGTTATGGATCTGCAGGAGGGTCCAGTGAAGGTGTCAGGCAACTTCATCGTGTCTGCACTTGTGCTCCTTTTGCACCAGCACTCCGCATTTGCATATCACATAGGTTGATTCTCTCATTACCTCCACACGTGACACGTTGGAGAAATAAAGGATTTATTATTATTTGTATTGAGAGACTGATGATTCCAATTCTACTGCTTTACAGGTTGTAAATAAAGAGCTCATCAATAGATATTGACTATCTAAGAAGTAGGACACTCTTTTTATTTTGCCATTTGAAAATTCATCAATATTTTGAAAACAAAGGGTCCAATAGATAAATTACCATGAATATGTGTTTACAATTCTTTGTGGTAAATTTTTACTCTAACTTACACGTGTTTTTTGGAGTTTTTGTTGCTTTCAGTATGTTAATTGGATGAATGTAAGATAATTTACATGTATAACAAAAGTTACCATGAATGAAAAGTGTTTACAATTCCATGTTGTAAATTTTAATCTAACTTACACATGTTTTTTGGGGTTTTTGTTGCTTTCAGCATGTTTATTGGGTGAGCTTAAGACAATTTACATGTATAACATTTCTGTTGCAAATGCTTGCATTTTGAGATATTAGACTTTGAAGTTCCCATTGTTTTCCTATGGGAAAAAAAGTCAGTGTCATTACAGGCTTGCTAGCAACCTAAGATTAACCTAACCAAGCCTAACCTTGCCTAACCTAATCTTACCTTACCAAACCTAACCTTACCTAATCCTAATTTTGCTTGTATGGGATTGCACATGCACAGACAGCTGGTACCTTATGTGGCGTGAATACTGACACAATGCACGATAAACAATATGCACAGACCGACCAAATCCTATTGGGTCGTGGTCAGGTGGTGAGCTTTTGGAGGTCAGGGGCGGGTAGAACGCACTATGCAACAAAAAAAAAAAAACAATACAGCTTCCACTGCTGCACCGCATGCTACGGCTATACAAGGCACCCTTTACTCCCAACCAATTCTGGTCTCACCTAACCTTATCTTGTACTGACCCTCTCTTCAATCTCAACTCCTAACCTCTAACTTAACTGCCTCGCGCTACTTCAACTTTGACTCGATGGGTCCCCGGTCACTTCTGTGGCCTAGCCTGGTTGATTGCCGACCTGTTTGTAGCAACATTAGGCGGCAAACACCGTGGTGAAGGATCTCCCCCAATAACTACAGTGGCAACTGCGACAGCTGCAACTGCTGTCGTAGTTCCCATGAATGCTTAATTTTAAGGTAGGGTATTTAGGAATATTTCCCACTGTGCTTCAAACACGTGCAGCCAACAGCAACATTATGTGGACTTCATTGTTTTTCACAGCTGCTACCTGCCCAACACGGCAAAGGCAAACTTCTGTAATACGATCACTGCATTCTCAAGTTTCAGGTCTTGCTTCTGGCGCTTAGGCTGATTAATGACTTGAGCTGTCGAGTGTCCTGACAGGCTGTGACAGATAGTTCCATTTGTCACAGCTTCGCACGCCTCTTGTGGCCGCCTCTTTGGGGCTACGCGTTTTACTGTCGCACAAAGCCACACACGTTTTGGCTATGTTAATAACAATAATAAACTTTATGTAATACTCATGTTCTTATTTCTAGGTTACAAGCAAAGGACATGCCATGTTTGACTAGGGTAGTCTTTGCCAATATCTTGGCTTTCCGAGTTTACGTCTCTCACCCGATTGTTCACTTCATTTTTGAAATATTGTTGCATTTTTTAACTGTAAAATTCCAAGGAAATTTTCACTTCCTTTTGGTGTTTCATTTCTTTTGGGTTACGTAGGGTGTTTTTGGGTAGCTAATGTAATCTTAACACATTTCATTCCTGTTAATTTTGGATTGGACACTTCGTTTTTGAAATATTGACGTGTCTTTACACCGCAACATTCCCTTTATTTTTATAAGTCATGCAAGTTATTAGCCATTAGGTTTTTTCAACTAGCTACCAGAAATTTAAGTTGGGCAGGAGTTTGTTGCCTGTACTTTTCTGTATGGATCACCAAAGATTTTGTCAAATCTTGTGCCAGTTACCAGACTAGAGAGTGCTAAACGCATCACCAAGATTGTGACTCTAATGTTAATGTGTTGCCACATTTAGTGCTAGACATAGCTTTATTCTGGTGTAATCATTGCCAGAAACATTAAGTAAATATTGAAAAAATGCAAATCCATTCAGAAGATCTTTAGGTCATAGAAACAGTCCAAAAATATTGCTATAGATATGGGAATTAGCCTACCCAGTTGCCAAACTAACACTCTTTCCAAACAAACAGTTATATTTGAGAGGTGAAAATAATATCCCAACATATAATCCCGTCATGTATCATAGTAATAAATGTATCTTTGGAAATAGAGTTGGTTCAGCAATTGGGTAATCCCCCTATTGAATTCAAATCTTTGCACTCTCGATCTTACACACTGAACATTAGCTGAACCAGATCCGCACGTTCAACCTATCAAGGAAACAACATCATTGAAAAATGAAGATGGTATTTTTTTCACTAATACATCCCAATCAGACTCACTATTTTCATCAACATAGTCTATTTAGGTACCTACCGTAAGGTATGACTATTTCGGCTGGAAAGTTGCACTTAAATGAGCACAGCTACAGAACCTGTGATCCTACAAACAAATGTTTATGATAAAAAGTTAGGTCTAAGCCTAGGCTTCAATTCCCCTAGTATCCAGTCCTTAGGTTTCCAGATTTTTGATCAGGGTCTCTCCAAAAGGGGGTGCCGAAATTAGCCGCACATGTCGGGTAATTTCGGTATGCCTATATAGCTCCATGTGGCTGAATTATTTATTGTATAATGCAGGTCTTTCAAGATTTAATGGCCTCACAATGTTATATACAGTAAGCCCTCGCTATTCGTGAGGATTACGTTCCATCAAGAGGTCATGAATAGCGAATCCGTAAATACTTGAAACATAGGAAATAAATACGGTAGGTTACGTTCCTGTAGAAGTAGGTGATGTGCGTGTAAAAGCGCGTGATGTGCGTGTAAAAGCGTGGGTGATGTGCGTGTAAAAGCGCGTGATGTGCGTGTAAAAGCGCGTGATGTGCGTGTAAAAGCGCGTGATGTGCGTATAAAAGCGCGTAATGTACGTGTAAAAGCGCATAATGTGCGCGTAAAAGCACGTAATGTGCGTGTAAAAGCGCGTGATGTGCGTGTAAAAGCGCGTGATGTGCGTGTAAAAGCGCGTGATGTGCGTGCTAGAGCACGTGATGTGCGTGCTAGAGCACGTGCTGTGCGTGCTAGAGCACGTGATGTGCGTGCTAGAGCACGTGATGTGCGTGCTAGAGCACGTGATGTGCGTGCTAGAGCACGTGATGTGCGTGCTAGAGCACGTGATGTGCGTGCTA
>LQNS02004412.1:6831939-6853241 GCA_001587735.2 Parhyale hawaiensis | reverse complement strand
TGGAGAAGCATTCCCTAAGATACAATCTTCTTCTTTGCTTGCTCTTCAAAATAAAGGTAGGTAGCTAGCTAATTATGAAGTCACTCTTTCTGGTGGAAAAAATTTTGTAATTCTTTGTTTCTCATAGCTATTTAGCTACTAGGTATGCCACATTTTGGGAACTTAGTGTATAACTAGCTGGCTATAAAATTTAATAATAAATCATGTCTAATGAAGGTAGCCTATTCTGTAGCTAGTAGCTATTGCAAATAATCATGCCATTTGATTTTATATCATCTAGCTATAACTAAAGTTTGTTCATTAGTAATAGCTGGTCAAGTCCTACTCCCATCTCTAAAGATTGGTATCAAACTAGGTGGGCCTAAGTGCCCAATAGGCATAGCTAATTTTGAATTATGCATTCTCACTGCAAAAGTAATGAGCTAGGTACATGCCGTAAGACTTTACTTTGCGTTTTCTACTTTTCTGCTATCTTAAGTTGAAAACAAATGATGGTTACCTACGTATCACACGTTATTCTTGAACATTTAAAAATTATCTTCTGATCACTGAAAGGTAGTCTAATTTTAGGTCTTTATCTGGAAAACTTTAGATGGTGGAGTAGGCAACATAAAACGGGCTGACTTCGGACGCCTGGGGTGACTTCCGACAAAAACAGGTAGGCTAAAAGGAACTTACTGCAGTGACAGGAAAGCTACCTAAAGTTAGAAGGAAACTGATACAATGTATTTAAGGTTGATAGCTTTGTAGTACATTGCTAGGCCCACACTCAAACTCAACTAGCATAAACACAGAAAGGAATAGCTACGTTTTGTAAACAAAACAAACACAAATATCCCCACAAACAAAATGTATTCCTTTCTGTGTTTATGCTAAATGAGTTTGAGTATGGCCCTAGTGATATACTTCAGAGATACCAACCTTTATTACAGTGTAGAAGTTTCCTGCAGCAAGTTCATTTTTACCTGTTTTGTCCGAAGACACCCCCGGCGTCCGAAGTCACCCCGTTTTACAGTATTTAGTTACCATAGGTAGCTATTTTGCTGTAGCCTATGGTTTAAGCTTTAATATGGGTAACGATAAAAAGAGAAGTTTAGACCTAATCAGTGACATTGCAGAGTGAGAGACAGATAGACATTTACTACTAAAGCCATGCTCAACAAAGAATAGGATGACATAATTTCGACACTTTAACATAGATCTAATTAGCTAGCTATTATTAGGTTGTAAAATGATTATGGTACAGTAGTCATTATCCTTTAATCTTGACTACCGTATGCTCTGCGCCCTTCACATTTATAACCAAAGTTATCTTTAGGGTCTTATTTGCTCAATATAACTCTTAGTTTCTTTTGCAGATCATTGGCAAAATGAGCAACCCAACACTATATCACTGGGTCAGTATCAGCCTTGGCAGTCTACTGTACAGCAGTGTCATTACTTGCGACCTAGCAAGCGCTCTCGCCAGCTGGTGTCTCTCACCAATGCCATAGACTCCAGGCTGCTGCAGGATGATGATGGGGCTCCCTTGCCTCCCCCATCAGTTTTGAATGCATTTAAAGGTAAGTTTTAGTTTTTAATTCAATTTATATCACAAATTAAAACATTTGTTTGTGTCAGCACACAATATGGTGCTGCCGGTGGGAGAAAAGAACATACAGTATGTCAGTATAAAATAATAATGAACATCAGCATGGAGAACCTTTATATAGGGGAAAATTAAATTCCTAAAGAATGAATATAAAAATAAAAAATCGCCATCAGTATTCCATATTCGTATGAAAATAGAAAGAAGCATACTGGATAGAAAGAACGACGTCTCAAAGGCATGGTAAATCGCTAAGGTGACCTCTTAGTGTGTGATTCCTAAATAACCCAGTTCCATGACCTATGTATCACTTGTCCATTCCATCTTTTGAAACGAGACTATCATCGCGCACACAGGCTGCATTGTTCTTTCCACATCGCCTGGTGCTAGCTAAAACTGGGGCAAATGCTAATAGCTAACTAAAATGGTATCGTAATGTGGGTTTATTTTGAACGAAATGGAGTAACTTCAATTTGTCGCTTTTTCCAGTTTATATAAAATAAACAGATTCGCAAGTTAGCATAGAAGTAGGCCTTCCTAGTACACTTTTTATAGCTACTACTTGAATAATAACTCCCAGGCACTGAACCTTTTTAAAATTTCAAAAACTAGCTGGTTAAAGTTTCCACAAAATGCCCAAAGTAACTCAACTTTACGGTATTCTATTTGTCTCTGATTCAAGTTTGTGGAGTCTGGTGGACAAAGTCTGACTTCGACTCCTGGGTTTTGCGAGCTTCAGACTCCTTGGTCTCGAAAAAATGTCCCACTCCTTTACTTTAAAAAAAAACACATTTTCAACAACTCTGACTCCTTGTTGTAGCTGGTTTCTTGCTCCGACTTCTGGTCCCTATAGTTTACGAACTCGGACTCTTCAACCTTGGTGGCTATAGTACCAGAGAGATTACAGAGTGCCTTGTTGTTCCCTCTAAATGTTGTAGATATAGCAAGTCGATGTTTTTTGTATCAGATTATTTTATATTTTATCCATAGCTTCGTTTATTTTACTATTCACTGCAACTTTTTGTGCTGCAAGGCTTTTCAAAATAATAATTGGATGGGTGTAAGGAATATTTAGCTACTGCGGAATTGATTTAGGCGTGTGATCTTTGTTTGGAGTGACTCATGCTATGTGGCATCTGGGAAACTTGGGGAAAGCCCAATGTGTACTGTAAGATGTGTATTCCGTGAACAACATTTTATCGCTGTTTTATTTTAGATTGGTAACTACCTTACATGTCCCCCTAGCTATACCGGCATTAACCACGGAAGTCGTTGTTTCCCTCATTTCGTACTTACTGTATCCTTTCTTTGCAGAATCATCTGAGGAACCAGGTGAAGAAACCAGGCCAAAACCGAAGGAAAAACTTGAAAAACGAAAGATTTTACCAAAGGGGAAACGTAGAAAGCAGCAGGATTCAGGTTCACCAACGAAGATACGTAAAGAGAAAAAAAGTTTACCAAAAGAGAAACTTGAGCAGCAAGAGAGTTCACCAAAGGAGCAACGTCAAGAGCAGTCGGGTTCACGCCGAAGCCGTGGCAAGACCGTGCCCTCTTCCAAAACAAAAAGCCCATACAAGCACAGCATTCTTGATTACTTCAGAAAGCCAAAAGAGCGAGAGTGTGACGAGGAATTACCTCTGGTAGTCTTTGATTCTCGACTCTCCCAGCGGTCTGATGGGGAACGTTCTGGTCCATATACCGAAGTAGAGGATCTGAGTGCAAACGAATCCAGTAGTAGTGTCGCGAGTCGCTCTGCTGATGGACCATATGACTGGGTTGACTTGAACGCCCTCACGTGCGGACCGTGCGACTCTCCAACCAATCTCAAAGGTGCGCACTCATCTCTCGTTAAGTGTTTAACTGAAGTAAATGAAAGAACTGCTGCAAGAATTAGCCAGCTCAAGTCTTATATTTCAGAAAAGAACGATCTTAGTCTCTTGTCTGTTAGAGTGAATGAAATGGATTGTGTGTATAAGCAGAACAGAACAAAATATCAGGAAGAAAATAAATCTGCTCGTGCTACAATGGAAGACAGTATTGGTGCCGTTGATAATAATATAAACGTATCTCCATTGCGAGAAAATGCCATGCCTGGTGCTGCTATTATTTCCAAAGTCTCATCATCTACTCCATTTTCCAACAAGGCACGCCCAGTTGCCAGCACTCCCGCGTGTGTTCTTCAGTCTGAAACAGCGGCAAAACGCGCTCCGTTGGGCATCATTGCGTCCAACAATCGTCTGAGTTCCATCAAGAAACCCCTGGAAATCAGTGGTGACATGGATGGGGCAGACTTCCCTGACGACCCTTCATCTCCTATTATTTCTTCATCACGAGTACGCAGGTTAACAAAACCCAAGAGGTCTGTAAAGCGACTGTTTAAGCCTGACGTAGCTGCTCTGTCTACTGTTGCTGAGGACAATACTCTGGTTGGTGTTGAAAATGAGACCTATGAAGCATCGAATCGAATAGATAACTTGAGGTGTTTTCGAGAGCAGTCATCGTCTTCTAAAGGAGATGTTTTTCCAAGTAGCTGTAACGTTCGAGACAGGATAAAGAATAAGTTGAGCATATTTTCTGCACCTTCATGTGCAAGTAAAGGAATATTTGAAAGTAATCTGGCCCAGGATGACCTGGACGATATAACTCTTAAAACGCTAGAAGATGCTGTACCAACCACTGTATGGCAAAAGTCTCCTGCAGTAACGGCTTCTCCTATTGCAGCAAACTTATCTGTAAGAAATTCTGAACTGTCAAAAAGAGAAGTGTTGCTTCCTAGCCAATACGTAAAGGAATATGCTAATGTGCAGCGGTCTTCATTGGAAGCGCAAGTCACCACTGATAATGGGGAAGCAATTTTGAAATCCCCTCCATGTGCTGCACCTCCTACTACTGCTGAAAAATCCGCAAAATTATTAACTAAGAAAAATAATGCTCTTACCTCAAAGTCTTCGTCTGCATCGCTCACTTGTGCTGTTAATTTTGATCTTGGAATAGACGATCTTATGTGTGGCGATTTGAGTGATTCTTCCAGAACATCTGAAACGCCTCGGGTTTCGCCAAAGATCTCAAGATCTTCCAGCACAAGTGGCAGTACTAAAAGCAAACAACGAAATAATATTTCGAAAACTCCCAATTACAGTAAGAGTGATGTGAATCTTACTACTTCTGTAACAGAAGTTTCAGTTGATGGTCTTCTGTTCCCAAGTAAAAAAGAAACTTTTAAGAAACGGAGTATTTTTGTTCGTGGTAGAACTGAAAATTTAAATTTTCAGCGGCAGCCAGCACCCACTTGTCAAAGTAACTCTGGAGCATGTTCCCAAACTAAAATAGGACAATCGTCATCTACCAGTTTAGAGCCATCAATAAATGAACCCCGAAACGTTACCACTACTTCACTGCTGAGTCTGACCCAGGGAGTTGATTATCTCAATGAAGTAAGTAATAGTTCCGTACGTTGTGCAACTGCAGAGCCAAGTCACCAAGGTAATAAGCACACCAGTCAAAAGAGATTCACTGTTAATGAGGCGCTGGATTCCCCGCTCTCTCACAGTGCTGCCAGAACGGTATCGAGAGTCGATTCATCCGCTCCTTCACATTCTTCTCCGTTGTCTCGGAAGCGTTTAGCAACTGATGTAAATTTCAAACTTGACGACGTAAATAGTCCTTGTGGTAGTGGTGTGAAGAGTTTCCGGGCTAGTGACGTGAACAGTCCTCTCGCTAGTGGATTGGACTCTCCAAATGATAAGAAAATACCCGAGAAGATTGATGAGCCTCGTCCTTCTTCTTCAAAGCAGAATATTTCCTTTGACTTATTTGACGACAGTTTTGAGGTATCATCGCCTGAAGAACCTGAGATACCTTTTGCCCCGGAGCTTTTGTTGGCCTCGCAGTATAACAAAAAGTTATCTAAAAAAGCTAATGGAAACAGATTACGAGCTGCAGATGAGCAGGATCTCGCTTTTGAGTTACCTGAATGGAAACCCGAATCTTTCCCGCTTCCGGCATCTTCTTATCCTCGGGAGATCTCAGATGTCGGTGGCAAAAGTTTGCAAGGAATACCCGATGACTTACCAATCTCGAGACCTATATCTGCTGGTGACAAAGACCATGGTGTTTGCATTGATGAAGATATTGTATTGGCAGGTGATGACCTTTCTCTTCGCAATTTGGGATCAATAGGTTACAAATCGGAATTAGCTTCGAACCATAACTTAATCGAACTCGGTGACAATTCTGATCTTGATATTCCTGTAAGCCCTGTCTTCCCTTCCTCTATAGCTCGACGCTCTGAGGTTCGCTGTAAAAAGTCTAAACTGTCCATGAAAAGAAAGTCAACGGCCGGTAATTCCGTATGCAACCCAACGGATGGAGATGAACTTTTCGACACTCCTCTCAACTGTAACAATGGTAAATCCCAGAATGGTCTTGTTACTTCTCCTACAAAGAAAGATAACCCTACTAAGCATCAGCTGCCCACGAAAAAAGTCAAATTTGCCCTAGATGAAGACTTAGGAGGACCTTCTGCTATTCCTAAACCTCTTCCTAGTATCACGGAACCATCTTCAGTCACAAAAGTTGCATCTTCTACCAGTTTCGCCTGCCCATCTTCACCTATAATTCGGTCTGCGGCCAACAGGACCCTCAACACTTCGGTCAATTCTCCGCTGAATGTTAGGCGGCCGCTTGGCGCTCGTCAAGCTGTCATTGACTCCGACACTTCCGGTGAAAGTTACTCTGATCGATGCAACGATGGGAAGTCCTTCAACGGTCGCGATTCTATACTCTCTAGATCTTCAAATAGCAGCAATTCATCGAAAGGTGATCAAACAGTGCTGAGCGTAGGTGGAAAGACAGGGAGGCGAGCTTCATCGTTTGACAGTAACTCCAGTGATGATTTTGAGGATCGTGTACATCAACACTCTGTGCCAGCTATTGCCCGCAACGACAGAGGTACTTCTAACGAGCAAAACAACGGAGGTTCTTCCAGCGCAAAGGTAACATGTTTTAAAAATATCCGTATTCTTCATATTAACTACAGTTACTGAAACCGAGGTGAGAACTCGTGGACGTGTCCTATCAAAGCAAAGGGAACCTATCGGTGGGTTCCTTCGTAAGAAATCTATGAAATGATTAGGTAGCTAATTTTGCAAGAACATGAACTTTGAACGTATTTTTCATTGAAAAAAACCAAAAACATCTCAAAAAACCAAACATCTGAGGGAACTCCTATTGGAGTTGTCTAGTTTTTGCAATAGCGTTAAGTATTGATCCTTACTGAGCACTATCGAGGTTTTTTCTGTAGCTGTTTCAAGCGTACTAAAGCTATTGATAACAGTAGGCTGCATTTTACAACTTTTTGAAAGAGGTTTATATAGTGTTTATTAACAGATCTTAAATGCATTTTGCATGCTGAGTTTGGAGATGTAACTCGTTTTGTTCAATCAGATGAAATTTTTTTTTTGCTATTTCAGTTTTAAGATAACAAATGATAACCAAATATTAATACCTATATTTTTCAGATACCGTATAAATAATGAAAATCGTGTAACCTATGCCTAAAATAGGATACAACTGCAGTTCTCGTGAACTTCAAGATGAGATACATCTCCATTACTCGTATATTCTTGAAAAACGCTCCTGTAGCTTTTCGCTCAAATCAACACATTTTCTGGAATATATCGCTCCTAGTCAAAATGCAAACCAAGGATAAACATTTTAATGGACATTGATGCACCTAGAGCTTGGTAGTTTTTCAGGAGCTATTTTCCCTTACTCCATATCAGAATTGTGTTAGCGCGCGATAGCCTTTCTTGGAAAAAAGAAAAATTTGAGCGGCCGCTTCTTGCGGGTTTCCCTCGCTGGGGGATTTCGGAAACTTCTGTGATGTCATCACTCCCCCTCCGCCGCACAGGCAACATCTCCTCCAGCGCAGCTCTTTACTTCCAGCGCAACGCGTCTCTTCCTGTGCTGGTGTTAGCTTCTTCTCAACTGTATGCCCTTAGCTGGGTCTATCATCTCTGAACATCGACAGGACAACGTATCAAGAAAATCTAGTTTCGATGCTCGGGAACTAGTGTCTACCTTCCCTCAACACCTCAACTCTGCCTGTCGACTCTAAGGGAAATCTAGTGTCGATGCTCGAAGCTCGAGACTGGAAGCTCGATGCTCGGAACTAGAGTCCTCCTTCCCTCAACACGTCTACTTTTCCTGCCAACGTCAACATTGGGAATCAAGTTTCGAGGTCGATACTCGATGCTCGGAACTAGGGTCCTCCTTCCCTCAACACGTCTTCTCTTGCCGTTAACTAGTGTCAGCCTTTCTGACAGGATATTGTTTGGGGAAGCTGACCCTACATCACCCTCGTCGCTACAGCTCCTACCGGCGGTTTCACATCCGAAGCTCCTAGCATCCGAACCTCAATTCTTGAAATTCGATGCTCAGGAGGGGGGCGGCTGTTCCTACGCCGTCGAAGTCGCGTCGCCCTTACATCTCCCGGGGTCAAGAAGAATACTTCACGTAGGTGGTCAGCGACACTTCGAAGCTCGGAGCCCTAAAGCTCACAGCTTGAAGGCGCGGATCTCGGAAATCTCGAGCCCGCAGCCATTCCAATAGCCCCCCATGTCATGTCCACGGCCCTAGCATTAGCGGTTATACCCCCGGGCAGGTTGAGACGAAGGATCCCAGACAGCCGACATCCACCCCTGTTAGCCTCCGGCGCCCTGCTCTTCATCTCACGCTTAACTCAATAAACTTCAACTCCAGTCTTCTTCACGCCCTTGACGAAACACGTTACCGCTTTCTCTTCACGTCTCGTCTTTTCGCTGGCCTTCTCTCCGGAAGTGCACCAAGTGTTCGGAAGCGAGGTGACGATCGTTACCAAGTCATGACTTCTTCAGCGGAGAGCTAAACTTTCACCTCTCGTTCCCCACCTTCGCCTCTATCTCCTCTCTCCCTCTGAAAGGGCAGACAGAGTCTTGAGGCCTGACCTTTTAGGAAGACCACCGCAAACGTAACCATTCTCAGACAACCAAGGGGATTATGTCCCACTTCTCTCGAGTCAGCGAAAGGCGGCGAGCAGGGAAAGACCGCGTAGTTTGTCTCACTCATGCGGAGAGCCCTGTTGGGGCCTTCCCCATGAGAGGAAGTAGAATCCTGCCGATAAGGTTGGCAGTCTCGATTGAGCTGCTACCTTGGCCCAGAGGGTCGACTTACAGAACTCACGAACCTCAGCCTACTAGGTACTTCCTTCGTCAGCAGGAAGAGCGACCGCCTACATCTTTTCCCGTAAAAGCTCTCATGACCTCTACAGAGTTGAGCTCTCCTCCGTAGGCAATGGAGTAACCACAGTAGCTAACTAACACATGTTAGATAAAAATCCACCGGTCCCGCTGAGCAGCTGACTCCTGTAGAGTCGAAACGCCGTTAACCAAGTCCGGCCATCGCTGCTGTCTTCCGTAACGGTGCCGACACTCCCTCAGTACTGAGTTGGCTCTCTTTTAGAAAGAAGGTCCCCGCCGTAAAGAGTACCCACAGTGGATAAGCCAGGTTAACCCGGGGCAACGGGTCAGGCTTAATTGCAGCCGTCCGTAGAACTTAGACACGATTCGACCTAGACCCGCCGATTTTTACGGTCCTCCAGGACGGAGCCAACACCTTAGACTCCTCGATATCCAACTTAGACTACGTCGTTGGTTCCTTAGAAACTTCGTATGCCCCGGTCTTCATCCTAGTTCTTCTAGCGCATAATGAAAGTATCGAAATCTCACACCCTACCCTCCAAGTAGCGTGCGCATCACACTAGACGAAACTCCGCCTAGGAGATACTCGTTACTCCAGATAGGCCAGTACGGCCTCACGTGGAAGAGGAGCCCTGCGACCTCCCTTCATATCAGCTCCCGGAGAGGGAGCTCCGGCAGCTTACCCATCAAAGCACAGCGACTATCTAGGCCTCGCCGGCCCCATTAGTCTCACCGTATGGTATACCCATCGAATGTTAAACTATCATGAAAGATCCAAGAAAGGCTACCCGGAGGCTAACACAATTTTTCATTCCATAACAAAAAAATATTGCTAATTGCTACGTCTGTAGGAGTTACCTTTGTGCAGTTCGGGATGTGCTGTTAGCCTGTTATCAATGTTCTTTTTCATCATCACTTTTGCATAACTTACTCTAAAATCTTACTAATAATTTCATTTTTACAGCACATCATCAAGAAGAAAAACAAGCGCTTCGATTTTGTATGCACCGAGGCAGACGTCTCCCGCGACAGCCATGTGGTCATCAGCAGCGACGAAGATGAAGACGGTCTGGAGCAAGTATCTCAGTACGACAAGAGCTTTGTCGATGATCACCAGCCAGGAACCCAAGCTGTTGATATGCGAGGTGTATACCTCAGGTCCGTGCGCAGCCCAGCTATCAAGCAACTACCTCGACTCACCAGCGGTGCTCCGCATCTCCTGTCCCGGTCTGCCGTGTGCTCACAGCCGTATGACTATGACGAGGACGACAGTTACGCCGAGAGCGACGACACGTTCGTCGTGGCGAATGATTGCGTTGAGTTCGAGACACAGCGCCTTGAGGGCAGTGATGCTGACGATTCTCTTATGAAATCTAAATCGAAGCCTAATGCAGCTGCTGGCTCGAAGAAGAGAAAAAGAATTGTGTTGGCCGATTCATCTAGTGACGAAAATTCATAGACTTTGTAATTTGAGGAATGTTACTACATGCATCGATTTAGGGAGATGAAGCTTTAAATGCCGGTGACTAATTTTGTTTTCGCTCTTGAGGCTCATTTAGAAGAAAGTGCCATTTTTTTTACTATGAATAGGAAAGAAAATTTCACTTAGGGTTCCATTAATGTGGAGAATAGTGTATTTACGACTTTAATGCAAACTGTAACTGCTTCAAAATTCAGTCTTGAAGACCTCTCAGCAATCCTTATTTAGGTGCGCTCATCCTGTTTTATGGGGAGCAGCGACCACTGTGGAGGGGAGGGGGAGGGCGAGACCCTGCAAGTAACCTTAGCCATAACGGGGCCTTCGAGACGTCTTTCCTTTATGTCTTCTTAACTTCATTCCTCTGTCATGCTCATGTCGATAATGCTTTATTTTGTAACCGCGTTGATCTTGTGTGGAAACTCCCTCGTGCATGGGTTAGACAATTGTATAGACATTCTGTATGCCATCTCTTTCTGCCTGTGCGAGATCGCCTCTGTAGTGGAAACTGAGGCTTGTGCTACTCACTAGAACTAAGTCATGATGAGCGTAGGTTTTCGTCATCGGGAAAATCTAAGTTTTTTCAAATTTGGGTTGATTAACCAGTAGCTATATGCTACGAGCGTATATTTCGATTTCATTGCATTTTTGAGAGGTGAATCAAAAGTATAAGCGTCACACATATATTCGAGATAAACAAGTATATAATTGTCTTGAAATCAAGGAAAAAACGAGGAATGCTACCGAAATGGGTCATCTATTTCTAAACCTGGGGAAAAATGGTGAATAACACAATCGACCGGAACTCTACATTCATAATGTAGCTATACCTCAAGTCTGGCGTTTTGTACTGCCCTGGGTGCCAGCAACCCACCAATGACTACCAGCATTGCAGCGTCTCCTGGATGTAGTCTGACTCCCACTCTTAGATAAACGAGTTTCCGACTCCTTGGTCTCTACAAATATCCGACTGAGACTACAGCCTTGCTCACGTCATTCGTCTTTCATGTATCTTATTTTGAACACTTAACTCCGTTGTTTGTTTTCATGTTTTACTAAAAAAAGTTGTTCATTCTCAGAAGTTGATAGGTACCGCCTTGTCTTACTTCGATTTATATAGTCTTGGTAATCATTCCATTAATTAGGATGCATTCCTTCTTTACATTCATACTTGTGAACCTCATTTCTCTTAACCCTTTAGTGCCTCAAGTAAACGCTTTTCGTAGCTATAACACCATGTAATGTTAACATATGTCAACAGTAGGGACAAAAGGGTTAGTGCAAAGCTACGTTAGGTGCCTTCATATGATGCAAGTTCAGTGCCAATTATTTTGCTGTGCTGTGTCTCTTGGAAATATTTTTCTGTACCGAAATGTTGGATAATTGACTTGATTTAACTCTTTAGTTTGTTATTCTTTTATTTCCCGTGGGAATACTCCTGTTTGACATATATTTTTTTATACGGATATACTATAGCTATGCATTGAAAGGTTAATATTACCATTTGTGCCACTGTTATATATGAGACACGTAATTGTTATAAATTTTCATCGTCGCTATGCGAGGTAACAATAGACTGTGTTTTAAAGGTGCCTTGTACTCCTTTCGTATCTCAGCGATGGCTGATTGTACATACCGTACGTGTATCGCGGAAATATTACTAGCGGAGATTATATAATTGTTATTATATCCTGTGTGTATTGCTTTCCCTGTGTAACCTAACATGCTCTGAAGTAGATCACTTTCTATACCTTGTCCTACTTTCATTTTATTTCGTCAGAAACGCTCGCTTCGAAGGATTCTTCCAAGTCAGGAGTTGCGAACGCTTGGAAATGTACTATTTCTTACAGCATGAGTTGGAAGCCTTCATGTCCTGGTAGCTGACTAGTACGTAGGTCACCACAGTACTCAGCACCTGTAAGGTAAAGTGGCATTATTATTTGGCGATAATACAGCTATCTTATCCACGAGGCTTACTGCGGCCAAAGAAGGTGTGGCAATTACGATGCACTTTATAGGCGAAATCACGAAGTTAGCACTGTTGTGCCATTGTATTTGGCACACCTTGCTGCCTAAAGCATCAAAGGACTCTGCGAAATAATCATGTTAGCCATTGCAGTCCTGACCATGGCCTCCATTGGTCGTAGTGAAGTATTGCAGTCTCGACCTCGCTACCGGTTTTAGTTCTTGAGTCGTGATTATACCTGCAGAGTGAGGGTAGCCCGCACTAGGCCTTCTCATAGTAGATATGGTCATAGAACAGTGATCACCTATCAGTACTACTGAGTTATCTAATGTTAGTAATGTATACAAGTAGTCGTTCAGTGCATCTCTATACCCTTCATCTACTATTGACGATCAGCGCTCAGAAATTGAACGGTGATCAGAGAATATTTATGTACACAAATACACTTAGATATTGCGTACGTTAATACTCCAATGAGCAAGTTCTGGCAACGCGTTAAAAAGGTGACCGGTAAACCCCGCCACGGCCCTCCTTGTATAAAGGAGAATGGCGAGGTGATAGTGGAACCTGACCAATTTGCCGACCGTCTGGCTCGACATTTTAGCGAGGTCAGCAGTGGCGCGACTTACTCACGAGCCTTACAGGCGAGAAAAAAAAAAGATCGGAACAAGACCCCTTGAACTTTGCAACCCGTTGCAATAGCGATGCCATCGTGCGTATACAGAATTACATCATAAAGCACAAGACACCTAAGGAGCACACTATCTGTGTCTTCTTCGATCTTGAAAAGGCATATGGCACAGCCTGGCGACACGGAATGCTCCTACAACTGCACAAAATAGGCATAAGAGGAAACATGGCCTATAACTTGCAGCAATTTTTGAGCGAACGCCGTTTCAGGGTCAGAGTGGGACACACCTTCTCCCCTGAAATAACGCAGGACGAGTGGGTCCCGCACGAGAGCGTCATTAGCTGTACCCTGTTCCTACTAGTAATGAACGACATCATAGCAAACCTTCCCCAATTCGTGCACGGGTCACTATACGAAGATGACCTGATGCTATACGCCTCCTCACTACATCTGGAAGTTCTGCAACGACGAGCGCAGCGAGCCATTGCACGCGTTTGAAACTAGGCGCCCGACCATGGCTTCGCCTTTTCTGCTGCCAAGACCTCTGCCCTCCACATAAGACGTGTCAGACTTGTGGCGTCACCTGAACTTGAAATGTACGGACTACGGATAAACTATTGAGGAGAGGTGAAATTCCTTGGAATGATAATAGATATAAGAATGTCATGGAAGCCCCACATCGAGATGCTAAGAACGCAGTGCCTGCGTAGGCTCAACCTACTCAAGTACCTGACGACACTGTCGTTGGGTGCCGACCGGCAAACACTTTTATACCTCTACCTAACCCTTGTACGCTCCAGACTAGACTGCGGCTGTGTCGTATATCAGTCCGCTAGAACTAAAGTCCTACTACGACTGAACGCTGTGCACAAATTCAGCACAATACAGCACTAAGGCTATGCACCGGAGCCTTCCGTACATCACCCATACCAAAGCCTTCTCGCTGAGAGTGGCGAACCCTGCCTGCAGCAGCGCAGGGTGCAACTTACCTACCAGTACTTAGTCCGCTTAGAACAAGTCCTTCGATCCCCGGCCTGGAACAGTGTGTGCAGAGACCGGGCAGAGGGAGCAGACTTTCCGTATACACTTCCCTCCTCCAGCGAATATGAAGCCCTCTCCTTCATAGCGAAAGTCGAGCCATTTAAGGTAGCCCCGGTCCTCTTGAAGGACAATCTAACCTAGCGCATACCAGTTTCAAATTTTTGCCCCGGCACGCAATACCCAAAAAAGAAAGACTCCCATTCCCGCTTACTAAAAACTCTCTTCACGGATCACGTGAGAGACCAACGTAGTGACTCTACCCACATCTATACCGATGGCTCTAAAACGGGAAACCGAGTTGGATGCGCAGCCGCTGCGACTGATGAAACTAGAGCATGCCGGATATTACCGGAGACCTCGATCTTCACCGCCGAGCTGTTCGGCGGGTGCGCGGCGCTGCTCCTCATTAGAGACAGCGATGAGAACTACATTACCATATTCTCTGACTCACTGAGCGAAGTACAGGCCATTAGAGCAGACGATAGCATCCAACAAATCATCAACCTAATAGTAAGTACGATACAAAAATTGCAAGAGGATGGAAAATCCGTGTGCATCTGTTGGGTGCCTAGTCATGTTGACGTCGCGGGCAACGAGCTCGCTGATGAGTTTAGACAGGTGGCCCTGTCGGATTTGTCTGCGGCAAGCCGTGCAGCCCACTGCCGAGACTATTACCCTCTAATCAAACGAAACCTGCGCGAGCTATGGCATTCCAGTGGCTGGTGCAGAGAAATAATAAATTATGAACAATTAAAGAAACCGTCCGACAGTGGCACTCGTCAAATAGCGACGACTGCAAAATGGACGTCTATTGTGCCGCCTACGTATTGGGCACACGACAGTTCCGAGTATCTGCAGATGAGGCGTCCGCAACCCTATTGCGACGACTACGACGTACCACGCACTGCCTTGCACTTGATGGCCGAGTGTCCCACCTTCGATCAGTCCGACGAGCGGATGGACTGCTATCCGGACCTGCATGGTCGGGATGCTGACTCCATCATCCTTGGAATGCTTTCTGAGGGACTTCGCGGCCAGTTCAATAGAAATGCCCTGAAGAATTTTCTTAGCAGATGTGCCCTTTATCACAAACTGCGATGAATCCATTACGATAAATGCTATCGTCAACTACGGCTCTAATTATCTCTATTTGAATTTCATATAGTGTATGTAAAATTAAAAAATGATAATAAAGTTCTCCTTTCAACTATTTTATAATACAAAATGAGACAAATTACGCGCCCTGGCGGCGCACGAGCCTGTCGTTAAACACAGGAATAGTTCGGCGCGATATGGGCAGTGTGCCACTGAAGCGCTAGTAAATTTCTACTGACACTACTACTACATTTACAGACAAGGGGGAACCCGCTCATGTACACTGTCACTCAAATAGAAATACTGTGGTGCCTGTGATATCAAGTCAAAGTGTTTTTGAGTCTTTAGCGAAAATGTGATTTCGCAAGGCATGATGACGTTTCAACGTGACGTTGGTCTATTGTGGGGGTTTCAATTAGAGCGCTAAATTCGAAGAGGTTGAGAAAGAAACCTTATTCCCATATTATAACATTAGGCACACTAAATAATGACAAAACTGTATTTAGCATCTGATCTAAATTAACGACAGTTATCGACATTTTAATTTTTATCTTCAACCAAGAATCTTAATGATAACTCGTGTGAAGAACAGCACAGGGGTCTCCGAATAGCATTGCACAGTGCCAACTTGAGTTACATTTATGAGTTAGGTTAGAATAGATTAGATTAGTCAAACATAGGTTAAGATAGGTTGAGCTCAGCTAGAACAGGTGGCTAACATGTTTTATAATCTCACATATTAACACTTGCATGTCAGGTAGGTAGCCATAAGCTACATACCATGACGTACAGTACGACTCATACGAGTTTCACTTACTGGCAAGAAAGTGTGAGGTCCGAGTGAAAATAGGCCGTATATTGAAAATTTAGGCATCGTCTCGATGATCTCCAGAGCCTGAGTTACCTGCCAGGGCAAAAAAAAAAAATTGAGTGTACCAGAGATGCAAAACACCAGCATTAACGTACTTATATCCTGGGTGGCATTAATATAACTATGCACTAGACACATATATTGCCGTTATAAATTTCTGAATACGGGTTTCTATATTGTAGATTTTTAAGAGTTCATACATTGATTCTTGCCCAATTAGCTCATTAACTAAAATAAAAGTTTAATTCTCGTAGGAAGAGCACGTTTAATACCGTTGCAAGACTTGGACTGTGTGTTTCGCTTAACCCTTTTTCTCAGGATTTAATTTGCCTTCTCATAGGAATAGCTGTATTTGAAATGTATGGAGATCGCGATATGAGATACAGGGTTTGATAAATAATCTTGTCATATTGACGTTAATCGTTGACGCCTGCATAAGAGACGAATGCCAATGTTGAAAATTCGTTGACGAATACCATTTTGCTCTTGAAACTTACAGTAGTGAAATAATTTTAGCCATTTTAACCCTTCACTGCCTAGTTTACCACATACCTAACTGTGTTATTCTCACTGGAAAGGCAAGGTTATATTATGCAGTGATGCATTAAGATGTAGAAAATTCTGCATTTTCTACTGGTAATCTTAATCCTATAAGGACCATATAAAATGTCGGATTTGGGTAAGACTAACATTGTTTGCAAGCGCGGTTAATAAAGTACGCCAATCCTTGTGGGATAAGTTAGTTAATTATAGACAGGAAGTTTAACCCTCCGTTTCCGAGCAGAACGATATCACAGAGGAAAGAGCAAGGGACATGTAGACTAGTATGCCGAGAGAAACGGGAATCCATGCACGAAGGTGTTCCCACACAGGATCAACGCGCATGGGAACAGCAAGTCGTGAAAGAAGAGGAAGATGAGAACAAAGCATGGGCAAGTAGGAGTATGAAATTGGGAAGGAAGCAAAGTGGGCACGAAAGTGAAACGTCCCGAAGGCCTAGCTAATGGCTGAGGTAAGCTACACGGGACTCCTGGGGTTGCCTGGCCCCATAGCATAGAACGGACGAACATAAACTAACCTAACCCTTCCTTGTGGGATAAAAGGCCACACGGATCATTCGGCGAACTTTCAAGGGGTGCTATTTCTACGAAAGTAACAGTAGCAATATACAGATCTGGGAATCTGTATTTTTTCTGTTGTGCCGGTATCGGTATTTGGTAGATAAAAACGGGTCATTCGGTTTTGGTATTTCAGTATACTGTATTTCCAAAAAAAAAAATCCACCGAATGATTCGGTATTTGGTTCGGTATCATTATTAAAACTTCGCGCCCGGGCTCCCATGGACAGGAAGCATAACCCAAATGAAGCACTCTGCAACACCGGGAAGCCCAAAATGCTCTAAATGAAATAAAAAAAAACATTTACTGTTGACTTAAACGCCTGCAGGCCAACACGACCGAAGTCCGATACCGGTAATGAGTTACAAACTCTAACAGATCAGGGTACGAAGCGCCGACCGAACTGATTAGTTCGGCACCTGACACTCTCCAATGTGGAAGAGTACGCACCGACCGCAGCACGTATAATTCTCCGAGAGACTTTAAGGGCCGGGACAGAAGAAAGTAGGGGGACATGGGGTCTACAGCACACTAGTGTGCCCTAGACCCCACGTCCTTTCACAGGACGTGGGGTCTAGGGCACACTTGTGCCGTAGACCCCACGTCCCGGCAAGTGTGCCGTAGACCCCNAATACAACCAATACCTTTCATTATTGTACACCTTATAAAACATCCAGAGTTCGGCCACCCCATCTCCTCTGAGGACAGTTTCACCAGATCATTATCTGCGAACAGCTTGCTGGCCGAACTAAAAAGTCGGTCCAACAGACGTAAGTGACTATCAGCAGCTGAAGCCCAGACCGGTGAGCAATACTCCAACACAGGCAGCATAAAAGCATCTGCGGACAACCTCACTGTTAACAAACACAGAATTCACCTCACGCAGGAGCCCAATCTTACTTTAAGCACGTGACACTAGTCGCCTAATAATATGCGGGTCAAAAGTAAGCTCATCAAAGTCAACACCAAGAATCTCCAAAGAGCTAGACTACTGAAGCAAAGTGTCATCTGTCGCCAGATGTGCATGTTGCTCTACAAGTGTCCCAGACCGACTGACAATCATCGACTTGATCTTACTGGCATTCAGCTTCATACTCTAGGCCGAGCACCATGCACTAATGCATGACAAATCCCCCATCAGAGACTGGGCATGAGGGGGACAGGTATTACTGCTATCAAAGTGGAATCGTTGGCATAGTTGATCATCGTGTTTTCTAGCGAAGAGAACGTGTCACTAGTATACAGAACGAACAACAACGAGTCCAGCATGCTACCCTGAGGGACGCCAGACTCTACCGTAACTGAGGCACTCAAAACGCCGTCAACAGACACACTCTACCTTCGCTCAGAAACAAAATCACGAATGATTGACAGAACACGAACACCCACACCAAACGATTCAAGCTTGTATAATAGACCCATGTGATTGACCCTGTCAAACACCGAGCTAAAGTCTAACTGCACAAGGCGTGCCTCAGACCGATAATCCAGCGCAGACTGTAAGTAGCGTGGCACCTACAATAGGGTGGAGCGAAAAAACAAACTTTCGAAATATTTTTTTCAATGGTGTGATTTTGTTGCCATGTTGTATAGGATTGATTATGTTAAAAGGGTTTTCCAAAAATCTAGCATCTTGAGGTGCCCGAAGACTGTTGAAAATTCTGAATTTTATACATTTTTATTAATATTTTGGAATTAAATAAAGTGCTGGATGGTCAAAACATTCATTTAAACGTTTTTTTTTAAAGTTGATTAGACAATTATACGCAACTACACTGAACTAAAGAACGTACTATATGCTCCATACCAGTAATTAAAAATCTATGAAATTTGTTAAAAAAAAAAACATATAAATGTTATCAGCATGATACCACCTGAAGATGCTTGAATAGACATTGCAGAGTTGAGTATGTTATTAGTATTATGAATTATTACAATAATTTTGGTATTAGATGTAGCTTCATAGTTTTTAATTATGATACATAGATAATTTCATTTTAGAAATTTTACAAAATTTAATATTGATGGGGCACCTCGAAATATTCATCTACACTTTTATAATTTTAACATGATTGTTTTGAGGCACTTTGGCAATATAATATCTCTATTGGAAGTCACATTTCAAAAAAAAGTTGCAAAACCCCCCTTTTTCGCTCCACCCTAACCGACAACAAGGCGTTACAACAACCCAAACCAGCTCTGTACGTAAACTGACCAGCAGGAAGCAAACCCATAACCTCAGCAAAACGACCAAGCTTACAAGCCATCAATTTCTCGAACACTTTCGACAAATGGGGGTCAGCGTTATGGGCTGGTAGTTGGTGACATGGGGCGACACTGGACCAATGTGAATGGGAGTAATATTCCCAGTACCCCAACAACGGGGAAAATTTCTAACCGTAACAGGCGCCTGTAGATCACTGCTAGCTTGGGAGCAAGAACGCCATCAAACTGCTTATAAAACAGAGGAAACATGCCCACCGGGCATGTAGAATGCAAAAACTCCTTATATACACGGATATATAAAACACCTTTAAAAGCCTTTTATTACATGCTAGAGTCCATAGAAAACCTATATTAAACCCTTAACCGCATCATTCTCTGACAGTTCACGCTCCACTAAACTCGGGAGGACGTGACAGTTGGGTGAGTGAAACATTAAGACACTCTACGCGCAAGTCTCACAGCGCAACGTCTCTTCTCTTCTATGCAGTGCAATACAGCGTGAAAAAGCTCAATTGAACGAAAATCAATAGAATTTTCCTAATGTCTTCCAAGAAGGACGGTAGGTCATAGTGGGTTAAGAAGCTTATTTTATGGGCGCGGGAAATGAAGATCTACCAGTAGATAAAAGTACCGCCGGTACTACCGAAATACCGAGTTTGATTTGGTAGTCCCAGTTCTGGCTATATACAGTTTTACGTCCATCTTTGAAAATGGTTGCACAGAAGATATGCATCTAGTGATAAACAAGTAACAATAATGTGAGATAAAAACTGGTGAAATTATGAGCTCGAATTCGTATTGTAAAAAGGGAAAACCTTTTTACAATACGAGAATAAAGAGAAAACTCATGGAAAATGGAGTAAATTAGATAATTGTTAATGCAGATACTTACGGCAGGTCTTGTTGCAGATGGCACCCGTTTCTCCAACAGTTGCAGCACTGCGGCTGCTTCTTTCAACTGAGGCAAGAGAAAAATACATTTTCCAATTATTTTTTCGCAACATTCTAATGTCAGACACAAAATTTCTCGTTTGAGCCATTAACGCACGAAGCAAAACTTATTTCGTGTGTAATACAAAAAGGGAATGAAAGAAGTAACATTTAGTTCTCGTATGGATACGGTTACCAACATATTAAAGGCACAGTGCCCTGAGGTTTAGATTATTAATACTAACTCTATATTTGGTTTGTAGAGTTTCATTAAAACAATGGCTACATGTTGTTACGGAAATTATATTGGCGCTATTTTCCGGTGTGAGAGACGCTGGTTAGACAGAGTTGATGCAGATAAAGTACTATGAGAATATAAAGTACAGTTTGCATAACAATGCTATGTTATATAAAAATATAGAAATTTAGAACTAAAAATGGAAATATTTCAGTTAGAAATACGGTGCGCGTGTTATGTGTATGTGGTATAATATTTTTCAAGAACAAGGCTATTAATGCTGCTTATTCTAGAAAATGGACAGCATACACGTCAATATGTTAATCCAAAACAGCATTACTGAGAAGGAACTAAATTGAAAAATGAACATACTTTCATCAACAGAATATTACCCTTATTACCCTTATGCTCAAAATTAGGAGACAAAAGGAATTTTAATATTTTTCTGCTCGGTCTCCAACCTCAACATTGCTGGTACATGTTTGAAAAAAATTCAGTGAATACGTTTTTAAGGCAGTAGGGCAGAGCTTGAAGTTGACTTTTTCATACAGGAGAGTTTGCTTATCGCATTTGTGATGCATTATAAGCGAAGAAATTGCATGCATTCAGACGTCTCAATAGAATCATTTACTGTACGTGATCATCAATGAATATTGCTTAAAGCTCTACCTACGATTTGAAAAGAATTTACCGCGTGCTTCTCCGTTCTATCGGTGGTGAAGTGATAACGGCTCGGCATCGCATCAAAGGTGTTCAAAGGTGTTCGAGAAGTTGATTGCTGGTAAGCTTGGTCGCTTCGCTGAGGCAACGGGGTTGCTGCCTGCTGGTCAGTTTGCGTATAGAACTGGCTTGGGTTGTTGTGACGCTCTGTTGTCGGTGTCA
>LQNS02004412.1:6797034-6824172 GCA_001587735.2 Parhyale hawaiensis | reverse complement strand
AAGACAGACGTCCCGAAGGCCTAGCTAATGGCTAAGGTAACCTACTCAAACCCCCTGGGGGCGCTACTCCCCATAACATAGGATGGGCGAACCTAACTAACCTAACCCTATGGCCTATGGGTATTCGCTTCAATGGAGGTGCACATTCAGCGCAAAGTATGACCCAAAAACAGGAAAATCGTTTCTTGTGAATTAGAGCCCCAGCAAGGTCGTGCAGTTTTTGCAGTGAGCTTCCTAACAGAAAAAGATTATATTTATGACATCGAGACTAACAGATTTTGAGTTAATTAGTGAGACTAAAGGCTCGTCTACACGATCTATCTTTTCGTAGAAGTTTGTTTTCGCGGAACGATTTTGGTTGACAAACACACGCGGCGAATATTCGAAGTTTGTGGTTTTTGTTAGCTAACTGTGCTGGAAAAATTCAGCACGAACATTCTGGAGCTTGTCAAGCAAGAAGTTCGACATTTATATTTCACCCAGTAAATATACATATGCATGTGGCTTCATTATATTATTTAGTAAATAAAGCATCATTTTTTATTTAAATTAACCAGCATAGCAAATTTTGTTTATGTTTTATTCGGTTCTTGTGTTTGTGATTGATAAAGTGACGGATCGTGTAGACGCGGTTCAAGATTCAGCGCAGCCTGCGTACGTTCCGACATGGTTGACGGGTACAAGGGTGTGCGGTGCCAAAGTTAGATGGGTGTTGTGGGGTTGCAGTGGGAGTTTTAAAATTGAACAGGTTGAAACCGAAAGCTATTCCCATATCATAATGTTAAGCACACTAAATAAAAAAAACAGTTTTGTTATGATCTCATCAAAAATTAATCCAATTATCGAAGTTTTTATTTTTGTTTTGAGTTGACAATCTTAATGATCTCACGATGTGGAGAGAAAATGGGGACCCAGTACAGTATGTGGCTCACCTAAGTGTGCGTTAGCATAAGTTAAGTCAGTTAGAAATAAGTTCGGTTCAGTTAGAACAGGCGTATATTCCAACTTATATACAAACATAATAGTATTATAGCTGAATGTAAGGTATGCCACAAGCTTTACAGTCCCTGAAAAAGGTTAGCATCGTATATCTTCATCAAATAAACTTACAAATATACTTACAGGCAGGAAAGTATGCGGTCCGAGAGAAAATAGTCCGTATATTGAAAATTTTGGCATAGTCTCGATGATCTCCAGGGCCTGAGTTACCTGGCAGGACAGAAAACTATTTTTGAAGTACTTAAGGGTAAGGGAAAGCCACCTTGGCCTCACGCCTTAACTAGACAAACCACATGCATTGACTCGTGCTGCAGAAAGATTTCCTTTGGGCCCAGAGGAGAGAACGGCTACACCCGCCTACGAACTATTTGAGGTACCTACCTCATGCTTGAGGGAAGGCTTACACCAGAAGCAAGCGCTTTCTGATAACTCGGTCAGTAAACCATGCCCCCATCCTCCTGTTGACTATGACTGACAAAACTACTGACGCTGCAAGGCTGAGCACCGAGACTTTCCGCAAAAGAACGTCTGGCTTCCTGACAGAGAGCGAGTCAACACTAGAATATCAGAACACTAACGTTTATCTTTTTATACCCTGGGTTCTCCTAAGTCAAGCCATGCACTTGACACTTTTTAGTGCATAGCGCGTTTACTGAAAGCAATTTGTTAACAATATTTAAATAAGAAGTGCATTGACTAGTTTGCGATCAACTCTTTACCACCCAAAGTAAACCTTAATGTCTCGCAGGAATAACTTAAATCTCAGTGGCCTGTGCATCGAGAGTTAAAATTTATTTGGGCAACTAAAAATCCCCCAAAAATCCATAACTATGAAGTGTCAGCAGCAAATCGGAAAAAAGTTTGTTATTTAGTCGAAAACACGAACGTTTAGTGGATAAACAAGGATGTTTAGGGGATAAACACGGATATTTAGTGGATAAACACGGATTGTTAGTGGATAAACACGGATTGTTAGTGGATAAACACGGATGTTTAGTCGATTACGCGGATGTTTGATTGTGGAGGATTGCAAGCACGGAATATGGTTCATCCAGTTGAAAATTCGCCCTCTTTCAGAATAAACAAAGAACATTTATTTGTCATATGGGTGCGGCATTCAACACGTTGAGAGCACAGCACCTTGAGGCTTTTATCTCTAATACGTATACTAATAAAGGAGAAAATTAGCATTTGGTCAGTGGCGTTTTACAGGTACAATGCCTCCATGTTATTAAGGAGATGATAGTTACACAATGTTTCGTTGAAAGAGACGCCAGTTTAATAATAATAATAATATAATAATAATTTTATTGAAACTTGTACAGAATTTAAAAAAAACCTAATACAGGAGATATCAATAGATAGATGTAATTCAAAATCTAGCATACAAGTCTCAAGCCCCTAATTAGTTCAAGGAACTATTCGGGCANAAGCCATGCACTTGAGACTTTTTAGTGCATAGCGCGTTTACTGAAAGCAATTTGTTAACAATATTTAAATAAGAAGTGCATTGACTAGTTTGCGATCAACTCTTTACCACCCAAAGTAAACCTTAATGTCTCGCAGGAATAACGTAAATCTCAGTGGCCTGTGCATCGAGAGTTAAATTTATTTGGGCAACTACAAATCCACCAAGAAGCCATAACTATGAAGTGTCAGCAGCGAATCGGCAAAAAGTTTGTTATTTAGTCGAAAACATGGACGTTTAGTGGATAAACGCGGATCTTTAGGGGATAAACACGGATGTTTAGGGGATATACACGGATGTTAAGTGGATAAACACGGATGTTTAGTGGATAAACACGGATGTTTAGTGGATAAACACGGATGTTTAGTGGATAAAGACGGATGTTTAGTGGATAAAGACGGATGTTTAGTGGATAAAGACGGATGTTTAGTGGATAAACACGGATGTTTAGTGGATAAAGACGGATGTTTAGTGGATAAACACGGATGTTTAGTGGATAAACACGGATGTTTAGTGGATAAACATGGATGTTTGCTGGATAAACACGGATGTTTAGTGGATAAACACGGATGTTTAGTGGACAACACGGATGTTTGATTGTGGAGGATTGTAAGCACGGAATGTGGTTCATCCAGTTGAAAATTCACTCTCTTCCCGAATAAACAAAGAAATAACATTTATTTTTCATACGGAAGCGGCGTTCAACATGTTAAATGCACAGCAACTTGAGGCTTTTATTTTTAATGCGTACTAACAAAGGAGAAAATTAGCATTTGGTCTATGGCGTTTTACAGGGACAATGCATCCATGTTATTAAGGAGATGATAGTTACACAATGTTTCGTTGAGAGAGACGCCAGTTCAACAGAGTTGATGCAAAAAAAAAAATTATAATTAGACTAAGGAATACAGTTTACAGAACACAATAAACGCGTGTTAGGGTATGGCGCCAGCCACATGAAGCTACGGATCGATTCGGCATCGCCCTTTCGACGTGTCTTCTTTTCTCCATGTAAATGAAAATTTAGAATTTTATATTCACTCAAAACAGGTCATTACTACTTGATAAACACCTCTACTATGCTGCCTGAGGCTGCTGTACTGATATAAAACAGCTCTGAATCAAGTAATGCTGTAGTGCTAGTGCAAAAACTATAATGAGTAATCAAAAAGGCAGTGTGTGACTTTTTGGCCAATTAGTGTATGAAAGAAAAGAAAACAATTTATTCCCATATGGATGGTGTGCGGAGTGTATGATACGTAGACTACTTAATAGTTTTATATTAATGAAAAATGACACATTAAGTCATGTAGTGTCCAACTTGAAAACCTATATGCACGGTTCGTGCTGTGAATAAGTTCCTTTTCTCACCCCTTGCCAGTGCCATGGCATTAAAGACGGATGGCTCGCATGACAACTGCACCCTCCCACCGTATGGTCAATACCCGCCATGCACTAGACTGTAGTGTTGCCCGAACAGTTTCGCCTATTTTACACTTTATTAACTTCTCCTTCTGTTACGTACTTCCCCCCCCCCCCTCCACTTACCAACTTACGTTGGCTTACTAAACTCAGTTTTGTCACGGGCTTGGTTTCTTTCAGGGAAAAGCCTCGGGACTTCCTAATTGTCAACGTAGAGTCTAGGGATTGTAGGTTTTTTTTTTCAAAATTAAACACGGTCTTTTCTTCCAGTAGTGTACTTTTTAGTATGACGAACCTTTCCTAAATCTAGCAGACACTTTGGAACAATACTTCCTAAAAACTGTTACTACTCGTCACCATTATACATTATTTGTTCTCGAAACGTCTGCTACTCCGTTTCAAAATTATAATTATTGGTAAAAATAGGCATCCTTCTCAAGCTTTACCGATACCGTTCCGAAACAAAGCCATTAACAGAGCGGAAGGGGCGAGGGGGTGAGGACTGCTCTCGTATCGACTGGCCGCGGTGCCCCACTTTCCCTGGTGCTGGTATTTTTTGTAGGTATTTTTGTAGTTACATGATCATTCCGTAACTTGGGTATTCGTGGAAAGTAGTTTCCCGAAAACATATAACATAATATTTTGACACAACTGCTCATTTAGGATTTTTCTTATAAAGCGGCTTTATTTACGCAATAATTGATGTTTGACAGCCTCCGGTATATTAGAGTTATGACAGTTTTATCTAGGATTAGTGCACCCGTGCGTGAAAAAATTCACTCAATAATCGATATATTTGCTTAATACCTATAGGCCGGGTGCAGAATCTTCTCTGAGTTGCTTCTTCATTTTCTTCGCATTGATCCTTCTTCGTGCCCTCATCCTCTCATCCTTAGGTCTTCTATATCGATAGACGAAAAGCTTGAATAAAACACTAATAAATTTGAATGCAAGTCCAGTCAGGTCATCCTATATACAATGTCAGCGCTTCATAGCAATGATAGCAATGAATAGAGCTAATGACAGAAGGAAGAAACATTCGTATGAAGGCCCCTTTTCGTGGCCTCCATAACGGGAGCAGCCAGGAGTCCCATGGGAAGAGTCGCTTACCCCACCGGCGGGCCACCTCATGGAACTAACCTATCTGCATGAACTGCGGCCAGATGTGGAATCCCCTGCAGAAAAGGCCCTCAGGACATCCCTTGTGATCATGAGGACCATATGCATTATGACAGGGAGAGGGTCTGCCATAATATCCCATTTAGAGGTTTTTATTCTTTTAATCCCTTTGATCCTGTCAAAAGGACTTATCGTAAGTCGGTTTCTGTTATAAATGATATAGTTTGAAGCGCAGTCTATATGAAGAACGCTACGGTAATCCCTGGAGAGTAAACGGCTATGAGGATTATGCTTTAAACTTTCAATTAGGGCTATTCCTATGAAAAGTCAAAACATTAAACGGAGCAGCAGATATATTGTTAATTAATACGTTTGACTAGAAAAAGACACCCATTTCTTTTCTCATCTGGATACTGAACCCAGCATATTTAATTTTTAAGGACATATCACCCAAAGCATTTGTTCTTAATATTAACATGTCAATAATGAATTAGCTGTATTAACATGCAATAATGAATTAGCAGTAAACATGTAGATTTACACTTATATTATAGCCCAATGTTTACACGGTATTAAAGATATAATGCAATCAATTTAACGCTTTTACATGTAACGATAACGCTAGGTAGAAATGGCAAAGGTACGTGTGCGGCATCGTATTTTTATTGGGAAAATATGTGAAAAGTAAGTAATTTGGATACTTATTCATGCAGCTACTTACGGCAGGTCTTGTCGCAGCAGTCACCCGTTTCTCTAGCAGTCGGAGTACTGTGGCTGATTCTTCCAACTGAGGATTGAGAATCATAGTTGCTTCAGTTGTTTTGGATTTGCATCAATAAGATATTATGCATCAAATATATCACTCAACTTTAGAACACTAATAACCATGCATAAAATGCCCCCTATAGGTAAGGTATAAACACAGACAGGGAATGGTATATGTTTAGTGTTAATATAGGATAAATCCTGTACAGCATACAGTACAACTTTCTTTCTTGAGAGAAAAGCATTATTGTTATTGACCAGAATAATGGACAGTATGCGTTAATTAGTAAACGCATGAACACAAAACGACAAATACTTTCACCGTTATTAGTTACCCTGGCTGACAAGTCAACGCGATAACGATCTAAAATTTCAGAAAGGGGAAGGTATATAACTTTTATTTTCTGGTTGATCACTAACCTCATTTCGCGGCTACATGTACAAGAACTTTGTAAGTATGCTTTGAACTTGATAGTGGAGAGATTTAGCTCGAGGAGTTTACTCGTGTACATTAAGCCTATATTAAGCTGAAGCCAGGAAGTCACGTTTCCACATTCGGACGAGGCAGGTGTTTTGAAGGTGTGGCCGCGTCGTTCGAATGTGCAGACGCGACTTCCTGGCTTCAGCTTAATATACATGAGTAAACTCCTCTGTAAACACATATAGCAATATGCTATGGGGGTCATAAATTAGGTAGGGGTGTAAAAGACTTTGTGTTGAAATACCATAGTGATCCGGCAATTCGTTTAAGAATTATTAGCGAAGAACAGCGTAACAGGGAAAGTGCAAACTGTATACTAATCTAACCTAACCTAGCCTCACCTAACCTAACCTTACCTAACCTAGCTTTAACTAACATAACCACCCTAACCTAGCCTTTCATGACCTAACCTAACCTTTCATGACCTAACTTAGCCTTACATAACCAAACGAAGCATAACCCAGAATTACCTTACCTAACCTAACATTACCTAACCAAATCCAACTTAACCTAAGATATTGGGTGCCAATTGTACAAGTGGATACACTGGGGTGACTACTGTACAGGAAGGATATGTTGGGGTGACAATTGTACAGGTGGGATTTATTGGAGTGACAATTTTATAGGTGGGATTTTTTGGGGTAACAATTGTACAGGTGGAATTTTTTTGTGATGACAATTGTACAGGTGGGATTATGGGGTGACAATTGTACAGGAGATCCGGCTGATCTAATCTAATAAATATATACAGATTTTGACAGACATTTAAATTTTAGCTTTCGAAGTGCATTACGGAGTTGGCTCATACATAATTTTCGTCACTAGAGGGCAATGGGAATCTGTTGCATACGGTTAGAGCTGCAAATTAATATTATCGCAGGCTATGCAATTTGCTGTTAAGTACTGATGCATAAAACATATTCAAAATGGAGAATATGTTCAAGTCTCACTCACCACAGACTGAAGGACTGCGGGTGAATTCAGAGTGAGCACAATCCTGCAGAGGCTGTTCACCACGAAGGGCCAGTTACCAGAAGCAAATGAACCTGTGACAACCTGTGCACTGGACAGTATCAGTTCCAGCAGGTCCAGGGAGATAACGATAGCCAGGGGGAAGGCGCAGTACTTCAGCAGTAGTCGTAGGGTAGATCGAACTCGGTATAAAGTACAATTCAGCTCCAGAATACGTTCTTGGGATACCGGCACCTGTGTCCGGCAGCTCACAGAATACACGACGTCTTCTTGGTCGTGTCCAGTGGCTGCAGGATGGCAGGTCGTCAGAACTGACTTCTGCATTGAGAATGTCACCGCATTTGAAAGAATTCTGATGGTCGCGTCGAAAAATAAGGCAACCAAGATAAAGAGGCTGTACCTTACAATGACGCCTGGAAAGGTTAAGAAATCGTACAAGGTGTACGTGTTCAAGTAGTCTAAAACGTGAGTCATTAATAGTAGAATCATCGTCGAAACGAAGTTGGCAGCCAGCTGTAAAAGCTGCACGCGGCAGACATCCTGTGGTTCTTGAAGAATGATGAATACACGACGACCCAAACACCGGAGAAGGCGATGATTCTTGAATGAGTGCCAGAGCGTCACCCAAAATCCCACGCGGCCAAGGAAGATAACAGTTTTTAACATGAACTTTATGGAGCTTTTGATGCTTGACACGTCAAATTCGATGATCAAAAAGCTCAGCGAGATGGACACCATCGCTGTTATTAAGATTTGGGATATGATTTCCATCCACGTGGATTGCTTTAGCCAGAAGAGACCAGGCCTGTCATTACGAATGACAAATCGGCACGGGAGGCAGCAGCACACACGAAATGCCAGCAAGAGGAAGTAAATCACCCATGTCTCCTTCATGGCTTCGGAATAATATGCAGTATTTTTGGTGGGTTAATTATCAATATTCACGGAATGATCCACGAACTTCTTAGATATACTCACAAGCATTACAGAAATATTGACTATTTCGTTAAAATCTTCGCGTTTGTTTAAAATTCTTACAAAGTTTACTAGACTTATTTACAAGCTTGATAAATGGCCACTTTTCCTGTCAGTCCCACTATCATATCGCAAAAATCAAGATTCAAAGCAAATAAAGAAATGTCTCCACTCCTTATGAAGTAGCTAATAAAGGAGTATAACTATGTTTATTGAGCTATAAATTATTATTATTCGTGACTGGTGTCGACCTCGTAGCAGTGCAGTTCAAACCACGCTTTGACGAACCTACGAAATGAGGTACAGCCGGTCACTTCACCTATACTTATAATGAAAAGGCTCAGACTCAAATAGACGCGCAACAAAGATCAACAAGGTCGATACTTCGTTTAACAGACGTCGGGGGACTAGGGTATGAAGTCTGTTTGCCCACCTGTATCCGTAGCATAATCATTTAACGTACGGATAAACAAAACTGACCCGACTCTTCTCAGCTGGATAAACAGATTACACCAGAGTTGTCCACGGTAGCTACAACAATGCATCGACGAATTAAGCACCACAAACTCAACTGACTGATTTTAATTCAAACGGTAGTAATTATGAGCACATGTACTCCATGCCTCTTATATGAGGCACATAATTATGTGAAGCGATAAAAATAGTTTCCTAACGGTTTTCGGAACTAAAGTTATTAGGGTTCGCTTGTGTGGTCTGTCCCTAATGACTCTCGGAGGCTGTTTGACCGGTGCTGACTAGCCCACTGTGACTATAGTCGTGGCAGTTAGCTGGTCTGCGGACGGTTCCTGGTATTACTCGCGAGCCGGTCGGCTTGTGCTAAGCGGCTTGTCGCAGCAGTTAGTTGCCTGAGCTAACTTACAGCTTCCTCCTCACGTGCCAGACTACAGCAGACCCTGCAAGTATCGAGGGAGTTGCCAACTTCGTAGTGGGTCCGCTTAGGCTTCATCAGAGGGATGTTGGGAAGATCTGGGGGTGCTGTCTACGCCGTATTCAGTCCGTTGAAGCTAATTAGTTCTTGGACCGTCATGTGTAAGATTGCGACCGCGGCCTTTCCGACGAGTTAGCCTCAGACGTAACTCGCCCTTCGGAATTACTTCTGTAGAGTTCATGTCCCCATAATAAGAGGTAAAGCAAAGAAGCTTTTTTGGAGAATACGTTTTACTGAATGCCAAGGGGTGTCCAGTTCTCAAAACACTATCATAAGGAAAAAGTATAGTGTTTTCAAAATTCAGTACAGAATAGACTGTTCGAAACGATGCAAATACGTGCATACTTCACAAATCACTCACATCAATAGCAAACATTTGGATTTACCAAGCTCGCGTACAATGCACAAGGTGCATGAATTGGGAAACGTCAATGGAAGGGTAACTTAGTTATAATATATGTGTACACTGTGCAGTACTCTATAGTAAGAGTTACATAGCAAGGGCCACTGCATGATGGTGTCGAAGGTGCTCTTGCCACTGTTATATAGAGATATCAGCGGAAGTCGTAGATATACGCAGATTCAGAGACCGAGTAAATATTACATGTACCGCTCCAAACGAAGAAATCTTCGGCTGGCCAGGATTAATAGTCAGTATACTTAATGAAGTCTCATGTCCATTAGTGGGACATCTACATACATTAACGTACTGAGAGTAAATACGGGCACAAGTGCTGCAGATGTCGTGGTAAATGGCTGAAGCCATGTATAAATAGAAAACTTTTCTAGGATGGTAGCCGAACGCTTCTGAACGTCTAAGCTCAAGGCTTTTATACTCTACGGGTAAGGTGTGCACGCACAAAGGATAACTCTGCTAAATAACGGAAACAAGTGCATAAGTTGGCGAGTGAGAATCTGGCATGGCCTGAGAAAGTTATTACGCAACCACTAAAAATGACGTAGCATCTCACCCAATACAATATCGAGACTGTGTAATAGCGGTAAATGGTTCTTCACTTCCCAGCAAATAGTGAGCTGCAAATACTACAAAATATTGGACAATGTGAATTTTCAGATATTTCCTACCATCGAATTCAACTAATGAACTAATCTATACTTCTTTTCAACTTTACGCAACTGCCGGGCAATTAGCATCGTAGTGACTCTCAGAAACATGTCAGGAACATGTTTGACGTATTGTACAATTAATGATGGATATGGACATGATAGACCTCCTCGTTATATGCTTCAGTCTTTTCTTTTCCTTGGGCACGACACTATCTAAAGCAGTGGTTCCCAAACTTTGTTATGCCTGGCACCCCTGGGTAACTTCTTACATGTTCTCGCACCCCTTACAAAATTAAGTACCCTTATGATGATGACAAATGAAATTCATACTAACTTTTGTGTCACAAATTCAAGTTAATTTGTGAATGACTGAGAAATAAAACAGTATTTTACATTCCTGAAAAGGTCTTCTCACACCCCTATGGGGTACAAGCACCCCAAACAGTTTGGGAACCCCTGATCTAAAGCATGTTTTATGCGGATATACTTTATGTATTGAACGGTTAGTGTTAGCCTTTGTACCGCTGTTATTTAAGAGACACATAACTGTTTTTCGCTTTTCATCGTCTGGTAACAATAGACTGTGCCTCGTACTCTTTTCTTATATCAGTGACATCTACATGCACAGACGTCATTTACGAAAAGAATACAAGAAAAGATTATATAAATATTGTTTTATCCGATGAAAAGCTTTTTTCCCCTGTCCTGTCTTTAGAACCTATCATGTCAGTAAAGTATTGGTAGACCTCATATATGTAGCGTTGACCCTTTGTCGTTTTATTCTAAAACGCTGATTTCAAATAATTTTTCAAATTCAGGACAAGTGAACGCTTGGGAATTAGCCAATATTATCAACTTGAGTTGGAGGCCTTCATTTCCTGGTAGCTGACGAGTACGTAGGTCACCACAGTACTCAGCACCTGTAAAGTAACATCATTAATTGACGAGAACACACTCCGCTTTCAAATCCACGGGGCTTACCGCGATCAAAGAAAGAGAGAAACAAAGCAACAAGAAGTACATAACCACTTTAGATATTATGAAGTCTATAGTCAGGACTCACACCCCAGTCGAATGGTGAGTAGCTATGACTAAAAAGTATGGGTTTCCCAAGGGGCTATGGGACAATTGGGACATTCAAGCCGATTAAAGGATAGCTGCGTTAGATTCACCCATTCTACGCTCAGGGGAGCCATGCCTCCATGAGGGATGCCGTTGGTCACCGTGGCCAAATTACTTTAATTTCAGAATTTTGAGTCCCTCTTTCTATCTGCGGAAGACTTTGAACACAAAATTTCTAAAGTTTTAAATGGACTTTCTTCAGGAGTCGTTTCTATGGATGTATTACATTCGGCACAAGTTATAGCCCATGGCTCAAAATAGAAAAATAGGCAAATTCTCTTTTATGGAAGCTCTTATCGTGAACTAGCTAACAGAAAAACGATTATGCTTAAGCATGCATATGAGCATGTACAATACATATATGGCATCATCACCGATCGCTATGAGCTTCTCAATGAGAGTAGAATTTCGCGAAGCCTCCTTCCGTTTGGGTGCGTTTGAGCAGTCTACAGGTGTACGTGATACAACTGATTGGAAGTCGTGGGCTTACACTTGCAAACTGAAAACGAAACCTATCTTTTGTGCAAATCCTAGTATCAGAGGCACTAAAAAATACCAGTTTTAGTTATTATCTCGTCTAAAATGAATCCAATTCTCGAAGTTTACATTAATTTTTCAACCATGAATTCTAATGATATCGGAATGTGAAGAAAAGGGGGAACCGGTCTAGTATATGGCTAGCTGAGAGTATGGGCGTTAGGATAAGTTAGGTCAGTCAGCGATAAGTTTGGTTCAATTAGAATAGGTGCCTACCCTAGAATTTAGACACACATATTATGCCTGAAGCTCAGGTAGATTGACTACTTACTATAGTGACACTAAAAAGGTATAATGCGACACGACATATATTCGTGATATGAACATACAATTTCTACTTTTTTTATTATTATTATAACACTTTGTTTAACCTCCGTAGTCGCTACAATTTCTACTTACAGGCAGGAAAGTGTGAGGTCCGAGCGAAAATAGTCCGTATATTGAAAATTTAGGCATCGTCTCGACTATCTCCAGGGCATGACTTACCTGGTGGGGCAAAAACTTGTATTTATAACTAATGAGAGTACCAGATTAGCAGGAGATCAAAGTTAATGTTCTTGTATCTTGGGCTGTACCACAGTACACTAAACACACACACATACTACATTTTAAAGTTTTTCAAGTCGTTCACAAAAAACAAGCTGCCGCATAAAGCATAAGAATATGATTATTAATACCACCGAGAAACTTTAACAGTGTGAGTAAGTGTTAATGAGTTCATAAGGTTGTCATGTGCCAATCAATTCTTGACGTCTTGTAGAGGCGATTTTTCCTCGTTGAAATTTTTTTCATCTAAACAGTACTAGATCTCCATATTCCTAGAATCACAGAGTAACGAAAACTTCTCCATTTGAACCTACACTACCTAACATTACTTATACGATACGTTAAGCTCTCTTTTAGTGTTCATCTTATGGGAAAGCAAGAAGAAGTTATGGCGGGAATGATTGCTGTTTGGATTATAACGTGTTTTTCTTTTTACAATTCCCTTAGCCATATAGGGATATATTTGAAACTCAGCTTTGCGTAGGAATAGCATTGTTTGAAGTGTCGTCAATGGAGTACGGTGATCCTCTTAGGACAAGCCTGGAGCTTTAATAGGAGGACCTTACCGTGATTGAAATCAGTATCTTTAAATAGGGGTGCATACAAGAGCTGCATTTAAGAAAGTTGTAAACAGTGATGATGCGAGGTAGGTAAAAATAATAAAATTACGCACACCGTATTATATTTTGAGCAAAAAGAAAATAAAAATTAAGTAAATGAGGTATATGATCATGCAGACACTTACGGCAGGTCTTGTCGCAGGAGCCACCCGTTTCTCCAGCAGTCGGAGCACTGCGGCTGCTTCTTCCAACTGAGGTATGAGCAAAATATATCATCCAACTGATTTTTGAATAACAATAATAAATTGTTATGTACCTGATTGTCTAAGTAACTTAAAACATTAACACGTTGCCTAAATAATTGGCGTATGTGTATGTATAGTGTATACCAACATGTTCGGCAGAAATACACGTATAGTATCCTAATATGTATCCAAATTAGGAGGGAACGTGTTACCTAATATAAAAGGTAAAGCTTTATTCCTCGTAAAACGAATACTACAGTGCGGGTCTGAAAAAAACATTGTGAGCTTGCGTTAATTGAGAATAGACTGAGTGGGAAACAACTCAACAGGAAGATAAATATACCTTTATCATTAGGAAATTATCTTAACTGCAGAGTCACTACGATAAAGCTACAATCTGAAAATGTAGAAGGTATTTGAACATGCATTTTATGTTGTGTCGGCAGTTTCATAGTCTTTTAAATTTATGGGCTTGCCAAAAATACTTCTGTGCATAACTTTAAAGGCCAATAGGGCATAGCTTAAATTTTCAAGGAAGCAAACACAATCATATTACATTCCTAGTGAACTAGCTATTATAAAGTGAAAACATTATATTTTTTTCATTCAAATGCATTTTAAATTTTTACTAAACGCATGGCCTTAGGTAACCAAGAACGGTGCGCACGGTTACACAAAATCTAGGGATATTTGGAACAGAATTGACCTCGATGCTTCTTCAGTACTCTTCGAAATAGCTCATCATAGCGGCTAGGTCTTAAGACGCGGCTCCTCGATCTATGGGAAAGGGATTGTTGCTCAGTCACTTGCCATCGATCTAGTCTAATCTAATCTAGAATGTACGTAAATTTTACAGAGATTTAAGTTTTCGAAATAAGTTCGAGGAGACAAGCTCACTTTCCGTCATTGAGGCTAATGAGAAAATGTTGCATACGCCTAGCGCTTTAGACAGGTAAACTTCATTGCGGGCACTGACTATGCACTGTTAAAAACTAATGCATGAAACGATTGCAGACTAGAGAATATATAAAATGCCACCCACCTTGGACTGCAATACTGCGGGAGAATAGAGAGTCGGAATAATCCTGCAAAGGCTGTTCAGCACGAAAGGCCAGTGATCTAGAGCTAACGAACCTCTGACGACTTCTGTACTCGACATGATGAGCTGCAGCAAGTCCAGAGAGATGACAATGGCCAGGGTGAAGGTGCAGTACTTCAGCAGCAGTCGCAGTATAGCTCGAACTCGGTAAAAAGTGTGATTGAGTTCCAGAATACGTTCTTGGGTTACCATTACTCGTTTCCGGCAGCTCACCGAGAGCACGACGTCATCTTGGTCGGTCCCAGCGGGTAAAGGATGACATGTTACTAGTATCGATTTCTGCATAGAGACTACTATCGAATTTGAAAGAATTCTTATAGTTGCGTCGAATAATAACGCAATCAGCGTGAAAAGACTGAATCTCACGATGGCTCCTGGGAACGTAATGAAGTTGTACAAGGTGCCCGAGTTCAAATAAAAGAAGATGTGAGCAGGAAACAAAAGCATTAGAGTTGAAAGTATATTGGCAGCCAACTGGAAAAGCTGCACGCTGCAAACATCCTGTGGTTCTTGAAGGATGATGAATACACGACGACCCAAACACCGAAGGAGGTGATGGTTCTTGTACAAATGCCAGATGGTCGCAGCAAAAGCTATCCGATTCAAGAAAATTACCGTTGCGAACATGAAATCTTGGGTGCTCTTGATACGGCACAAGTCAGCTTCGCTTATTAAAAATCCCAATGATACCAAGACCATTGATGTTGCTAAAATTTGTGACAAGGTTTTTATCCATGAAGATCGTTTTAGCCAGAAGATACCTGGCTTGTCAATTCGAGTAACGAATCCACACGGCAAACAGCAGCAGGCACGCAATGCCAGTAAGATGAAGTACACCACCGATGTTGTTTGCATGGTTTCGGAAAAATGCACCAATATCTCAAAACTTCTCAGTGAATATGGTAAAACTATTCACAAGTTTGTAGTAATAATTGTTGGTGTATATTCTAGAATTATTCATGTATTCGTAAAAATTTTTGCCGATTTTCTTGGATTATTCGCGATTTAAGAAGAAATATTCACAGTGCTTGCTACTTTACCTCTTTGTCACAGTACCCGATCACCAAACTTCAAGATTTCATGCAAAATGAAAATCTCTCAATAGTTTATTTACTTTGCGGAAGATGATAAATAAAATACTATAATTATGGTATTGACATTAATTCTTCCTCTGTACTGGTGTCTGCGTGACCAGGGTGCAGCTCGAGCGACGCTCATTTCACGTACCCAACTAAAAAAAAAAGAGAGCAGCTAGTATATAAAAATTCAATAGTTCGATTAACAGACATTAGGAATACTAGGGTGGGAAGAGTGTTTGCCTACCTGTAGCATAATTAATTGACGTGCGGCTGAAAAATACTGAACCAATTTCTTAAGGTGGTTAAGCAGATTGCATCAGAGCTGTCCACGACAGCAATAACAATGCATCGAAGAATTAAGCAGCGCAAGTAAGCTTAAATTACGGCCACCTGAATTACACAGCGAGAGTCTACGGCTATTGTCTGACAGCAGCAATTGTGTGTACCATGCACCTTTAATGCTGTGCATTGAACAACAGCAGAGCAAATATTACCTATTACGTCATATTACTCAACCAAAGATTATTTTGCACCTCACCTAATGTGATATCTAGACAGTAATTACGATGTTTGGGCCCCTATCTTCACTGGAAATGATGTGCAGTATATACTAGAAAACTTGGAATGATTGAATTTAGTTCAGTCAAACAAAATCATTAACACCGTCGTGTGTCATATGTTTATATATTAGTGTGCTTCGTGTCACCCGCTGAGCGAATTTGCCAAGAACGGCCAAGTTACACAGTTCCTACTTACAGTATGTTACCTTTGATTATGCAAATACAATTTTTTTACTTTATTTTTCAAGATAAGGGTCTAACTTTGAAATATAAATATTGGTTAAAGGTATGGCAATGTTGCAAATAAAAACATTACTTGTAAGATAAATATTAAACCATTTGCTAAGTTTATCATACAATTTGCTTATTTACAAGTTTTTACTGTTACCTCAGATTATGCAACAAGTTAACAACAACGTCATAAAGAGGAAATGAATACAAGTGAACAGGAATATTTTTATTAAACGTCCAAAACCAAGAAATTATAACCAAAACAATTCAATAAACACTGCAATAAGTGTTCAGTAGCTGTAAGCATAACAAGTTAATTTTGAACATGGCAACCTCCATTTTCCATTATTTTATTATTTTTATACGGCGATTATCAACAGACTTTGTCAGATTTGATATTTCAGATGGTGGAATAGAATCTGCAGCTGTTTTTACTCCATTCCACTGGCTTACTTTGCTCCAAAACAGCCGACCACCTTCATAGACCTTCCTTTTGATCATTGCCTAGAGGTTCTCAATGGGATTTAAATATCAGGGCTATTCGCTGGCCAGGTCGTAATCCTTTTTTATTTAAATCCTCCTACCGTAAGCCAGTTAGCAGTGTACCGTGTTCGGTGTGAGGCAGCGTTATCGTGCTGAAATATCAATTTGGATCTACTTGCGATAGTCTACTCATCAAGCCATGGAATCAAGTTGGCTTCAAGAAATTCGCAGTTCCTTTTTGCATTCAGCTTCACTCCTTCTGCCACTTCAAATGGACCTATAAGGGTGTCACCTACTATCCCGGCCCAAAACATTACACATCCACCACCTTGTTGACGCTCAAGCCGTGTCTGTTGAGGTCGGTCATGGAGGACCCATCCAGACGCCCATCCATTTGGATCATCAAGAGCGGCTCTGCATTCGTCAGTAAATATGTCATTGGAGACGTCAGTTTCCATGTTCTCTTCAGCCCATTTGACCCTATCTTCTTTACGAGTTTTTGTTAGAAGTGTTCGTTTAATTGCCTTTTTCACTTTCCCTAGCCTCTGCAGAACCTCGCATCTTGTCTTTCTGCTTAGTATTGGGGCTCCAGCGTCTTCGAATATCGCCTTACTTGTAGAAAGTTGTTTTCTAGACATAACAACCTTCAAATGTCGCACAGCCGAGCAGTCAATTTCCTAGTAGAGGCTCTATCCAGAGTTTTCCGGTTGACCTTAGCTTCAATTGCCTAAGCCTTAATCGTTCGGTGATCACGCTGTAATTCCTTGGAAACTTCGAGTATTGTCTTACCAGAAGCCAATAAAGAGGTCACTTTGATCTTTTCTTCACTGGTTAGACCGCTTTTCTTGCCCACGTTGACTAGAAAGTGATGTTGCATAATCTGGCGTAACAGCAGAACCTCGCGCGATAAGCAAATGTTGCCAAAACGTGGGAAACAGTTCCGTTTTATTTTTCTCTGTTTTTACAGTTACAACATACCTGTGCACTAACTTACTATTAACATTTTAAATGTTTGACGCTTATCTTGAATAATAAGTAAAAAATTGTATTTGCATCATCAAAGGTAACACACTGTATACTGCGTTTTGATGGAGATCCATAAATGAAACTTCAACTAGGCTGCATAAGATGGCTAAAGTCGAAATTTTTACAACTTAAAAAACGCACTGCTTGCTCAGCCAACGTTGAAATCCAGATAATGAAGGTATCTACAGCTACTCTTAGCGCTGCCCTGGAGTCTGATTTTGACTATTATACATTGAAACTATACTTGCTCCTCGTTCACGACGTACAAGTTGAGTGTTGGACCAGCGAAGCACAGGAGAAGCGATTTTTTTAATGGGAGAGTGAAGCAGCAGTTATTGTTTCAGCTTGCTTCCCTCCATCGCCAAAGCAGTTTTCGTTCGAGCGCAAGAATTTCGATGCACTGAAGATGTATCATGCTGTAAATGGGATACGCGGCACGAAATTTCATTTAAATCAGGGATTCTTCCCTGTTCGCTAAAATAAATTGATTTTGTTCGCATGTCAAGTGGAAGGAGTGTACTGATCAGATTAGATAGGCGGCAGTAGAAGGCCCAACAGGCTCATTCCCAGAGATAAACCGGTACTTGCTCCCTGGCCCTCTGATGACAATTTGAATTGGCTGTTGTTTCGCATCCTTCAGAAGTATATAAGTAACGAAAGTATGATTAATGAAGAAGAGTCATCACTAATTCCTCGCTGTCATTCTTGACAGTGCGGGCACTGTAGTTTACAAATATTGACCAACAACTCCCCCGCCCCCCCCCCTTCCCCCCCAATTCAGTCAATATTTTAGCGCTGGGTCGACTATAGTTATATCTAACGCGATTGCCACTCACCACACTGACAAAAAAAGTTGAAGAAACTAACAGAAAGCTAGAAAGTAGTAAACCTACAACGAGTTTGTTGTGAATCGCCTTGGGCTCCGTTTACATAAGTAAATACTGGTTTTCCCGTCCAGGCAAGTTCAGCTTATCCTATATTGCGTATGGGTTGTGTACGTAGAACTACTAAATGAAGGAAACAATGACATTCGGTCGGAAGATACATTGGCAGGATTTGCAAAAATTAAAATTTTAGGAGATACACTCATCTCTTCAGAACCGAACGGTCTCACCCCTCTCGTACTGATGCATGCTACACGAGATAAGCTAATCTCGACAGAGAGAGTTAACCATACTTATTCTTCTTCTCTAACTCAAAGATAAATAAAACATTTGAAGTATTTGCTTATCGAATTGAACCTCACGGTGACCCCGAATATTTTCACACTCACCTAAAATATTCAGAAATAAAAACTTATTTAGTATTTTCCTATACTTCTAATACAAAGGTTATTGCATGAAATTCCAGATATTGTTGAACGAAAATTAAACTCCATGGCACCCAATATCTAACGTACAATCCTCTCATATTTACACTATACTCAGTAGCAAAGTCAAGGGATGAAAATTTTAAAGTATAGCTCACCTGTGTGTAAAGACTCAATCTGGTTGTTAGAGACTGAATTTTTCTTTGCACTGCATGTAGCAAATTCTTCTACGACTCTATAAGCTGATGAGTTGGAGAAGAGAAAGAAAAATTGCTAAACATCTCAGAAATCCTCAAACCGTGAGAAGAATTTTCACCGATTTTTTCACAGTTGAGAACTTACCTACTGTCAAGAGTTCAGTCAAGGAGTTTTATTCGGCAGAGAAGAGCTCTGAAAACTAAAATCCAAAAACCATACATTCAAGGACATTTGAATCTGCCGTCGTATAAAACGGGGTGTAGAAAAACGTAAATGAATTCTTTTTTTTTTCGAACAAATGAACTAAAGCATCATGACGAAAGAGACAAGAAAAATCATAGGAAGAGGGCTGAACGTTAAGGAAATTCGAGCACAGCAAATACTGGAAGAGAATCATACATCAAACTAGAGCACTCTGAGAGCGCATACCTCCGCCAAGCGAGGCAGCGGTAGCAAAAAATTCAAATTGGCTCTGAAACCATCATTTTCTTTGAGTAAGCTCCAAAATCTAATCATATGTGGCTTTTGATAGTAATAACAGTTCGTACAATTTCATTGAAGATCCGTTCATACTGCTAACAAACGTTATGACAAATATGAGTCAAACACACAAAAGAACAAACCGATCTGCACCAAAATTTAATCATTTAAGTCTTTTAACATTAATAACAACCCTTATAAATTTCATAAAGATCCATTTATTCTTTTTTGAGTTAGTATACTAACAAGCATAAAATTAAAAACAGTGAGATTCAGACGTACGCCGGTTCAATATTAGAAATGTTGCTAGTTAATCTATATAGGGTTTGGATGTTTCAATGTAAAAATATATATATTGTACTTCACCTTTCGTGCGCAAGACAATTGTTTATTTCGAAGAAACTGTCAATGTTTATGTTATTGAAGGCAAACAAATTGTTATGTGATTAGCAGGGTGGCTTTTATATTCGAAACCAAAAAACAAATCAACTCTTAGTCACAAAAACAAAGGAAAATGAAATTTCAATTTAATTCTGTGTTCAAGATAATATCTTGGGCAAATGAGCCTATTTTTACGACTGATAGTCTGACTTGAAGTGAATAAGAACTACTTTTAGCCTCATACAGATATCTCTAAGATAGACAAATAAATATTGGCCTGAGGTCAAGAAGAAAAAACGAGGAATTCTGTCGAAAATAGTAATTTATTTTAAATCTGAGGATAGATGCTGATATACAAAGGACTACAGCACTTTTATTGTATACCACAATTTGGCATCTTTGAACTTCAAAATCTTTCCTGGATGCTCGCGGCGTCAATAGCCTACTCTCTATACCAGGAATGCAGTCCGACTCAGACTCCCGTTGCCGACTCAGACTCTCCAGCCCTTCTCACCTCTTTCACCTTTCACTTATCATTTTCGATCAAGACTAAAACTGACTATTTTCACTCTTAACTGAAAAATATGCTCATAAAATACCTTACTGCCGTATTCTGAGTGTCTTAGTGCTCATTCTGTGTGTTAGGATACACTGTTTCCTGAAGCTCTTACGATCTTACTAAGTAAATGAGTAGTGGGTAATGCCCTGAGATACCCCCTCGTGACCTTTGACCTTGCGACCCTTGCGCGGGACCTTCCGGTTTAGGACGGCCAATGCACTTCCGGGTAGCGGAGGTCAGGGGGAAGGCGCGAACCGAAAGTGGGCGGGGCCTGGGAAACTGGAAGCAGGCGGGGCCTATTGGTTAAAGGTCAAAGGCCACGAAAGGGTATTTATCTCAGTGCATTACACACTACTTAAATGCGAGTTCGCCGCCAATTATTTTGCTGCACATAGTGTCCCTCGGAAGTATTATTTTGATAAATGTTGGATAATTAACTTGAGTACAGGCTTTAGTCCTTCCTCTCCCATAGGAAAGCGCTATTTTATATGGGTGTACAATATGCGTGGACGAATAATGTTAGTATTTATGCCACTGCTATATATGGGACGTATAATTGTTATTCAGTTTGCGTCTAGGTACGAGGTAACAATAAACAGTGTTTTGATGTGTCTCAAACTCCTTTCGTATCTCGGTGATGTCGAACATACGTACGTGCTTCACTGGAATATTACTTATAGAGCTTGTATGCATAATTGTGATATCCAGCGCGTGTTTGATTCTCGTGTAACCTAACCTAGTCCATGCATACTCTGAGGTAGATCACATACTACTCGTATACTGGGACATTTGTCTTTGTCAAAAACGCTTTCAGAATCAGAGTAGTTTTTCCATGTTAGGAGTTGCGAACGCTTGAAAATATACCATTCCTAACAGCATGAGTTTGAAGCCTTCATGTCCTGGTAGCTGACGAGTACGTAGGTCACCACAGTACTCAGCACCTGTAAGGTAAAGTGGTGTTAACATTTAGTGATGTATTCAGCTTATTTATACATGGAGTTTACTCTGGCCAAAGAAAGAGAAAAAAGAAGGAATGCGAAGTGCTGCAGTTGCTACGTAGACTACATATAGCAAATAGGACTCAACCAAGGCCTCCTAAGGTACAGGCATGGGTCTGGGCTTTTGTTTTGGTTTGTGACGTCACGAAGTTGGTCCACTTGTAGCCCTGCGCGTCGCGTAAAACGATCAGTGCTCGATGATGCTGCTATAGTTACTCCTACTTTATAGATAAATCCTTGAATATGAGCAACGAGAAACCTTCAGAGAGGCGAGAAAAATGGTTTTAAATGTGTTACACTATAGGAGCAAATTTTTCCTCGTGTGTGAGCCGTGTAGTTCAAAAAATTGTGTAATTAACTTGGCATGTAGGTATGTACTGTATATGTACCTACGCGCATGCTATCGTGTGGTGAAGAACGTTTATTCACTTTATAACAACTAATTACGTTATCATTTTCACGATATTAGTTTGAGTTATGGACAACTCTATATTTTAGAAGACATTTTTCAAAGGAAAAGTGCTCAGGCGAAGTGTTTGGCAAGGTAAAGTATTTGGAAGAAAATTGCTCAGTTGTGTCAGCTCTAGTCTAACTACCTAGGTGCCTTAGCATAGCCTGTGCTTCCTAGCTTTGCGGCTAGCCTTAACTACTCTTAGCTAACCTACTCATGGACTAATGAATGAATAATTGATGAATTTGTTGCCCATGTTTCTCTCTCTGAACTGCGGCTACTTCATTCATGTTAAAAATTTTGGTGGAATTTTACTTTAAATCCAAAATGGAATTTCGACATTTCAAAGTGTTATAAAGGTAAAAAGACCCATTCATACACATTTTACAACAATATTATTTTGCTGGCAAATGCTTAGTTTTCGAGATATTCAACTTTGAAGTTCCCATTGTTTTCCTATTGGAGAAAATACACGTCAACCCCACAGGAATCTAAACTGAACTAAACCGACCCAACCTACCCTAATCTAACTGACCCCAACCTAAACTAACGTAGCCTAACCTAACCTACCCAACATAACCTAACCTACCCTGACTTACCCTAACCTAGCCTAGCCTAACCTACAACAACTTAACCCACCCTAGCTTAACCTACCCTAACCTAACCTCTTGTGGAGTCTCCGGGTATTTTTCCCATACCTAATAAAACAATGGGAACTTCAAAGTCAAAAACTGTATCTCAAAACCTAAGCATTTGCGAGCAAAAAAGTATTCGTATAAAATGTGTTTAAATGGGTCTTTTTAGCTATATAGGACCTCAAAATGTCGAAATTCTAATTTGGACCTAAAGTAAAATTTCACCATTTTGGTCAATGGCTCCCAGGAATCTGAATTCAGTATAATATACATTATATACCTACCAACTCAACACTCCCAGGGTCACAGTGGGTTCCTGCTTCAGACCCTGCAACCTTAGCCAAACAGAAGCACCAGGAGTCACAGTTGGCTCTTCTAGTTTCTGATTCGGTATAAGTTCGCAATGCTACGTCATTTTCAGGAGATGAAAATTCACCCTTTCGTTAAGTCAACTCCCATAATACGTATCTGTCCATTGCTGCTGACAAACTGTCTCGTGGTAATGCTGGACCATTGCTTGTAATGTAAAGTATTTGATTCAGTATGGTTTTATTGTAGTTCCCTTCCATTCCATCATCATAATAAGCATTGGAGCAAGGGATCTTCTTGATAGCAGCCAATTCCACGGCGAATTTGTTCCAGTTAATGACTGTAGGTTATGCCATAAGGTAGCGTTTAAATTTAAAGACTTCGACACTCTGTACTTGAAAACAGCAAGGCCATAGATTAAATCTTGCTCCATTGGATAAGATTAAATACACATATAGTTTGCAGACCTAGTGGGTTTTATTAAGCACTATTTCTACGTGTAATTTGCCTCATAATATAGTAATAAAGGCAGCCAATTCCTATATTCGGCAGCAATTAATGATAATATGTTATATATATTAATGTATACTCGCACAATTATCTTTCATTTTTTACTATTTATCATTTTATTAAATAGTTAAACTGCAATTATTCGATAAAATTGCATATTTGCTCAAATAAGAAGCCTATTCTGCCATGTGCCGATGGAGCGTGAGGGACCATTCTCGGGATGTCATCAAAACGAGACTCAGGCCTGTACTCGAGGAGACCTTGACTCACGCCCCGGTCGAATGGTTAGCAGCTATAACTACAAGTTTGGGTTTCTCCAGGCGTTGTGGGATACGCAAGGCGAGAGAGGGATAGCTTCGTAAGGTTCTACTGATGGGCTGCCACGGCGCCAGGGAGAATGCTTTATAGGTTACCAGACCTGCAGTAGCAGCAGACTAAAGTTTCTGGCATTGACTCTCAAGGGCGTTGCTTCGTAACTCGTTCTCAGCTGGGCAAGTTCTTTGTGGTACGTGACGTTATCAGTCAGCATCCGGTTTGTGTTCTGCTTCGGGTCTACTGACCTTCGTCAGCAATGAGGAGGGTCGGGGGCGCAGATTGTCGCATGGAGCCTGCCCCCACTGGCGCCATAGCTCTGGATTATCTGTGTTCGACTGCAGCCATATACTCCTCTGGGGCATGTAGGCCTATATCTGCAGCACAAACCAGCGCGTGTGGATTTCCCAGTTGAGAGTACGGCCAAGTTGACTTTGCCTTTACTGTGGTCTTATTTTGATTGTCAGAAATTTGCATTTTTCTCGCTTTCTGCGGAAGACTTCGAACTCTATTTAAGAAGTGCATGGTTTTAGACTAGACTTTTCTTCAGGAGTGAGGCAAAGTATTCGTTTCTACGTAGGTGTTACCATTCGGCACTAGGTTGCTGCCGGCCATGACTCAAAAAGAGGACAAATAATTTTTTATAGATCTTGATGCCAAGAAAATTCTCGATGTTATTATCGTGAACTGCGAAACAGAAAAACTATGATGTCCTTGGCATTATGACCGACCGCTGTTGAGCTTTGAGTAGGAATATAATGATATTGTTAAGAGTTCCATAGGTGCGTGTCGCTCGAGTTAGATATTTATGTGTCGTGGGGTTACAAAGAAAACGCTAAAACTGAACAGGTTGAAAAAGAAAACTATTCTTATAGTATTAGGCACACTAAATAATAACAATGTTTTTACTATTTATTCTAAAATGGAGAACATTATCGAGGTTTTAATTTTCTTTTGAGCCGAGAATCTTAATGATCTCAGAGTGTGAAGCACAGAAAATGGGGATCCGGATATAGTATGTAGCCTCTAATTATTATTATTGGTATTGTCCCGCTATTTCCGAATCTAAGACAACCAATAGCGATCTAAGATGATTTACTAGGCTTACAGCTGGAACTACAACGTTGTGCTCAGGAGACAAGAGATGAAGGGCGAAAAGAGAAGAAGACAGAAGAAAGAAGCGCCCATGCGGACGGCTCCCTCCGTGGCTCTCCGCCGGGCGTAGGTAAGAGCCCCGAAGAAAAAGTCTGTCATCTTGATCGGCGGCCCACCTCGCGGGACAGGAACGGAAATTTAGACAACCTACCTAATTTTACAAAAATAACCTCATCAGCAGGAGTTGCGGCAAGCTACAACATCGCCTCCGGAAAAGGCACTAGGGACCCTTGGGGTTGTAAAGCCCAAATATATGTGGCAGGTAGTATGTAGCCTCCCTGAGAGTGTGCATTAGGAAATCTTGGTTCAGTTAGAATAGGTGGCGTCTGACGAACCTAACTTATAGGTGTAGGCCTACAAATTATACTTGTATCCTGGGTAGGCTCCATGCTATACCGTCCCTGAAAAGAGATAGCATCATACATCTTTGTAAAATGAATATACATACAAATATCACTTACAGGCAGGAAGGTGTGTGGTCCGAGCGAAAATAGTCCGTATATTGAAAATTTAGGCATCGTTTCGATTATCTCCAGCGCTTGAGTTACCTGGTAGGGAAAAATTAAGTTTTTATTTCTAACGATTGCGCCAGAGTAATGCTCTCATATCCTGGATTGTACTAAAACGCTCCACACATTAGAGATTTTTATTATCTGTTGCGTTTGTAATGAACTGAATACAGTCTGATTTGCTATGTTTAATGTTGCAAGTAGTCCACAATGAACCAGTTACCGCATAAAGAAAACCTTTACCTCTTATAAAAATATGTTCATTAATACCACCCAAAAACCTTGACACTGAGTTACTGGGCGAACCTTGTCAATAAGGTTGCAGTTAGCCCTTGACGCCCTCAATTGTTTGGAGACGAATTCCCCTGTTAAAATTCTGTTGACCAATATTGTGTCTTCGTCACCTTAGAAGCTGAGAGTAAGGAAAACCTATCCATTTTGGCCCTTCGTACCGAGTTTGACTGCTGTGATACGTATAGGCTAACTAACAGGGTCAATCTCACGGAGAAGGCACGAATGAGTCATGCAGTGCATGGATTAAATCGAGGAAATACTATATTTTTCCTTCTTGTACATGCACATACGGATTTATTAAAACGTTGGTTTTGCGTAGGAGTCGGATTACTTGAAGCGTCGTTAATGAAGTGCCATGATCCTGTAAAAGTGAACGACTACAAAAAAAATCATTTTATGAACATGCCAGTAGTGTTATCTACTATTACAATGACTTTATTATATAAATATATTTATTTTTATGTATATCTATATATGTCGAGTAACTCACTAAAGGAATATGATAGGCTGAGATCGCCTGCATGAGCGCTTTCGTACATGTCAAAGATGATACCAGAATTGCCCCTTTACTGCATCCTATACATATCCAAACTTTAGGGCAGAAGGTTTATTTCTCTTTTGAGAAGCCCTCTGAAGAAAGAGAGAGAGAGAGAGTGATACAAAAAATATAATGACCACGGAGATTTTCGTAAAGTAGGTACTAATTTTTTGCCGTCATGTAATGACAGTTCGGACCACTTATTTCTGAGAAAAGCTGCAACTCTAGAAGGGGCAACCTACTGTGATACCAGTATCTTTCGAAAGTGTTGCATGCAAGTGCCTCATTTAATGAATTTGTAAATGACAATGCAAAGGTAAAAAATGGTAAAATTACGAATACCGCTTCGTATTTCTAATACAATAGTATCTGAAAATTGAGTAGGTAACTCGGATCTTTGTTTACGCAGATACTTACGGCAGGTCTTGTTGCAGGAGTCACCCGATTCCTCAGCAGTCGGAGCACTGCGGCTGCTTCTTCCAACTGAGGAATAAGAATCCCAGTTCTTTCGATTGATATTAAATTACAGCAACGAACTGTTGCGCAAAAAATGTTTCACCTAAACCATTAACACGTTATCTATACAGTTAGCATTTGTGCATATTCATTAGCAACACATGCGCCGGTAGAATTGGCATAAGAGTAAATATATATATATATATATATATATGATATTGAAGAATGCGATGAGAAGCACAAAGAAGAAATTTGGTTACCCACGACGTACGTTTCGCTGTCCTCAGCTCATCAGGTGGGAGGGTCGAAGATGGTCGAAATTGAAATCATTAAATTCT
>LQNS02004412.1:6751119-6785614 GCA_001587735.2 Parhyale hawaiensis | reverse complement strand
CGTAGTATCCTACTTAGAGTTTTAAATTTCTTCAAGTCATTATAATTCGAAACCTAAGGAGTTTTGGGCATTTTATCATTCGTGAAAATCGATTTATTTTGAGTTTACTGCCTTTGGTTGTAATGTTTCCGCCTAAAAAAAAACACCCTGTATAATAGTTGTTATATCCAGCGTGTACTTCTTTATCTGGATAGCCTAACTTAGCATTAACTCCGAGGAAAGCACTTACAAAACATGGACTATTTTTTTTTCTGGTTTTAAACGCTTAATTCAGAGATCTTATTCAAAGTTAATTAAAGGTCTAGAACACTTGGAAATAGGCCAATTTCATCAGCATGATTTTGAAGCCTTCAAGTCCTGGTAGCTGACGAGTACGTAGGTCACCACAGTACTCAGCACCTGTAAGTAAAGTGGCGTATTATTTGACGATGATACATTCAATTTCTTTATTCACTGAAATTGTTTCGACCAAAGAATTGGGGAACAGAGTTTATAGGGGAAAGAGGAGCTCTTACATACGAACAACAAACCATGAAATAAGAGCAAGAGCAGTGAAATCATGGGTAATAGTAAGAAAAAAAGAATACTGAATTAGTTTTTTCCATTACAGTCCGGGGGGCGGCAATTTAATCAACAAAACGCCACGTTATATTCGAAATGTCACCGATACCGAAGCTGTGAACTTTAAAAACTTACTGGACGCATACTTACTGGAAGAGCCTGATAAGCTATCTGCAAGCGGCTGTGAGCAATGCGGGGAAGACTGAGGCCGTCTAGATTGAGACTCGGGATACCTCGCTGTTAGCCATCCAGCAGGTCACGGATTGCAGCATCACCTCAACACCAATTGGGTGGCGTGCATAACACCAACCGGACTTCGTCCGAAGAATCATCAAGTAATTGAATAACTAAGTAGCATTCCTTAAGTTTCCTACTAACAAAGTTTGCTGCAATTCTAAGAGATATTAAAATTAGACGGAGCCCGAACATGGCAGATCGAGGTGGCGCAGAAGGTTCGAGCGGTCCATATAATGTCTTACAATTTCGCAGAAAAACCCAAGAAAATGTTCTGGGTTAGCTAATGCTTATGACATCACGGCAAACCTCTCTTGATTTTTTTTAGTGAGAGTACAATTTCGCCAAGCCTGCCTACTATTTGACGTAGGTAGTTGACTAGTTGGATGGCCCACGGTGGGCGTGGCCAGAGTTGGATGGGTTTTGTAAGGTTACAATGGCAGCGCGAAACTGACCAGATTCGAAACGAAACCAATTCAAGTAACACAATATTAGGCACATTAATTCAACGGTCTTAGTTATATCATACGTATGAAATGAATACATTGATCCAAGTTTTCATTTTTGTCTTGAGTTTTTAATGATCACGTAGAATGAAAAATAGTAAAGAGGGGCTTGCAGATAGTATGTTGCAGACCTCAGAGTATGCGTTAGGTTATGTTAGTGAAGATTCAAGAAGATATAGGTTAGGATTGGTTCGGTTCAGATAGAATAGGTGCCTAACCTAACTTGTATCAGTTGTATGCATACATGTAACATTTTATACCTGAATTATAGGTTGGCTACATATTATACCGCCACTAAAAAAAATAGCATAGCATACATTTGAAAATGAATTATGAAGTAACAAATTCCACTTACAGGCAGGAAGGTGTGAGGTCCGAGTGAAAATAGGCCGTATATTGAAAATTTCGGCATCGTCTCGATGATCTCCAGAGCCTGAGTTACCTGCCAGGGCAAAAAGTATGTTTTATCATTACTCGTTGCACGCAAGTACCAAAGTACCAACGTTAATGATTTTATAATCTATGGTTTAACCAATGTAGAATGAGCCATAACTAGAAATTATTATTATATTTATTAACTGAATCTTTTGTCACGTAATCTGAATGTATTTTTTTTAACGTTATTTAAATTTGATTCTACAGTGATTGGTTCAACGTGAAAAATCTTGTCATATCAAAGTCAACCTTTGACCCTCTCAGGTGGTGAATACCCCAGGTTGAAACTTTGTTCATGAAAATCTTTGTGGTCTCAGAACCGCAGCGTAACGAAAAATTATTCATTTTAGCTTATCACCGCCTATAGTCTGACTTATGCGATACGTGAGCTATTACTGGCAAGAAGGAAGGCATGTTCGATTGGGCGTCAAAATTATGCCGAATAGGCTTGGCTTGTTTAGAACTTCACGCAGGTGCGCTGGTTTCGCTTGACTGAGATTCAGGCACTGACTCTCAAACGGCTACCCTTTCGTCTACAAGAAACTCAATCTTGCTCCGTAAAATAGAGTTTTCAGCCGGCTCAAGGTAACCGCGTTGCTTCTAACACTTGCAGCAGGATTCCAAGTGACGAAGCCAAAGCTTTCGTCTGAAGTTTCGAACAAATTAAGTCTCGGATGCTAAATTTCAGCGCCCAATCGAACACGCTCTAAATAATACAGTGAATGACTGAAATGTAGGCCATATTTTTCATTTTGTAATCCCCTTGCCCCAGTATAGACATAATAAAATGTCGGTTTAGTGTAGTGATAGAATTGTTTGGAGCGTCTCAATGAGGTGATCCTTTTTGTGTGGACAACTACAAAAAAAGAATTTTTGATTTGGCGGCGAAATTAAGCAATCAATGCTTGACTAGTTCGAAAAACTGCAGACAGGTGCGCGGGGGTCGACCCAGTGAACTGACCAAGCATTAACCTGTAATCGGTTGAAGTCTCACTAATTACAAATAATCCATTCTGTTCCGCGTAATGAAATTTTCTACCAGCTCAACGTATTTGCGTTGTTTCTAACACTTGCAACTCAATTAAAATGGCAAGGCCGAAGCTTCCGACTGCAGTTTTGGACAAGCTAAGCCTCAAAGGCTCAATTTCGGCGTATAATCGTACATGTTCTAAGTACATAGGTACTATTTCTGTTAAAGCGGGAACTCTTTGGAGAGAGTTATATATATACAAAAGCTGTATTTAGTAAATTTGTAAATAACGATAATGGAAGGTAAAAAGAGTGAAATTACGTACACTGCATGACAGTTTGTACTTGTATTTTCATACATAGGAAACTCGAGTATATCAGACATCTAATCATGCAGACACTTACGGCAGGTCGTGTCGCAGGAGTCACCCGTTTCTCCAGCAGTTGGAGCACTGCGGCTGTTTTTTCCAACTGAGGAATGGAAAATCATATTTCCTTCAATTTTAATTACAACAATAATTTGCTCAACACCAAACGCTTACCTTGAACCATGTTGCTATACAATTGTCATTTGTGTACACACCGTGCCACACTATTAGCCCAAGAAAACTTTTATGTATAAAATAGCCATAATTGATAGAAAAAGCCTAATACGTCTATGACGTATACCAGTTATTGAAACAAGCTCATCCTCAATCATCGTCACCTTATTCGAAGTCTTTTCCCTTATATAAACGACAGTATTTTATTTAATATTCAGGTGTACTTAATTTAAAAAACTGACTTTAAAGAAAATTCAAAATCTTGAAAAGGATTAGAAACACTATTGTTTATGCAATTAAGTTTATTGATGGGTTTCGGCGTGTGTTGACAAGTGATTACCAAGAAATTTTCATTAATTGTCGTTATATCCAAACGAAGAAGACCGGGAAAGGCTCATCGGGAAAAACAAAGTAAGGCGTGTAGATTCTTTTTTGCCTTTCATCATAATTGGTAATACTAAAATTAGATATTGCAGCTTTTCTACACTATCAATAAGGGAGATAATGTTGCAAAGGGTACGTCTAGAACCGCAGAGAAAATTTTAACTCGGGCTAGAGCTAATGCAGAAAACAATTTCAGAATAGAGAAAATCTTCAATTGTCACCCACCTGGGACTGCAGCACTGCCGGTGAATGGAGAGTGAGTACAATTCTGCAAAGGCTGTTCAGCGCGTAATGCCAGCTACTGTTCGGCGACGGATCTCGGACGATCTCTGCACTTGACAGTATCAGTTCCAGCAAGTCCAGGGAGATAACGATAGCCAAGGGGAAGGTGCAGTACTTCAGTAGCAGTCGCAGGGTAGATCGAACTCGGTATAATGTGTAATTGAGTTTCAGAATACGGTCTTGTGTTACCGGTACCTGTTTCCGGCAGCTCACAGAAATCACGACGTCATCTTGGTCGGTCCCAGTGGCCGTAGGATGGCAGGTTGCTAGTATCGACTTCTGCATGGAGACTGCCACCCAATTCGAAAGAACTCTCACAGTTGCGTCGAATAACAAAGGAATTAGTGCAAAAAGGCTGTATCTAACGATGACACCTGGGAAAATTAGTAATTTGAACAAGTTGTGCGTGTTCAAGTAACTGAAGATGAGACTCATAACCAAAAGAATTAAAGTTGAAAGTATATTGGCAGCCAACGGTAAAAGCTGCACGCAATGGACATCTTGTGGTTCTTGAAGAGTGAAGAATATACGACGACCCAACAACCGAAGAAGGCGATGGTTCTTGTGTGCATGCCAGATGGTCACGGCGAAAGCAACCCGACTCAGGACGATCACCGTCGCAAATATGAATGCCTGAGCGCTCTTTATGTTCCTCAAGTCAACTTCACTCAATAAAAATCCCAATGTTGCCAAGACCAGTAGTGCCGCTACAATTTGTGACAAGGTTTCTAACCAAGAAGATCGTTTTAGCCAGATGGTACCCGGCTTATTAGTACGAGTAACGAATCTACACGGCAGACAGCAGCAGGCACGCAATGCGTGCAATATGAAGTACATCACCGATATCGCTCGCATAGTTTCGCAAAGTACGAAGTATTTTCCGTTAACTTGTTGGTGACTTTCATCGAGTTACCTACAATTTCGTTGAATTATTTCAAAACTGCACAATTATTGATGAATTTTATGTAATCATTTATGAGTTTATCGAATTAAGCACGGTTACCTATAACTTTATATCAATTTTTAAAAATTAATCAGGAGTTTGGCAAATTTTTTTCCTGAATTATAATACCAATGTTTACGATTCAAGGTGAAATGGATATTTCTTTTGCGCACTCATTCTATATAAGGAGGATACAATAATGTGTAACTTTTATTATAGAACTGAAAATTATTACTTTTGTCTGACATTTAGTTGAGCGCGGTGATGCAGTTCTAGCTACGCTCACCTTGCGTACGTAGCGAAGATATGTGAACCACTGCACCCATCAACTGGAAGGGTTCATTCAGAACGGGCGGTGAACTCATACAAATTCAATAGTTCGACCAACAGACGGTAGTGGGACTAAAGTGGTTTCTGTTTTCCCACCTGTCTTTGCGGTATAATTTATGAACATATCGATAAGCAATACCCAGCCCCCTCTTCTTAACAGGGCAACGGGTTGCGTCATATGTACTCACGACAGCACTAACAATGCAGCAATAAGTTAAGCTGCGCAAACACCTCAAGTGACAGCGGTTTAATTCGCAGGGAGAGACCCAATGGCTCTGTTCGCCGTCAGCAATTATATGCGTTTGTGCTCTATGCATCTGTTATATTGTAAATATACACGGAGACCAAAGAACGTTGGATCAAATGCCACCAGTGGGGGCATGATTCCAGTAGTAATTATGATTTATTAGGCATATATCACCTAATATGACATGTAAATGGTACCGTAATTGCAACGCATGACTCCTTTGTTTACAGGTAATAATGAGCAATAGCCGTAACATGCAACCTCAGGTCATTGTTAAATATTTATAACTAGGGCTGTGACAACATGCTCTATAGACAGAGAAGGCGATAACTCCAAAACTACGACAAAAAGCTCAAACGTAAAGCTATGACGGTAACACAACCTGCAGAAGCAGTTCACTGTAGGAGCCTATACTTAATGTAATTTGTTATCTTAGAGTCATCATCGACTTCTCTGTCTATATAAAAGCATACTGTCACAGCCCAATTTATTACCCTCGCAATCAATTATTAAACAATTATTACTGATGGTTCTTTTGTTTTACTTTTGTAAACGCAAGGCAACTAGCGCTCACCACACGGATATGAATATTGAAGAATTCTACAAAAAAAAAAAAAAACCAAGAACGTGCAGCGCATTTGCTGTCAACTTGAATAATTTACTCGCGTCATGCTAGTAGTTAATCGCCTAGGGTCAGTTTGCTATAAATCGTCTCGTGTCCCTTTTGTTGTTGATCGCCTTACGTCACGTTTGTTGTTAATCGTCTGTCGCCATGACTGTGGTTAATGGCCTAACTTGCTTAACGTCCGATGAAATCACCTCGCGATGGTTGGGGGTTAATCGCCTCGCGTCACGATGTTGTTAATCTCCTCGCGTCACGTTTGTCGTAAGTCGCCTCGCGTCACGCTTGTCGTTAATCGCCTCGCGTAACGTTCGTTCAGATGAGTAAATAACTGTTTTTCTAGCTCAAATTATTACAACTACGATTTTTAAAAATTATTTTTATTCTCCTAAATCAGCCGCTGTTTTAATAGGAAACAATGTATATGCCAAGAAGCGAGGATATACGAGGGTACATGGCCGCACAGGATTACAAATGAAGAAACCATCACGCTTGGTCGGACGATACATTGTAGCAACCCCCAAAATTTAACTTTTGAGAGATTTTTCTCTCCTGTCAGGAACGTTTGGAATCCCTCTCGTATTACACGTTACGGCACGGAGTACCTACCGCGATCTAAAAACGATAACGTTAACTTATTCTTTCTTCCCTAAAATAAAAATACAAGAAAAAAGTTGAAAGTACAGTAATTCGCTATCAAAATAGGACCTCACAGTGACCAAAACCTTATACAAGATTGTAGCATTTTCTGACGTCCCTTAATATATAGGGTAACTAAAGACCACAAAGTATTTTTAGATAAAAATTATATTCATACTTAAGTTACACTCACATTTGCCCACAAACTTATGCAAAAGCTACGGCAAAATAAACGAATGAAAATTTAGAAGTGGTACTCACCAGTGAGTGGGGATTCCGCCTGTTCAAATAAGACGATAATTTCCTCAGCATTGCCTTTACCAAAAATGTTCTGACATTCAATCTGCTCATGAGTTGGAGTAGAAAACATCGCTGAACAGTTCAGAAATTCTCATATCTTAAAAAGAAATTACAGTGTTCTCGTGTAAAAACTTTTCCACCGAGTCCATTCAGGGCATTCCATTCTGCATTAAACACCTTTTTATCCACGAAGATAAAATGCATAGGCACAAATTATGCTTGTCATAGCGTCGGAGAGTGTTGTAAGTTTCACCATTAGCAGGCTTTGCAATATCGAAACAAGAAGGGAGTTGTCCGACAGGGTCTGGATCCCAGCTGGCTGGTTACCACGATATCAAGCGCCCCTATACTTCAGCAGTTTAGAAATATCTTGCTTGGCGTTGTAGAACCGTGTAGCACATAAACATGACCACCCATATTTTCCGCAAAGAATCAAAGAAAGCACCGTAAACAGCCTGGTTACACTGGTCATGTCTGCCGGCGACATCCAATGTTCTGATATACAGGACTACTCTCAAAGCCTCCTCCCTGCTGAGTACAGAAAACGCTGCAGGAAAGAATAAATTATTATAATATTCAGTAGTTAACGACTTCGTTTCCACATTAACGGCGATCTTGTAAAAAAGAAGAGACATAAAGCACTTCGATAGAAACGTGGAACCCATAGAGGAGGGTGTTATGAAAGAATAAATTCCGACGGATCACATACCGCTTCCGAGAAAATTATTATTATTTAGTGTCTTGGGTTTCTAGCGTCGCGGGCATCACGCTTGCCCCGCGCCGCAAACACAAGGTTGGAATAATCTCAGTTTTTAAACTGTCACTGGCCCAGCATAGTGCTGAGAACATATACTCCCTCTAAATCATAAATCTAAGATCCATGTGGGGTCATACGCCCCGTCAGTTTCATATTTCTGCCACAACATTATGGTCGTGCAGCACCCGCGCTACTCTCCCATTCATCTCAATAAACCTCTGAGTTCAGTTTTTCATAGCTTTCGCATCGCTCAAGGAATCTCTTTATCATTCTTACACTAAAATTCTTAGTTATGAGGGAACTTGGAAAGTATTTCTATCACCATCGCATCTGCGTCCTCTTCTTGAGGGTATGGGAAAGAACTCCTTTGGATTTCCGAATAGCTGGGGCATTCAGCCAAGAAATGGCGTACCGTCAGCGGTACCAGACATTCGTCACAATAGGGATGAGAGCGGCGCTCCATCAAATATTGATGGGTCAGCCTGGTGTGACCAATGCGTAGGCGGCACAGTACCACCCTCAGGCGGAGGTCACCGCCCCTGGACGTTGCCAACTCTAGTACTCCCGGTTTTATCACTTTCAATTTGTTGTTATTATTAACGTCATTCAACCGTTACTGCCATGCCGCTCTCATAGATCTCCTTATGTAGCAGCAGGAATCTTAACTTGGTATAGTTGAGTTTCCTCTCTCCTGGGGCACCTGCCACCCCCCCCCCCCTTAGCTTCGCCGTGAGTCCTCTTTTCCAGCAACTCCCACATGACCGGGGACACAGCAAATCCGCAGCTGCTTCGGTGCCTCAGTCAGGGCCGTCAACCTTCAAAGGATATCGCACACCACAGGGAGATTGCTGTTATGGTTCTGTAGCACCTCCAATGTGCTCTGGGAATCAGTAAATATAACAAAATTGTTATGGTCAATAATTTTGACAATGTCCAATGCTTAAAAAAAAACAAACCGTAATAAAACGAGAACAAATTCACGGAAAACGGATGTGTGCTCGAAGCGGGGAGACGGCCTCCCGCGCCAAGTAAACACAAAAGCTTAATGCATACAGAAAACAGGTGTTGGTCTAACAGTAGATAGCGTTCTCCACAGAGCGTAACGGCTGAGATGTTATTCACAGAGCCCGCCTTAGATCCAGAGCTAGGACACAGTCCATAGTACTTGCTGCAGAGATGAAATCTCGAACAGCCAGCTTTGGATTCAAATAGAGGCTTCATCCATAGGACGAAAAGGAACCCATGCACGGGAGTGTTCCCAAACAGGATCGACGCTCATTGGAACAGCTAGTCAGGAAAGAAGAGGGAGAACAGATGGAAGTAAAATCCGTAGGAGCATGAAATCGGAGGGAAGCAAAGTGGGCACGAAAAACAGACGTCCTGAAAACCTAGATAATGGCTAAAATAACCTGCATAAACTACCTGGGGTCGATGTTCCCCCCACAGCATAGGACGAGCGAACCTAACTAAACCAACCCTACGGCCTACCCTATGCTCCCTGAGGGGGACGAACTCGACTTCCATCAGGAAGTGGTCACAGAGTCTCATGGGGCAAGGCGTCGACTTTCGACGTAAGTACTGATACTATATCTTTTGTTTGAGTCTCTCTCTTCGTAGCGTAGCTACGTGGAAGAAGAAAAGACGAACAAGTAGCACGTCGCGAGAAACGTGAAACCTGCGCACGAGAGTGTTCCCGCGCGAGATCAGCGCGCACGTCGCACCAAAACGGCGAAAAAGCAGGAACAATAATTCAGACGCAAGAAGGTAAGAAAAAATCTATTCTTTGGCGTAGTCAGTTTTCTTCATCTAACACACTAGTAAAAAACATAAAAAAAATCCATGCGAAGACAAGCGTCAAAAAGTATCCTAAGCACAAAATTAATAAATCATCTCTTCCAATATCGTCAGGGATTAGACACGTAATAAAAATCAAGCCAATTCTGTGGTCATAAAGTATCACACATTAACACTGCAGCAGTAAAAATACTGATAGGCAAGTACTTATTAGTAATTATAGATTTATAGTTAACCCAAGGAAATAAACCTTTAAACGACCAATATTTATAATACAAACATACATAGGCAACAGTAAGCTCCATAGAATTGGAATGCTAACATTTGAAAACAATGAAAATACATAACAAGCGTACTGTAACTGTAATGTGAAGTCCTATCTAATTTATTGGTCTTCAACAAAAGTTCTACGAACTTGGTATTAAAGATACAACACGAAAAATATAGACGGATTAACAACAAACTACACTTCCCAAGCATTTGCAATCGAGGCTTCATAATCGCAGTTTGCCCAAGGCGTCTCAGTTTGATATTATTATTAGTACTAGTGGACCCGTGCGTGAAGAAATTGCCGCGATAATCGATATATTTGCTTTCTATAGGCCGGTGCGAAATTTTGTCTTCTCTGACTTGCTTCATTTTCTTCTTCTTTCACGCGCGTCATCCTTACTGACGGGCAAAAGTAAAATCTTGAGTACAACACTGCAATAAACTTTAATGCAACTCCAGTAAGCTTATATGCAACGTGAGCGTACCGTAACCACGATACTGTCTTTCATACTCTAATATCTGCTTCATTGAAGTGCTGAAATTTTAACCTATGAAGCGAAAACTGCTCTGCCAAAGAAAGACAGCAAGCTAGAAGATATAATTGTCCACAGCCCCGTGAAAAATCAGCACTTCGTGAGTGCTTCGTTGATCATCTGCCGGATTTATAGGACGTGACCTTAAAGAAAAAGTTAGGAAATTAGACTCCAGACGCTGCAAATATCTTTGTTTCGCTTTCAAGAAGTGTTTCAAGCAAGAAGTGCATTCAGATAAAGGGATAAGGATCCCACTTTCGCCATTGTCAGCAGCCTGGTCATCAATCTCCATGAAAACGCAACTTAATTACAAAATCAACAACCTGGCCCATTTTTCGCCCATCTATTTCCTAAACAAGCGGACACGAAATAAATATTCGAAGCGTTTTACTATATAAGGATTATTATACTGAATGGCAAATGCCTCCCTCTTCACAACAAAGGCAATGAAACAGAATTTGAAACAAGGAGCATATAGTATGTCATTAGAAACGCGGAACCCATGCACGAGGGTGTATCTATGTAGGATCAACACGCATGGGAACTGTAAGTCGGGAAAGAAGAGGAAGACTAGCATAAAGCACCATCAGTAGGTGTATGAAAGTGGAAGGAAGCAAAGCGGGCGAAAACGAAAGGGGTCTCAGAAGCCCAGGGAAACTTATGGGCCTCTCCCCCCCCCAGGCGCTGCTCCCCATAACATAGGATGGACGAACCTACCTAACCTAGGAGTCGGACAATGGCTGTATCCAGGAGTCAAAGTCGGTTTTGGCCTATCCGTCTCTGCAGACATATTCACAATTGTATTCTCTAAAGACGTATTCGTCCTATCACTTTTGCACATATACACAAATTGTTTAGGATCTTATGGAGTAAAACAACTACAACTCTCATACTACTACACAGCATCGTATTTGTTTACAGCTAGTGTAACACCAGACAGATGATATTATGCGTTAGTTTTGGACTCCCAAGCCGCCACACAGTGTTACCGAAGAAAAACGATTTGACAGGCATACCAAGGGTTCTGTTTCTCTAATTTCCAATGAGAAACTCTAATTATTATTATAGTGGGTTGGGTTACTAGCGCCGCAGGCATCACGCCCGCCTCGCGCCGAAAACACAAGATCGAGATATTCTCGGTTTTTGCACTCTGCCACTGGCCCAGCATAGTGCTGAGAACATGTACTTCCTCATCAATCATAAATCTAAGGTCCATCTGGAGTCATAGGCCCCGTCAATTTCACATCTCTGCTACTAGTAAATGGTGGCGTAGCGACCGCGTTACTCTCCCGTCATCTCAATAAACCTCCGAATTTACAGTTTTTCGTAGATTTCACATTGCTCCAAGTATCTCTTTATCCTTACCACATCAAAATTCCCCCGAAGCCTCAAGGGGTTCGGAAAGTACTTCTACCATCATCGCATCTATGTCCCCTCTCCGGGGGTGTGGTCAGTATCTCCTTCGGATTTCCGAATAGCTGGGGCATTCTGCAACTTAGACTGCAAGGAGATGGCGTACTGTCAGCGGCACCAGACAGTCATCACAATAGGGTTGAGGGCGGCGCTCCATCAAGTATTGATGGGTCAGCCTGGTGTGACCAATGCGCAGGCGGCATAGTACCACCTCCAAGCGGCGGTCGCCGCACCTGGACGTTGCCCATTCTTGTACTCCCGGTTTTATCACTCTCAACTTGTTATTATTGACGTCATTCCATCGTTGCTGCCACACCGCTCTCATAGATCTCCGTATGTAGTAGTAATAATCTTGACTTGGAATAGCTGGGTTTACCCCCACTCCCGGGGCTTCCCCCACCTCCCTAGCTTCGCTGTCAGCCATCTCGTTTCCGGCAACTCCCACATGACCGGGAACCCAGCAGATCTGTAGCTGCTTCGTCCCTTCAGTTAGGGTCGTCAGCCTTCCGAGGATATCGCACACCACAGGGTGGTTGCTGTTATAGTTCTGCAGCACCTCCAATGTGCTCTGGGAGTCCGTAAATATAACAAAATTGTTATGATCTATCAGCTCGATAATGTCTAATGCTTCGAGAAAACCGAAGAGCTCAGCCGAGTAAGCCGATGTCCCAGGTCGCAGCTTCCTGCGGATCACCATATCACCAGACACCGCAGCAGAGCCCACTGATTCTCCCATCCTAGAGCCGTCAGTGTATATCTTTCTGCAGTCCGCGTGTTTATCCAGTACATGATTCAGAAACACTCGCCTTGCCTGTGTTTCTGTCCCCAATAATTTATTGGATAGCTCGCATCCGCGGCAAAAGGTCTCTATGGGAACACACCACGTTGGGGTGTTCTCTACTACAGCAGGCAGTACAGTCATTGGTATGAAGTCCATGTGTTGCAGGAGTTCTGCATAATTAGTGGATGAGGGCAAATAGTATGGGAAATCCCCGTGCCGGTAGGGCAGGTCACAAACGGCCCCGTGAGTTGGATTGCGCGGCGTTTGTTCCAAACGTGCAAGGTACTGCAGGCTCAGTTGAACTCTCCGGATCTCCAGCGGGGGCTCTCCACTCTCCGCACACAGACTCACCGCAGGCGAGCTACGGAATGCCCCAGTGCAGAGCCTCAATGAGAATCTCTAAAATGATCGGCTTTAACTCTTCTGGAATTTCAGTCTTGGGTGCTCTATTCACCGCGTTGGATCACACTTCAAGTGTTCATTATAAACCAGAATTTGAAGGATGAAAGTTTCGGACAAGCTGAAGCCAGCTGGAATTCCCAAATCGATCCAGCTCGATTGCATGTCAACGCACAGTAGTAGTATAAGATAGTTTGAGCCTCCCTAAATAAGTACTAAGCTTTTCTAAAAGAGGAAAAGGAAGGGACACATAGTATGTCAAAAGTCACGTGCAACCCACGCATGAAAGTGTTCCCACACAGGATCAACGCGCATGGAAGCACCGAGTCTGTCGACACACAAATTAAAAACTCGGCAGACCGAAAATTTCCAAGTATTTCTGAGGTAAAAACTTTACCATCCAAGCGCATCGGCACCCTATTATGTCAACAGCGGTTATCATATTCAACTAGATTATGCGCTACAGCCAGTACAAAAAATTTGATTTGTGGGTAGAAGCCTTCAACTATTAGATTTGATATTCTATGGGGGTAATCCATAAGGTGTTAGAATTGATCATGCTATAATGCAATAATGAAACGGGTGAAGAAACTCATTGGTGGTTGTCAATTATATCTCTTAGGCGAGTGTAACTAAGCCCTTTCGTCCAGTTGTGGGTTAACGGAGGTTCAACCTTAACCTTAACTGAACCAGGCTTATGCTACCCCGCAAAAAAAAAAAAAATAGAATAGCCACTGAAATATATGTAATTGCAACAATTTTTTTTTCTGAAAGATGGAGGCCAACGTTGTTATTTCCACGCAAGCAACATTCACGACACAAATATAAATGAATCCTAGTATGTCGGGAGAAGTAACACAATGTCATTCTAACTTTCTTTCACGAATTAATTGGCCTCTTTCGTAGAAATAACACGATATAAATGAAATGTTATGTAATGCATATGTAACGGCATGAAAGAACAAATTAATCCACTGAAAATTAATTAAATTGAAGAAATGAAAAACGTGGGAATATCTTTCGGTGGGCAGGGGGTCCTCATGACATAAAGAGTAGGTTCAGAATCGCCATTGAAAGTAGACGAGCGTACGTTCAGTAATTGCCATTGAAGACAATAGAAGAGTCCGTGCTGGGCGTGTGGTCATGTGATATGGAAGACGATTCTTGCGTGGCCGGGGTTTCTTTCTGCTCATCAGCGCTCGTTTCCTCGCCACTGCCCAAAGCAAGAAAACATACAGGTCAGTAACTAGTTCAGTGCCCCAAAGGAGAATCAAGTAGGCTATCTGACGTGTGTAAAGTAACAAAAGGCGCTTCAAGCTTCAACGACTTCAATATTAAGCGACAAGCAAGAGCTGGAGGGTAGAATTCATACAAGGTAGGTACATCCAAAACAATGGACACTAATGACGACAAAACAAAACTCACCATACGCGTGCCAACGCCATTGGAAGGATACCACCGAAAAGCATAAGGTACCTCGGATGTGTAACCGGCGATGCGAAAAAGGAAGAGATTTGGATACACAAGCATGTATGTATGTACATAGCATGTTGACAGAAGCATAAAACCCTTGCAAGGGTGTTCCCAAGCTGACTAATCTAGCATGGGCACAACAAGGAGGGAAAGAAGAGAAAGAATATACAACGTATCATTAGGAGTCGAAAAAAAGGAAGGAAGCAAAGTAGGTATAAAAGAAAAATGTCCCGATTTCTGAGCTCAAGCTAAACGAACTTATGAGTCTCCCTGGGGTGGGGGCCTCACCCCACTCGTATTTACCACAATAGAAAATGAAGGAGCCTAGGTAGCTAAGGTAGGAGGTAACCAGCTAAATCCTATGTCTAGGAGGACATTAGCACTAACGTTACGTTTTTATTAGGCTGCTTCACTCGAGAACTGGACCTCTCAGTGCAGGTAGTGAAAAAAGGGTCGTCCCAGATGCAGAAAACATAACTACTGGTAAATAATGATGAACTACCACCGAGGCCACCCATGCATTCACACTCACAGCCTGATGCGAGGATGTGCAGCACGCACGTCGATCATGGTACCCTACACATGCTACCGACTGTAAATATGTAACAGGACGAGGTGCGAGCTGCGTGTCCAGGCATCAAGTTGCGTGTGCGAATGCAAGTGCGGCTCGGCGTAAGATACCCGTGTCTACTGTATAATGATATACACTCTACGATTACTATCAGCATCTTTTCGTAGTTCGGGCTCGCGATCAATAGGCTGAAACCGCTAGAACCAATCTTACCACACGACAAGAGAAACTGCGAGTAGTAAATACCGCCGTGTTTCAGGTGAAGAAGCTAAGCTACACCATATGAGTCTATCCCAGCGATATTTTTTTTCTACACTTCAGCTTGATAATTTCGACTCCTGGTAGTCCAGCGATTACAAGCTGACTTCATAGAAGATTTAACTTCGATTCGATTCAATTCAATACCTGGTTGCTTGAGGACACAAAATACATAAAATAAATACACGCAGGTCTTAATGACAGTATTTTGAAGTTAGTTTCAGCCTCCTTGCTTGTAGGTGTTTCAAAACAGCAATAATAAAAGAAAGCTATAGACGGAGAACGTGCGTTCATGAGCAGTTTAGAATAGAACAAGAACAAAAAAGAGGAAAACAAGGAAGGAATACTAAAAGTAGGCCACAGGGCAAGGAACGGAAGATAGCATACGGGGTAACTGACTTTCTAGTAATCTATGTGTGCCCCTAGGGCTGCAACTCCTCGCATCTCTGCACACACTCTCCTAAATCGAACAGAAGTTCGAAAAAAGAAAAGGGAAAGAAATTGTCCGAGTAGAACGAAGAGGCGAGTGAAGGAGAAAAGGGTATCACTGAAGTACTTATTTTCTGCCGCCATATATACATATAATGACGGTAAAAGCCACAAGAAAAAACCTTACAGTAAGTGCACTGTACGGATGTGTATATCATATCGGTGATTCCAACAGCCATTCACATGACTATGAATATAGATGTACAGCCAGGGGCGGCTTGTGCATTTGGGTTCAGAGGAGCCGGCCTCACCAGCATAGGCTATGGAATAGAAGAATACAAATCTAAGAATAAGCATAAATCCTAAATTATAATTTTTCCACGTTCAGGACCTGAATTCAGCATAGAAAAAAGCGCTTCTACAGAATGGCTTCTAAACTGATGCCAAGGGGCCCCACCCTTTCAAACAGCACGAGCCGTCACTGAGTAGTTACATCTACAGCTGTAGATATTCACAAGCAAATCCAATTGAATTAGAATAACATTAACAAACTCCAAGCGATGCCGATGACTAAAGGTAACACAGTGGCTCTCACAGTGCTAATGAGAAGAATCTATTCAAGCCACATAATCCAAAGCAAGCTAGATGCAAATCCAGTCTTGGTTGAGCAGAGAAATTTAACGCACACGAAAATCTGGGTGAAAAGTGCAAGCAGTCAAAATAGTAAAAATAGAAAAGGGAATGGGTATTGTAGCAGAAATCTCAACACGTATATGGACTTTGCATACGCCGACACAGTTCCCATTGCCTCTACACCGACAGTTACACGAGGTACAAGATTACGGCAATGTTCGTAGGGAGTCTTTCTAGTATGTACTAAGAAACTTCATATGTCGCACTATTTCATGACGGGTGACGCACAGATAACGAACGGGTCGCTCCCTAGAAATTGGCTGTACCCTCCACTGGGAAAACCACACGCACTGGTTTGTGCTGCAGACATAGGCCATCTGACCCCAGAGGAGTAAGTATAGCTGCAGCCGACCACGGGTCGCTAAGAACTATGGCTCCGAAACTGAAGGTTCAACGACCCGAGTCCCCCTACCCTCCCATTCCTGGTCAGGCAGGTGACCCCACCCAGCTCTTCATACCAAGCAATTGCCGACTCAGCACTCCGGATGTCACAATGATCGCCCCGGCAGGCTCGATCCAGGCACCTCCAACACAGAAGTCATACACGCATGGCACGTTGCTGTTGTGGGTATGAACTCTTGAGTTACCTGACGCTACGGAGTTCATGTTTCAGGACACACAAACGAACCAACAAAAAAATGAAATAGCTACGGTTTCCACACAAATGATCCCACTCAAGATCAACTAAGGCCACGTAGTACAGGGGCTACATTTCCCAGGTTTGTAATGCTGAGTAAAAAAAAGTCAGAGAAGCTAACGAAGAGCAAATTTCATTCAGCTACCTACTGCCAAGGCAAAGACGCCTTGACCGCACGCACCAAACTAGAAAACTCACATTCACTAGTTTGTGCAGTAGGTAGGTACCCACGTGGGTCCAGTAAAGTGTACGGCTGCAGTCGATCACAGATCAACCGGGTTACGGCGTCATATGAACTTGATACCCAGACCCAGTAGATAACAGCGCTTCCCGACCCTAAGGCCAGTGCCCCCTCCCTCTCCAGTGACAGAATTGCTGACGCTTTACATTCCCAGGCGTAAGACTTTCATTTCCCGGACAGGAGGGGTGGGGGGGTCGAGCTCCTGATGTCTCGGCTACCAGCGAAGTCATCAGCAACCCTGGCACTGGGCCGCCGGGAGTATACAAACCAGGGTTGCAGAGTCCCATGATTGAGGCCGGGAGTCGGAGTCGGGAACTAGTTCAAAACTCTGTGAAAATGGTGTTGTTTTGTCAAGAAAAAGAGTTGGAGTGGAAGTTGCTAGGGTATCTCGACAATCTAAGGAATAGGAGTTGGAGCCGTAAACTGGTTGGAGTCAGGAGTCGAAGTTGGACATGGTCCATCCGAATCAGTAAGCCTTTTCAAAAACCCAGAATTTTATTTACTGATGAAAATATTTCAAAAAATTAAGCATTGTTAAGGCATCAGAAATTGTGCCGTGTATCACGAGACTCCGTCTGTGGTCCACACACCCACTCTAACACAACACCTACAAAGACGACACTCACCAGCAGTCCTGTGCAATTATGTACAAGATATTATTGCAAGCAAAATAACTTTAGATATGCACTCTGTTCTCAATACATACTAACCTTTCCAGAGGATTCCGGAAGCATTACCTAAACAACAAGGAAGTATTAATGAGTGAAACTGCTAGTCGTTTATTTCAGACACGCAGGATGCGCACCATAAGAAAGAAAACAAGAGATATTAAGAAAAATCAGTCTAAGAAAGTACATCCCAATTTAATGCATTAAAAAAGGATACTAGGTAATAATATCAGGATTCTAACAGTGTATGAGAATCCTGGTTTTGAGTTTTGGAAATGGGCAAAAACGTGAAAATGTAAAGACAGGGAAATTATACGAACGACCACTTTTTTAAAAAAGTGTCAATTTGAGGGTGAAGGAGTGATTTTTCGGGGGTAAGACACAAGACCTTTTACGAAGAAATTTTAAAATGCTAACAGTAAGCTTGCTTCAAATATTTTTTCCCTATCCAAGTTTTCAAGCTAGAGGAGGTAGAAGAAAAACCTCAAAGCTTTACTTGGAAGAGTGTGAAACGGGGTACTTTAGTAGCTATGATTGAAACGAATCTGGTCTTGAAACGTGGCGCAACTATCATAGCATCTACCTTGTGAATTTAGTTCAAATCGGTTGATAAATAAAGCGTGCATGTCCAAAAAAAGTAAAATTATCAACCAAATGGGTGTCTACAGTTCTCTTTGCTCATAGAAAACGAAGTTACCGAGCGATCCGGCTATAAAAAAACCTTTGGGTGCGTAGGCATTGATGATGTAAATGCCCCCTCTAAATATGAGCGTGATCGGATAATTATTGAAAAAGATATGAACTTTCTTTGGCAACAGATGGTTTTTGTAAGCACGGTGGACTGTCATACGCTAACCTTAACTTAAACGGGGCAGGGCCGCGTTAGGCGCGTCCCAGCCTTATTTTTTTTGGCGTAATTGCCTCCCCAGCTTTAATTATGCCGTCGCCTTGAACGAGGTGATACGTCACGGCTTCCAATAGGTAGCTCGTTAATTATATTCGAACTGCTGGATTATAAGGGAATGCTGATTGAAGACATTAAAGCACGAAGAACAGGCATCATAACAACACGCAAGACAATTAACAACTAATAAATAAACATGTCACATAATGAGGGCGCTCCCGCCAAGAAAAAAAAATGCCAACTTTATACTTCAAAAAACTTCTCACTTTGGATTTAGTCACTGCATAGACTACCCCACACAATCAAGGAGTTGTCTATGGTCATCGAAATTAAATAGCTATCACTGCGACATCCTAATTTAGATACGTGATGGGCCAAGAAGTTGTTAGTTATTACCGCTGCGGCGGCCGAAAGCTACTGATGGCGAAGTTGACGTCTGCTGCGGCTGCCCTTCCATATTTTGCAAGGCTCGGCCAAAACAGAAAACGCCAAAAACGTCGGGCAGCGCGTGCTGACACACCCATATAAAGAGGAATGAATTGTTTCAGCCGAAAGAAACGAAAAAAATAGGGGACGGTGCTTATCTTGTGAGCGTAGGTACTAGCTAGAATATGAACACTGTCTCTTATATCTTGTGTGCTCATTTTTTCCTAATTTTGCCGAAAGTAACTCATTCCTCCTATTTTGAATGTCTCAACATACCAAGCCTGACGTTTAAGCATGTAGCTAATTGAATCCATTCAGTTAAGAAAAATACACAGAGAGTGGGTACAGAAATGCAAAAAACATTACAAGGTACGTAAAATAAAAGTACAGTAATTAACGAAAGAGAAAAGAAATACAAACAGTACTATAGAGAAATTGTAGAAAGAAAATTTAAAGGCACTTACAGTGCAGTCATTTTCCTTTCAAGTAGCTCCATTGGAGTTTCGAATGACCCTGGAGAGACAGCAGATGGAAGACGCGACACGGGCGACTGCGCACTATCCATACGAACAGAGCGGTAACCATGACTTGGAGACTCAGTAGGGCTAGTGGCACTAGGCTGGGAATTACTTCTTGAATAGCTAGTCCGATCTTGCCTGGCAGGAGACGCACCGCCTGGACAGCCACTCGAATGTTTCCTATGCACGGGAGTGGGCGGACTGTAATTAATTTTGGAGTCGTGCTGGGCAGCGGGACTGCCGCCGGACCTCGAGGCAGACCCCGGCGGGGAGCTTCTTAATAAGTACTGAGACACACGGGAGCCTGCGAGCATACTTTCGCCCAAGGCGTCAGCAGCAGTGGTCGTCGCAGACTGTAAATTATCAGAAGGGGCGGCGGTAGCAGCACGAGGGCCTGCGAGAGGCATAACTGGTGCACTCGAACCCTCGAGAGGAGAGACTGCAGAACTCGAGACTTCTTCTGAGCTGCAACAGATAGATAATAAAGGGGACTTACAATTTTTATTATTATTAGATTCAGTGTTTAACCACCCTAGACGCAGCGAGGCGATTCAAGAGTGAAGCTCAACCGAAAATAACATAACGCTTTTCATTAGTAGGAATATTTTATCTCGGTATTCCTGCCGGAAAAACTCGGTTGGCTTAGTGCGCTACTACTGGCGTGAAAAAGGCGCAAAGTATAGTAGGAGACACTCAAGTGGTCAGCCCCTTTTGTGTCCTTCCACACGAGAGAGACTAGAGATGTTCCGCATACCAGGTCGGCTATCTCGATCGACAGCCCACCTCACGGGGCAGAAAGAGGAAAGTAGAGATCCTACCTAACTTTACAATACTAACCTCGTCAGCAGGAACTGCGGCAAGCTGCAACATCTCCTGCGGATAAGGCACTCGGGAACCTTGGGTGCGTGATGCCCAAACATATTGTGGCAGGGAAAGGGCCCGCCACAATATGCCCCTGAGGGCCGGGGACTTACAAGAAACTAGAGTAGGGCACTCTGAGAGAACATACCTCCGCCAAGCAGGGCAACGGTAACGAAAATTCAAATCGGTTCTGAAACCATGCTTTTCTTAGTAGCAACACTAAAAAAATGTGATCATTCGTGCTTTTTAACAGTATTAGCTAACAGTTTCAGTAATTTTCTTGAAGATCCGTTCATAACTTTGTGAGTTATGCTACTAACAAACATTAGTCAAACTCACAAACAGATTTAATCATTCATGTCTTTTAACATTACTGAAAACTACTGTACATTTCATAAAGATCCATTCATAACTTTTTCAGTTATTGTGCTAACAAGCATAAAATTAAAAATAGCTACAACCAAACGAACGAACAGATCATCACAAAAATTAGGTCATTCACTCTTCGTGATTTACCTTGGAACTCATATAAATTTCATAAAAATCCGCCCATAACTTTTTGAGTTATAGCATTATGAAAAATGAGGAAGACAAACAAACGGACGTACGGATCTTCACCGAAAGTTAATCATCTGTTCCTTCTAACACACTTAACTTTTCCTGTAAATTTTACCAAAAGCCGTCTATAACTTTTTGAGTTATCTTGGTGACAGATAAGAGAGACAAACGGACACACAGACAAAAACGATGAAAATATAACCTCTTTGGCGGAGGTAATTTATTTCCTTTGTTAGTTTGCCACCAAACCAAGAATAGCAGTGATCATCGAGTACGTTAACTTACTAATATAGAATGCAACAAACATAATACTCTGCGAACCGGAATAGTCTGAGAAGGCTATGTTGAGTTTTAGGGACGTAAGACAGCATTTAACAGTGTTGCACGGCTACAAAGTAATAAACAAGACTAGTTTATTGTGCAAAATCAGCTTGAATAACATGAGGAAGAGCATAATGGTCAGAATCCGTTTAGCAACATCAGGCCATAAAATCTGAGTCCGAAAGTTCGAGTGTAGAGAAGGTTCTCATCAACACAACTCGCAAAATCAACTTTCAAGTAGAGATTATTTGGAGTAAGAGGACTAGAGAATTCTCTCAGCTACACAACTTACCCTGCAACATCAGCTTCTGACAGCAGATTATCATGAGATCCTCTAATGGACTCGACAGAAGCTCTGGAGAGACTGTCACGAGCAGGCTGGGGCAGAATGATGGTGCGGCGCACAGGCAACACACTGCCGTTGCTGCTGGCCACGCTCACTACGTCATCGTCGAATACGCGGTACCTGTCAAAAGAGTCCAGTGGGTACTATTAGCATCAGGGTAGAACCCCAGATACAATGGCCAGGCATAACGTCATGATGAGGAGTCAGAGCGAGCTAGTTACCACACTGTGATAAGCGAGAGGGGCTGAACAAACCTGCTGTAGAACTGAAGAGCAGCGTTGAGATACTTTTATCAAGATTAAACCCGCGAGTACGGCGCGAAATGGACGTGAAGTGTGAAGCGCTAACAATTATGTTCAGTTCTGCGAGATTACCTAATCCTGTAGTAAATATAATTCCAGTTTGAGTCGGAAGTCCGGAAAAAGGATACGTAGTAAATGCAGAATATTTATAATAAGTACGATTTGCTACAAGTGACGGGCGGAACAGGTAACTGTATGGTGAAATGGTTCACGTAAAACTTAGCCTATTTTGAAATTTTTTACATTGTTGCACACGAACATTAATTGAGAAGTGAAAAGCAAACTATAAAGCCACGAGATACTTCATTATTAAGAACTTCATAATGCATAATGAAGTCGCTAATGGCCTCATCCTTCTTTTTTAAATTCCTAAAGTCAGGGCATTGATAAAAAAAAAATTACTAAATGAAAGGTGACTAAACGTCAAAAGTCAAGGTAAAAAAATATCGGCAACTCGGTAAGGAGTAAAAGTCAGTGGGTATAATACAGGACATGCGCTCGTGGTGCACGAAGACGCAGTGCGAGACGGAATCCCGAACGGTGCAGAGTCAGGAGATAAAAAAAAAATGGGTTCTGGCAGGATATGAGACAACAAACCGGTGAAGCAAACAAACAGCAGTTGCGAACTGAAAACTCAGAGGAGGTGTAATAAAAAAAACAGGAGCTTACAACTAGTTGTTTACTATCCAGGGTAAGACGAATTATTCAATTCTGTATCGTGTAAGCAACAGAAAGAAAGGAAGACAAACTCACTTGAAAGCAAAAGGATCGTCAGCAGCAGAACTGACATCGTCTCCTTCAGGAGGCACAAAGAGAAGCTGAAGCGTGACAGTTTCGGCAGGTCGGGAAAGCAGCGAGACGGCGGCGCTGTGGCTCATCTGAGTCAAAAATAACCAGAGGCGAGCTGCAGTCACAATCCCAGGGTAACGGGTGTTAGGCCACGGGCACCCAGCGCTCACAAATCGTATCGTAAGCACAACCCAAAAAGTGCGAACGATAACCAGTTACCACATACAGCGACTTTGGGTCATGGGGTTAGCGTGTCTCGGGCTGTGGTAGCGTAATATTTTAGGTTACAGTCGACTTTTTAGGTTAAGGTAGCCTAACGTTTTGGGTTAGAGCTGGCTTGTTTTAGGTTGCGGTAGCGAAAGTTATTGCTTTGGTAAGTACGAGATTTCCTTCACGTGCATGTTCAATAGGGGCACATGTTGAAAAAAATAGCGTACACGCGAACAATTCAATTAGTTCACGGGGGGGGGGGGCTTTGGTTCAGGTTGTAGTAGGCTAATGCTTCGGGTTACGGTTAGCGTTTTTCAGGCTGAGGTAATACAACTGGGTGGTGACTGCATCACACCTCACTAAAGCAGTGTCAAAGAATGGCTACGAGCTTCACAAAACTCAAGCAAATTTTGTAAGGTAGTAGCTACACGATAGCCAGATTACACAAAAACGGTACTATTGAACAAATTTATACCTACCTTGCAGTTTGCACACATCATCATTTTGCATGATTTTGGTTTAGATTCACATGTTCGGCTCCAAATAGCTACTTTATGCACTTAAATGCGTGTGAAACTGTGAATATATTAGATCAACAGCTTGGTGTATACAATAGACATGAGGTTGCATTTAGGGGGAGCGGTAAGACTCTTCCCCGTGTTTCATTCCCCACACTAATTAAAAAGACACAAGGCATCAGATTTGAATACACGGACAGAGCTATGGAGAATTAAATACAATGCTAATTTACGAAACCAAATGCTATTCTCTTAAGTATACGTCAAGAGCTTGCCAATTTGAGATACATAAACAGTAGAAATCCCGATTTGATAACGCCATCACATACTGAAGACACAAGAGTAGGCATCCGAGGTTTAACTCACTGTACTGAGGTCGCAGCCGTCCACACAAAGAATGGCATCTCCAACGTAAATACTTTTAGAGTTGCTGGCAGGAGTGTTGGGATGCACTACAGACACAACTATGGGTACGCCGTGCTCACGCCCGCCCTGCAACGCACCAAAATTTTTAAATTAGATGTACTATAATAACCAGGTATTGTTGTACGTTGAGTCTTCGTAAGCCATTACACAGATATTCTGAGAGAGAAAGAGGATTGGACAAAGACCAATACATGAGGGTGTTCCTACATTGAATTAACGTGCATGGGGAAAAGAAAAGTAATTCGGAAAACAAAAAAAAAAAAAAGCACAACAAGCATCATTAGGAGGATGAAAATGGAAGGAAACAATGTGAGTACTAAAGAAAAATGTTCCGAAGACCTTGGCAAGACTTATATAACGTACTGGATTCCCTGGAGGCACTACTCCATCCAATACAGACACAGAAGTACTATTATAATGAGGGACGATTATAACACAATAAATTGAACCCCTCAAGTACTTACAGGCTCTACATTAAATGTGCCTTTGATGATTATATAAATTACAGCTACAATGTGTTTTTACAGATCAACACTGCCACCAGCGCTGATGGTTAGCCCATTAGCAGAATATTTTTTTATGAACTAGTACGATGCTAAATTCTATTTTCATTCCAATGCGCACTCTTTCACTCTGGAGAACGTTAGATGCCGAACTCGTCATTTCAGTCTGTGCTTGTTGCCCTCGTCTGTTTCGGTTTGCGAATTCATTGCCGGCATCGGCATTCAGACGTGTTGGCCTGCAGGCGTTTATGTCAACTCTTAATGGTTTTTTGTTGGATTTTCTTCAGCAGCGTTTCGAGCTTCCCGGTGTTGCATGATGCTTCATTTGGGTTGTACTACCTGTCCATGGTGGCTCGAGCATGAAGTTTTAATAATAATTCGATCACATTATTTGTTCAATTAACAACAGTGCATCGGAACCGAATGAAAAAGCAGCAATGTTTTCTACTAGAAACAGGAAAACACGAGAAATTTTCAGCGAAGACTAAAATAAAGAGTTACAATAAGAGATTAAGGAAGAGACCAGTTGAGACACACACGACTTACTGTGACGGACATGCCAAGGCTTTGATTGAGCTTTTTGTGGATGACTACAGTACGGGAGTAATGGTCAGGGTCGGGCCGGGGCTGCTCGTCACAGAGGGGCAAAGTGGTTCCATTGAGTAGTTCAGTGCAGGAGTCAGGCGCATCGCCATCCCGGGTTGTACATTCCGTCTGAACAGAAGTAGATTTGGACAAGAAAACATCATCGTTCTTGCTAGACACTCAAGTGCGTGCGTAACTATTTACATGCTGGTTAAACAATCATCTGTAACTTTGGACAAACGAGAAGAAGCTTCAGCGTTTTATAATACCGGTAACGAAGCCTGGCTGTAAAAATAAGAAATTACAGAGCAACATTGCATAAGGATGTCATGTGTATCTTACGAGATTTAATGCCTCTCTAATAAAACAACTACTTAAGGGAAAACAGCCGACAAGGTCTCGCTACTAATCGCAAGTTCTTAACGTGCAGCTAGAGGTAATAGTAAGCGTAATATCTAGCGCTGTGAACTTCAAGTGTGTCTCGCGCCGCGAGCTCGGGTTTATTTGTATTTACAAAAATGTATTTTAGGAGTCGGTTGACTGACTGGAGTGTCCAGTAACGTGACGCAAGGCCTTTTCCAAAGCTGAAGCGGATCCGACAGCTTCAAATATTTCAGCTTTAGGGAGCCAGCCTTTCAGCACTGATGTGCAACCTGTCGTGTAGTCGTTAAGGCTCATGGCTGAGCAAAGATTAGGTGCGGGCGAGTTGTAGCACTGCGAGCTACACAAGGAGGAGGTTCTGGAGGGGGACGGGAATATGGAGGGACATGGTCACAAGAAGGGTTACAGAGATAGTTGGTTATAGTCAGAAAGTTTAAGCCTCCGTTTCCGAGCAGAACGATGTCACAGAGGAAAGAGCAAGGGACATACAGTATGTCGATAAAAATGGGGAACCCATGCACGAAGGTGTTCCCAGACAGGATCAACGCGCAGGGGAACAGCAAGTCGGGAAAGAAGAGCAAGAACAGAATAACAAATGAGCAAGCAGGAGTATGAAATCGGGAAGGAAGCAAAGTGGGCACGAAAAACGTCCCGAAGGCCTAGCTAATGCTTAAGGTAACCTACACGAGCCCCCTGGGGTTGCCGGGAGCCCCCGAGCGAACCCAACTAACCTAACCGTATGGTCCATCATCCTGTGCTCCCTGAAGGGGAGAGTTAGTTTGAGACAACACATAGAACGAGACTATCACGTGACAAGCATCGTAAGCTGACGTCACGGGCTCTCAGCCAACCAGCGAATGCAACCCTTTTGGTGTAGGGAGCAAATTGCATACACCGATTGGCTGAGAGCCCGTGACGTCAGCTCGCGATGTATGTCTGTTGCGTTACACAACCTGATCTTAGTTCAGCCATGCAAGCTTAGTCTCAAGGTATTTATTTCCCATCCTAATTACACACAACAAATAGCACACCTGCATGCCGTTGTGGGCAGGGATGTTGGCCCGGCAGGCTCTGACTACCGTCTTGTGTCTATGAAGGTTGATCTCTGCCTCCAACTGCCGCCATAGCTTATCCTGCTGCTGTTGCTGCCACCGCGTCTCGCGGCCCAGCAGTTGTAGTTGTTGAATTCTGCAAACGTCAGAAATGGTTACTGTTAGCTATTTTGATTAACGTGGACATAACGTAAGTGCTTATTATTATATATTTGAAAGTGTAAGCGTCCACATCCACCACAAAAGCAAGGTAAGTACTTACAAAGTACAGTAGCTAATACACACGGGACTCAACACAGGAATTAAAAATTTAAAGTAAGAAACGACGATGAAAAAGATATTAAAAACAAGAAACGACCTACGGAAATCAGTCTCATGGAAAGGAGGGAATGACCAAAGATACCTTTGTAGTATTAGTAGCTAGTTGAAAAATTTATACAGCAGCAATACTAAGGCGCACGGTCACACCGCGCCGAATTTTCAGTGATTATTATTTCGGCTTTTCTGCCGGAAAGTCTTAGGTTTGATACAAATTCAGATGAGTTCTAATGGTTATAAGTGACCAATGCGCTACCTACTACTGTCAGGAAATAGGGGACAGAGCATCTCCAACCCAATACGGCACGGCTGTTTATATGTAGCTACGCCGCACAGGGCGAAGAGACGAAAAAAGAAGAAGACAGCAAAAAGAAACACCCGTGCGGAGAGTTCCTTCAATAGCTCACCACACAGGAGCAGATAGGAGCCCTATAGGATGGGTCGCCCGCCTCACGAAGCAGAAAGGGAAGTATAGAAAGCCTAACCTTACAAAATAGAATCAGCAGAGACCGCGGCCACCTACAATACCCCCTGCAGTGGTGAGGGCAGTCGGGACATGGCTGTGGTACCTACTGAGGCCCATAAATATTCTGACAATGAGAGAGAGATCGCCAGAATACCTATACCACGAGTTATATGAGCTTTGTTAAGAATAGGTTAGGATAAGTTCGACTTAGCCTGAATAGGTGCCTCACCCACCTCACAAGGCCATATAGCCTATTATAGCAGAATATCAGGCAGGCGGCATGCTATACCGGCACCAGTTAATTAGCCATAAATGGCACATCAGCAAATCAGTTAACAAAATAAAAACTTGAAAGTACACACGAGGCACCCATATGCATCAATAGAGTTTTAGGTATAGCTACCTACTCACAATCATCTTTCAAGTGACACTTGTGTTGCTGAAATTGCAGCTTCTTTACTTTCAGAGCATTTACAGGCGAGAGTGTAGCTCAGGTAGAGAAGCCATTGCTAGGTACATTTTGAAGCCAGTATGGGCCTACTGAAACGACCACCATATACATACTTACCAGAGGTTTCTAATCCCGAACAACTGAGATTACTCTCAACAAAATAACGCATAAAAAATAATGGGTATTTTCTAAGCCTCAACAGCTTCGTTCCCACACCAAAGAGATGCACTTTCCAGCTATTAACTTGGCATTCACATATGTATTGCTATAAGAATCTTTACAGTGCAACTCAAAACAATTGCATTAACCCCTTCACTACGGTGACGATACTGTTGTCATGACAACCGCACCGCCGTTCTCCGAAGACGATACCCCTATCGTCACGGTTTATTTATTTCTTCCCTGCATATTCTCCATACCGGAGCACACTGTTTTACTCACCGATAGAGCTTAAATATAATTAGAATACTTAATGTCGGATAGCGCATCGTATGGCGAAACCGCGCGGTCGTGCGGAAGGGGCTAAAAAGTTGCAGAGCTGCACGAGGGGCCCGTACATTGACTGCAACTAAACAATGGCTAGGCCTACCTACCGTAGCTCACAAAATATTTTGGTGCGTCACAGCCTTTGGCAACACGCGCCCGAAAGGTTACTTCTTGAACTACCTTTTGCGTACAAAAAGAATGAAAATCTCACCTGCCGGCAAGCTCCTTATCAAGATATTTGGCAGCCAGTCGAGCCCCACACAGCTCCCCTTGCAAGCCAAGCATGAGCCGACGCAGTGAGTTGTTCTCATGCTGCAGCTGGCGCGTCTGCATGCAGAACAGAACGACATCATTACAATACTGAATAGAGAGAACAACTTTCCAAGACCTGTGGTGCAGGACTTAATGCCAAGAATTGTGTAGTATCACGTAGAGCTGCCGGGGTTTATGAGTGAGCCTCAACAGCAGTGAACAACCACTTTTATAAAATGCATTTTTGCTTCAATGGAAGTAACTAGCTACATCCAAAGTAACATCTTTGTCAAGAGCTCACTTGTTCACGGGCTGAGCTATGACCTATGTGCTAGAATTTGTGACATGTCTGGAATCACTATTGTGTTATTTTGCAAAGAAAGAGTGAGAGATTTCCTTCTAGAGAAGTCATTGAGAAGTCTTAAGTCAGCAGTGTATGTGTAGTCTTAAGTGTTTTTTTCAGTGGAATATACCTTCAAATAACATTTTGTTATCCTTTTTTGTTTTCCCGTTCATAATACCCATGTCCAGGCGTGTTGTTTTAACAATAACTGAGGAAGTCCTTGTGGAACCCAAGCGCAAACACAACCTCAAGCCACAGCAGTCCGACAGACATGTAACCCGAAAAGACATTGCATGCCGATGGCAGACATACACAGAACTGCTGCCTATATGTTTTTCTCGCTTTCAAATCACTACAGCAGACTGTAATCACACCAGACTAATGATATTGGTTAATCTATCTGCCATAAAAAATTGACTCCACAAAAAAGGCCTCCTCAATTACTATCCAGCGAATGGATGCCTCTTGAGTACATAGGGCCTACCTCCTCAGCCGCCACAAACGCAGGAAGCTCTGAGCGAAGGGCTGACAGTTGGCAGCTCTGAAAAGAAACAATTTTCTGCCTTTAACCATTGCTAAAAACTAGCACTTGACTTCAGCTTCTAATTAAGGTCAATCAAAAAAAAAAAAGAGTTGACTTTCATAACAAAAGGGTGACTGTTTCATGTTTAGTTGTTTGATAAAGGACTTTAACTATTGAATGAGCAGTAAATAGCTACAATCTTACCATATCATTTGATTTCTGTTCATCACCAGTCAAAGGATCATCATCAGCAGCAGCCAACCTCTCCTCAACAGCCTGAAGCTGCTTCTTCACAAGCGCGAGCTCACCCTGACTCTCGGCCGCTTCTTGACGGAGGTGAACAAGTTCTGCCTGGGTGGCAACGCAAACACTAGGGTACAGTTGAGCTGAACAGACCGCTAAAGAAATACCGTACCATATGTAGCTACCATTTGAAAAAGCCCACAATCAAGAAACATTCACTTGGACAATTGAATGCAAGCAAATCAACTTTATAAGCCTATAACTACCTAAAAGCCAGGCCAAGTAAAAAAATATGAAGCTCATTAGCAGTGCATTGTATGTAGGTATTATTCTAGGTGCGGTATTGAGTAGCCTACTATTTTTATTTAATTAGCTTCAATCTCCCTAGTCATGGCAAAGGTGTTCCATCAGAGAATGAGGCAGGTCCATTTAGCATATAAGAGACAGATGGAGCTCCTGCATGATAGCGGATAAACATGCAACTTGGCAACAAGTAAGGAAGCAAGAGGAAGTACAACCAAACTCCCAAAGTAACATTCGTAGGAGCACGAAAATGGAAGGAACAGAGGGTGTGGGTGTATCAATAGAGATATCCTAAAGGCCTCGATAACATAAAAGCACATGTAATCTATGGGTTCCTCTGGTGATAGTTATGACTACCATAAGATAGAATGAGCATTCCTAACCCTACGGGCCATAGATCATTCTAAATCAAGGAAGGGGCCAGAGCGTTAGCTAGGTATAAACCTCTCCCAATTGGTTTTCCTTGATTCACCTTTTTTGTACACTATGTAAGTTTGAAAAAATAGGTATCAAATTTATTAATAGTCAATCAAACAAACCATGGTGCTATTGCAGAAATGTATCTGCTAGATGTACCGTAGCTATATTCTCAAGTTGTATGGATGGATAGCAGCCAACGCTTTACTATAATAGCTATAAGGCCTAATGCACACATGCAGATAAAACTTCGACAAGATAACTCATAGACAAAAAAGTGGGACTTTAAAAGTGGCTCCTAACCGAATGCTTAAGAGCTATACATCAAAGAAACCTATAGGACTCTTGGGAACTGCACCTTACATTTCACCTAGGAGTGCAACTCTGAATAATAAATATTAAAGTCTAGCTATTATTGTAATTAACATTCACATTGTCAACTAATGTTCAACAGGTCTGTTCACAGAGAACTGCCTCCACAATTAGCTTGGTAGGTGCCAAACACAAGCATAGTGGGTACGTACTCTGTCATAGCCTCTGAGGCCCTGGGGACAGCTGCAGAAATTTGAGGTGAAAGTTAATACGTATTAGCAGTAGGTAGCTAGCTATTATAATAAAAGAGGCTAGGTAGCTATTTGTCAGTTGCTAACTGACACGCATATAATTGAGCTAATACAGCATTATAAAAAATACTCCAGAAATTACACTTTTAGGCTACACTTTGTACTTTCAAAATTTTGATCCTGTCTCCTGGACAGTTTGCTCACAGTACAGCCCTGAGGTCCATAGGTACCTAGCACTGCAGTCATTCACAATAGGTTAACTTTGGACCTTTTTAACCAGAACCTGGTGATTGAAGATATTAAAAGGAAGCGACACATAGTCTGTCAAAGTAAATAAACTACAGTGCAGAGGAGCACCACGTAATAACACAGCTCCTAATAAGGGCAGCAGACTTGCTGCTTCTTGATCACTAAGTCCCAGGTTTGAATCCAATAAGAGTTACCGGTTCATGGCAGGAAGAGCATCCAGTGAATAGAAGGCCTAGCCTAAGCTTAAGTAAAAGTCCTAGCATTGCTTGGACACAATCAAAACCTGTAATTGTTACTTGGAGGATATGGAGGAGATCACGATATAAAACAAATTTCATTTTATCATTGCAAACTGGAACAAAATTCTGAACTAGGGATGTTGAAATAGCTATAGCTAGGTAAGTAGTTATTATAAATACCAAAATACCATACTAGAATGATTGTAACTTGACTATAGAAAATAATAACACTACGAAATATAGCTAAGTAAATGATTAAAGTAAAACTACTGTAGTTAAAAGAATTACCTCCAACTTAGCATTGTTCTGGAATATGGTCTGAGCCTTGTGAGTGAGCTGTGCAAAGCAGGAGGACAGGGCCTGAAGATGGTGTTGCACACGGGATACTATGTCAATCTCTTCGTACTCACAAATATCTCCTGCAAAGTATTGATTTTGTTGCACATGTGATCATTGCTTCAAACTAATAAAGAATATCAGCTGTAATGTAGCCATAGGAAATATAGGTAAGTAGCTACTCTGCTGCTTTTTCTTAATCCCTTTTCATAAAAATCATTTTCTACAATAAGAAGTTGGATGAAGTAATTAACATAGTTCATGATTAGCTAGCTACATGCTTAGCCTACAAGGTAGAAGATCCTTTGGGGAAATTTCTGAAGTGCACATTAATCACAAATAGTATTTTTCTTGACGTTTATAGGCCAACTAAGGCATTCCAAGATGGTTTTTCAGGAATAACGTTTTCGTTGCAAATTCTTAGTTTTTGAGATAGTTAGCTATTTGACTTTGAAGTTCCCATTGTTTTTGTATCACATCCGCCAATACAGCCATGTGCGTCGCATCTTGTTTGTCACCAACAGTGTGCTCGAAGGACATATTGTTGGAACNTTCGTTGCAAATGCTTAGTTTTTGAGATAGTTAGCTATTTGACTTTGAAGTTCCCATTGTTTTTGTATCACATCCGCCAATACAGCCATGTGCGTCGCATCTTGTTTGTCACCAACAGTGTGCTCCAAGGACATATTGTTGGAACACGCCTATACCTACAGCTTTTAACTAGCCTAATTGTGCAATCGCTAGTTATTATCCAATGGCAAACTTTAGTTAAAACCTTATGTATAAAGGCAATAAGGTATTCTAAGACAATTTCAAGAATAACATTTTGGTTGGACTTTGAAGTGCTGTTTATGTAGCTATAACACTGTTTTGCCGCACATCACTTGTTACTGAAATAGCTACGCGCCACTGCCCACTGCTGTATTATTGGAACACGTTTCAGTCTGCAACTATGTAGTTGAGCAATGGTCAACTGTGCTTCTTGCAAGATACACTTACGATATTTTACCGGTAATGGTGACTTTAGTGTTACGTATTGGTTAGTTTTTGTTGACATGCGTAAAATAAGGCATTCAAGTGTTTTTGTCAGCAATGCTCAGTTTTGGAGATATTTAGCTAACTTTAAAGTTCCCATTGTTTTTCTGTGAGATTTACCATTACGGCTGTTCCGTGCCATCTAAAACAAAGCTTCTTAAAAAGTTTTTCGGCTACAACATGGGTCTCACTCAGGCAGGGATTGGTTCTGCAAATATCCTACGAGAAATATATAAATAAAACAGTATAAAGCAATATAGCTATATTGCGCTAGCCATAATGGCGGATTTTATTTTCTCTCATAGAAAAACAATGCGAACTATAAAGTCAAATATCTCAAAAACACAGCATTTGTGGCAAAAATGTTATTCATGAAAAACGTCTTAGAATGCCTTATGTCAACAAAATTTTACAAAAATACCTAGTAAATGTGATTAATGTGCACTTTGGAAAATTCACCACTCAATGTTGGATAAAATTTCTAAAAATAGACAACTCCATCAAAATAATATTATTCAATAAAGACCCATATGATTATTGGTTTTAACAAAAAACAAACACACAAACAAAAAACCTGGCTTTTCGTTTAAAAAAAAGTTTTTCCCAACCCTAGGTAGGTAGCTACTTGTCTAATAACTTAGAGTAGGTATTAGCTATTGATATCAAGTGGTTAATTAGCACGGCACCGTATCATGAATTTGTAAAAATTGACTTTTCTGAAATGAACAATTTTTCAAGACAGGAAACTCAAGCATGGTTTTGTAACTTCTGTTTACTTTGTTTGGCTCAGGAATGCTTGTCTTAGTTTTGGATAACTCGAGGGTTAGGTAGTCCTAAAATCTGCATACAGTTGTAAGTTACCTAACTCAGCTCTATAGGCTAATATTGGTACCTACCTAACTGCAAAATGTTCACAATTATATTACTCACCAACAAGAACTTCCAGATCAACAAAAGATTTATCAAACTCCTTTTCAAGAAGATCTAGCCACCGAAAACTGACAGCCACAGCTGCCATGATCTGCAACGAAAAACATAAAATGTTTTAAAATGTGAGTTGTGGAGTGTTGTGCAGTGTGTACAATCTAACAATCAAGCTCACTAGGAGCAAGTACAGTGGAACCCCGTTTTCCCGGACAGCACGGGGGGAGCCTGTTCCGGGAAACTGAAATTTCCGGGAAAACGAGAAAATTTCAATTCCCGGAAAACCCCTTTTTTCCGGATGCATGTCCGGTAAATTGAAACTATTTCCGGGAAATTCAATGCCAGAAAAACCCCCCGTTTGCCGCACGTTGATGCACGAAAATGAAACTACAGTACTGTATTTCTGGAATTGCCATTCCACACAGTATTGTACATTATGTGCATAATAACATCGTAGTAGAGTACTCTATCTACTTAACATAGTGCATTACGTACGGTATTAATATAGCTAGAGTACATATAAATTCATAGTTCCGTAGATGATGGTACTCGCCATTTGCAGTGTTGAGGCTGGGGTCACCGTTATTATTAACGTTAGCCATTATGAAAACTACTTTATACAGTACAGTGAGGCTAGGCTCACATATGTAAACCCCACCTCCTCCCCCCCCCCTTCCAAAAAAGAAACTAAAAATAACATTAATGAATCTAATGAACATTACTGCTCATAATGCAT
>LQNS02004412.1:6687007-6702799 GCA_001587735.2 Parhyale hawaiensis | reverse complement strand
TTACATCTTGATGAAAATGCTAACTCTTCCAGAGAGGTAATCCATTTACTGGTCTAGAAGCTGGGCTTACTAGCTACATAAACTGCTTTTTAATACAAAAGTGGTATTATGTAAAATTAATATTAGTCTCTCCTTAATGCTTCCTATTAATATAGAATGAGACATACTTCGCGCCCTGGCGGCGCACGAGCCTGTGTTTAACCACGGGAATAGTTCGGCGCGATAAAGGCATTGTGCCACTGAAGCGCTAGTAAAACCATTACTAACTTACTACTACTACTACTACTACTACTACTACTCATGCTCTGAGGAGGGTCGTTCTCAGTTGGTCTGATGCGTATACTTTTGGGCACCTAAGGGCTATGAGCCCTTCAGGAATCAACTACGAGCTCCTGATTTGTTAAGTTTGGCTCGGGAAGATTCTGGAAAGGGTCCAATCTATAGGCTTATTCTGTCGGTTTGAAGATCTTAAACAGATCTTGGTGTGTTGGTTCAGATCCATTTGATCAGTGCCAATGTACTGAGTCGGCTGGAGCCCAAGCTAATCTGCTTTTTGGAATGGGCTTGCAGTATTCTGGACGAATGCAATACGGCGGCCGTGTTATCGCGGCGCCTGGTAGTTGTATCTAAGTAAAGATACAGCCGACTAAGACTGCTGAGAGAATTGGGGTGAATCACTTGCAGAGGAAGAGAAGAACCCTGCAGCTCCCGCATCAGGATGCCATGAATCACAGGTAGTGTAAATTTACCGGGCTTAGCGGCCCAGGGCCCCGACGGTGATATGGTTCACCATTGACTAGGTGGATGGTGGTAGCAATTCTGATTCTTGGAACTATCTCAATGAAGATATGGCGTAAGTAGCTTTTAGAGGCTATTTATGACTGTGATGGCTCCCTCAAGTTGCATGCACGGACTAGAGGCTTGCTCGTACCGCATCAGTACTGAAGGGTCTTATCGTAAGTCCTACCTAGCCGGGAAGGTCTAGCTGATGTAGGTGCTGGGATACAGCATCTAGCTACCTGACTAATGTCGCTAGACTGGGAGTGCTCCTGAGGGCATAATGAGAACAACCGTTGACCTCCGTCTCATGAAAGGTCTGCAAGTTGGTAAAGGGGAACCAGCGTATTGGAAACATTCAACGCAGGGTCTGAAGTCTCAGACTTACCTACCAGATTCGTTATGACCCACAGTTTGTATGTAACTTTACAACGGAAAGGAAGTATAGAAGTCGAGTGCCCTCACGTGGGTCTTCAGGCCGAGTAGGAGAAGCATGTTTTGCAAAGATGCAGTTCACACCATGATCATAAATCTTCACTTTGAAGTGGTGTAGACCGGTGTTCCTTATAGTATTGAGGTTGTATTGGGACCAAGATGGAAATTGCTAGGCTCACTAGCTGAGGTGGTATCCGTAGGTGTAGATACTCTTTTGGTAGTGTAGTGAGATGAGGTAGGTAGCTACCTAGGGGACCCTGTCCTGCAAGCAGGGATGTGGGACGTAGTTTGCTTTACCATGTACGAGAGTCCTGAACTCGGGTTTGAGAATGTGCTGAGATAGCGCAGCGTTTGCTGCATTCCCGGAAGGCAACGGTGTGCTGGTACCTCTTAGAATAGTGCAATCTTGAGATTGTTGGTAGAGCAATTCTATGGAGGGACGCTATTCCGACCGACGAAGGTGGTGTAGTTTAGGGAGGTAACGATTGTAACATAAGCCATTATACGCAGTCTCCATGAGGGGCTGTAAGTTGATGGAGATATATAACTATCATCTTGATGTGGCTCATCAGCTCGCAAGTGCCCATTGGTGTTTATTCAGGGCGCAGTGGCCCACTAGAATCTTAGGTCGATTGTAAGGGCCGTTGAGGAGTACTTGTGCGCTCTGGCTGGACGAGTAAGGTTGGCTCGTTCTGGAGGGAGTTTTGACACGCTCTGCGATCTGTAAGACACACAGTTTGGATAGCTCCGCGTACATAGCGTCTGGAGGTGTCGAGATCTGCTCCTGTTGAGGAATTACTCCTCGACGTGAGGTCTAAGAATTATTTTCTTATGAGTATAAGCTGGGAAGGGCCAAGCCTAGGATCATTCCACACAGCGTTGGCCCTGATACAGGACTGTCATGGTTCCTGGGTATACTTGTGTAGAACCAAGTGGCTCTTCCGATCGAAGGGTCTGCGTAGGAACTTTTGGGAAGCCCTCTCACGAAATAACCCTAGAAGGAGTAGGCTCTGGTCGGTAGTTTTTCAGGGAAGGTAATCTCAAATAGCGATATGGGCTGTGGAAGCGCGGGTCCTCATTGCCAGGGCAACCAACCTATAACATGGTTGGCAAAGTAAAGCCAGCTTAAGTATCCTCGCGTTGTATCTCCTGTGCAAGGTTGGGAAAGTGAGTTCAGCTCAGGCCGACTGACTGTACTCGCAGGGGTTTAAGAGAAGCTTCCGCCCAACGATGCTGGATTTGTCATGGAGCGTGAAATCTGTAGATTTGGTTTAAATACGGCGCACGAATGTACGGTCGTGGCGATGGCGATGTGTGGTAGAGGAATCGCGCTGACAGCGAATGGCGAACGGTACTCGAGAGCTTCGACTAAGCTAGCGGGGCCGGAGGTCTGTAATGCGCGAGGCTGTGCTCTGCCAGCCGCGCAACTAACATAGCGTGGTTATATAGGGAACTACCCTGACGAGACTGGCTTTGGTAGTAGAGGATTACTTCAACAACAGCCATGCTAGAAGATGCGGGCAACCGCGGCAGGCAATCCCCCATAAAAATGAGGGCGTAGTTAATGCGCCGATGGGAGGGATCAGGCACCAGATGACCTGTTCCAATAGCTCCATAAGTGACTTAAGGCCGGGGTTCGGGCTGATTTGGCTCATTCTGGTGGCACGATTATGAAAGAGTTGTGAAGAGGTGGGGAATTGGAGAAAATGAAACTCAATGAGAATGATTTGGGCTATGAATTAAGGGCCAATTGGCTTAGATCCCGGAAGGAGGAGACGTAAGACGGGCCCATCTTCTGAAGGAGGCAGAGTACCTCGATTGCCCTTTCATTAGGAAATACGGGAATAAAGAGGGTCATAGTCCTTGAAGTTGGCGAGCTCTGTTCTACTGCGAAGCTCCCAAGTAGATGTGGAATTATGGATTAGCTGGCGGCTGCTCCTACGGTAGTGTGGTACTTTTGTAGGTCTGGAGACCATGCACAGCGTCGTCAAAGGCCTGGTCTCCAAAACCGCGGCTGTGCTAGCGCAACCTTCCTTTAGGGTAATATGTCTAGTACCCGTCCACCATGCTAGTAGCCGTCCACTTGGTTTTAAAAACTTCCTGTGTGAAAAGTAGCAGTGCTAGAAAACCGTACATAGGCTTAAACTGTAGGCTAAGTAGTACCCTGCAGTTTAAGACTATGTACGGCTCTCTAGTACTGCTAGTTTCCACAGAGGAAGCTTTTAAAGCAAAGTGGACAACTACTAGCATGGTGGACAGGTACTAGACATACTATCCTATCAAGTCTCGAACCCTCTTGGCTCGGCCGCCCCCACCCTATTGTAGGTCTGCAAGCAGGTCAAAGGCCCCAAACACGCCTCTGACTGTGGCCGACATCCATGTTTTGGAAGAGATGTGGTACCTATTTTGCGAATCTGGGCGCCATGCCCAGTCTATAGACCACACGCCGCCGGAGTTAGTCAACCGCACAGGTTAAAGCCTGGAGGCCGACTGGGAGCTGTGGCCTACAAAGGGCCAGCTCATTGTTGCTCCACCGGGGCAGCCTCCTCTATGACAGCGTCAAACTGGGGCCTTTCCCCCTTCCCTTGGTCGGCTTAACGGGCTTGCTAGCCGGACAAGCGTTGAAGGCAACACCTCGTAAGAGAGAAGAGGCTTGCAGTGCGGAGCTTCTTGCAGTATAGCCCGAGGCTTTGTGTCGATAGGCGCTCCAATTTGACTGCCGTTGGGAGTGAGGTATTATAGCAGACTTGGACGCCATGCCAAGCCCATACCAACACACTGTCAACAGGTGCAGAGCGACCCAAAAGCCTGGTTGCCATAACCAAGGCCATGCTCTTCACCCTGCAGTTTTATTTAATTTTATTTTTTATATATTTTATTGTTTTTTTGTAAAGTTTTTTGTAAATTTATTTTTGTAGTTTTTTTAGTTTTCTTATTTTTTTCTGCAATTGGGAGTGAGGTACTATTGCAGACTTGGACGCCATGACAAGCCCATGCCAACACTCGCGAAAGGTGGAGAGCAACACAAGGGCCTGGTTGCCATAACCAAGGCTGTGCTCTGCACCCTGCAGTTCAAGTTTCATTCTGCTGTTGGGAGTGAGGTACTATTGCAGACTTGGACGCCATGCCAAGCCCATACCAGCACTCGCAACAGGTGGAGAGCAACGCAAGGGCCTGGTTACCATTACCAAAGCTGTGCTCTGCACCCTGCAGTTGAAACATTTTTTTTGCAATTTTTTTTTCAAAGTTTTTTTTTTTCAATACATTAGGGATAATACAAATGCAAGGACGAGGTGAAGCTCGCTGGCGGGGAGAGTTGGTGTCGATGCAAGTGAAGCCAAAGGGAGAGCGCAGGCACCAGGTGACCTGCCCCGATGGCTTCACAAGTGGGCATGGGGAGCGGAGCCAGCACATACCTCGAGGTGACCAGCGCCTGGCTGTCCTGGACGCCACATGGCAGATGACGTAGCCACTCGTCTGACGGCCTCACAGGCTGGCGTTCTGCCGGACTGGCTGGAGCCACCATCGGACATCCCGACAACGACTTGAAAAACTTTTCAAAAAGAGAGACAAAGATTAAGCATATGACTACCTATTGAAACGCTTTATAAGACTAATCAAACATACTAAAACTGTAACGATTTACACTTGTGAAGCAGGTATCAAGTAATAAAGGCAGTATGATCCCCTGGGCTAAGTCGTATATGGTGTCAAGTGAGCGAAAGATGAGAAAAATATGTTGGCAGTTAGAGATGGATCGGGAGAATTTTTTTTTTATCTTGAATTTAATTGCAACAGAGTTCAACTCATAGATACCAAAATAACATAGCTTAAAATGATGAACATGTAGAAACAATTTTATAATATGTGTAAAATTAGTAAATGGAATTTATAAGGAAGTATATAGTTAGCTAACTGCACTAGTTTATTAAATTTTCACAATATCTTTCAATTTTTGGGTGCATCAACCTAAAAATGCATTGGGCACCCATTTTCCCTCCCTCAACTAATCATGACAATTTTTTAGTTATTATCTATGATTTTTTGTTTCAGCTTCTTATAATACTGTACATTTAAAAAATGTTTTTTCTATCCTATTTCACACTATAAAATAAGGCATAAGCTCATCTTAGGATCCATATCATTGACATTTGAGTACTAGATACCTACACCTCCAGCTGTTTCAATCTACTCTGGTAAAACCGTAGTAGAAAGTTTTATCAGGGCTTTTACCTTTGTTTTACCTCTGTTAAAACTCCCCTGCCAATCTTGTAGATACCTACCTTATGCGCCGTGCATACTGACGCAATATACCTACTACATGTAACATGCTGCACGCACAGGCAGCTGATAAATAATGCGCCATGCATACTTACGCAATATACCTACTAGATATACGTGACACGCACAGGTAGCTGATACCTTATGTGCCGTGCATACTGATGCAATAGGTATACTATACGCAACATGCACAGACAGCTTGTATGTAATGCACCGTGCATACCGACGCAATATATGATACGCAACATGCACAGACAGCTGGTACCTTATGCGCCATGCATACTGACGCAATACCTATAAGGTACACAACACGTTCAGCCCACTGATACTGTATGTGCTGTGCATACTGACGCAATATACAATACGCAACGGCTGCACAGAGAGCTGTTACCTTATGTGCCATGCATACTGACACAATATACAATACGGAACATGCACTGATATCTGGTACTTTATGCGCTGTGCATACTGACGCTGTATACAACACGCAACATGCACAGAGAGATTGTACCTTATGTGACGTGACGTGCATACTGACGCAATATACGATGTGCAACATGCACAGACAGCTGATACCTTATGCGCCATACATACTGACGCATATTACCTGACCTGATCCAACCCGACACCTTCTCATCACGCACTTCAACACACATCACTCACTTCTACACACACAAGTAAGTATAGTTTTTGTATTTTTCATCATTACTGTATGTAGTATATATTTATTACAGTAGGTAAGGCTATGTTTTTAGTCCTCAAAGTTATAATTTTGTATGTTTCTTTACTTTTACACATGGGAAAATTTCCCTTTGGAACCAATTAATCACATTTACATGTACAGTATTAGCTATACTGTATAGGGAAAAGTTAGTTGAATTACGAACTTTTCGACTTATGAACCTCCTCCTGGAACGAATTAAGTTTATAAGTCTGGGTTCCACTGTATAGCTATATGTATACTGTATATAGCTACACTGTCCATATCCAGGTAGGCCTAGGCTATAGACTATGGTGGTGATTAAGAATAACTCTGCTACCCTAATCTGTGCCATGAGTAAACATATTATATTCCTTGTAGGCTATGCCAAGCATTTACTATAACTCATAGTCTGCATCCGCAGAAAGCATGTGGAGAGATGACATTCCAAACCATTGACATCAACAGCATTGATGAAAAAGTATGTACCACATGTAGACTTATACTTGTTGCCAGTGAAGCTATACACATGTTCTGCTAGTACCTGTTTATCATTTTGTAATGCAGACTATGGTAGGTTTTCTCCTTGTGTAAATTTGAGTTCCTTTGCTTCACTAAATAGACTACCTACTTTCAGAGTTAGCCTATCTCAATTAGCCTGTTTTGTTGGTGATTTGGCATACAGCTGTATTGTTTAAAATTTGGATAATGACTGCTAAGCAAACTGGTGGACCTTCAGACGCCGTACCTGCAATTTCCAAGAAGAAGCAGGCACAGCCAAATGTACAACACAGTCTCCAACAAATATTTGAGGCTGCCAAAAAGTCTTTGGCTCTTCACCCCAAACTTTGTTTGCAACTGGTGAAACTGTACCAAAAGGTGAGTTTGTTGATTAGGTAGCTACCTACTGTATCTTTACTATCTTAGCCTGTATGGAAAATTATCAAGCATATTATATTAAAAGTAACTCATGGTGCAGATTTCAGTGGAATGGTGTTTTTCTTAATTTGTATTAGCGTCTGACCAGGTGAATCGGACCGAATGGACCGCACGGGTGAATCGGACCAGCTATTAGTATTGGATAATGAGTAAATACTGAAACCTCATATTTTCTCTGCACATAGGTCCATTACTCCACTACATAGGCCCATTACTCCACTACATAGGCAACATGTAGCTAACAGCAGCTCTAAATATCTGAACATTTTTGTGGTTGACGAAAAATGAACTTGAGAAAAAAATGACCTTGTTTCAACTTAACACGTCGAAAACGAATATGTTTTTCAACTTTCGTTGCAGACATGAAGGAGTTGTAGCAGCTTCATGAAACTTGGGTGATAGAGGTAAAAGGAGTTACTCTTTACAGTGGGACGAAGGATTTTTTGGTACCATGTACCCTTTGGTCACTATGCCACTTTAATGCTCGGTCCGATTCACCTGGCGGAAAAAAAATTTCATGTGAATCGGACCAGTATGCTGAAGGGTTTACCACAGAAATGTACAGATATTTAGAGGCTCTATTACATGTTGCCTACGTAGGGAAGAAGTGGGCCTATATACAGGGAAAATATGAAGATTCAGTGTTGGTTTGTTTTCCAACAATAATAACCAAACCGAATCTTTCGCGATGTCTGGTCCGATTCACCCAGAATTTCTTATTCCACTGGACCGATCCTTTTGAGTGTCTACCACAAAAATGTTGAGACATTGAAAGCCTCTGTTATATGTCGCCTATGTAGGGAGGTAGTATTGTCAATATACAGAGAAAATATAATTCAGTATTGATTCTTTTTCCACATCTAATAAGAAAACCAAATCACCCGACTGTGCCGGTCCGATTCACCCGGATTAGCGGGATGCACTCGGACCGTATAGTTTCAACTGTGCCACTGTGCATTGTCACTTTGCACACCAAGGGAGAGCTAAACTAAGCTTATTACCATAGTCTTGAAATCCTCTGGAACTTTGGGCAAGAGAATGCAGAGTACACTGTAGTCTGACCATTTTATCTAGGCAATTTGGTCGGGGTCAAATTCGCTGTACGGTGTTGCCAATTCTATGGGTATTTTTGAGATATCTCTATATAGGACTACAGGTAGTGGGCAGGGCTAAGATATGGGTCAAATAAAATCTCAGAATTACCCATAGAATTGTCAACACTATAGAGCAATTTGATCACAACCGAGCTGTCTTCATAACATGGTCAGACTATACTACCTAATAATGTTGCTACCATGGATATCAATAATCCTACTAGATGTGACCTGGCTAAGCACTATACCATACCTACTAGCCCACAGCCTTAGGTAGCTACTGTGCAGCACTGCATGAATCAGACTTTAGTGTGGATCAGTAGAGAGTATATTAATAATAATTCTGATACAGCTATTGGTTTTGCCAGTTTGAGTTACATTACAGGTATTAGTCTCGACCTCAATAGCCAGAAAAACATGCTTTTTTGTCAACCCTGGTCCCAAATGATACTAATAATGCAGAATATCATTGTAAAGTACAAAACTATGAGGTATCTTTAGCATAATATGTTTGTATAGATATATACTAGTAAAAATTATTTGGAGATGTTTAATGTTTACATTAAATAGCTACTAGTTGGACCAAAGAGTCTGAGTTGGAAAATCTTGAGGATCCAGAGTCAGATTCGGAGTCAGTAATTCTGGAGGGCCAGGAGTTGGAGTCGGACCTTGAACCATTCAACTCCGCAACCCTGCTTGCTAGATGGCTACTCTAGGGTAACACATCTAGCAACCGTCCACTATGCTAGTAGCCGTCCACTTGGCACTAAAAGACTTCCTGTGTGAAAACTAACAGTGCTAGAAAGCTGTAAAAAATGGGAAAATCACCACCTTTTTATGTTTTATTTTTTCACTTTTCATTTTCAGGGATGGTGTGGCACTATTTAGCCTACAGTTTAAGCTAATGTACAGCTTTCTAGCACTGCTAATTTCCACACAGGAAGTTTTTTAGTGCCCAGTGGACGGCTACTAACATTGTGGACGGGTACTAGATATGTTACTTTACCTAGCTGTAGACTTTTTGCCTGAATTGGTATGTACGGTACCTAGTCTTCTGTCCTAAGATGAATGTTACTACAGTAATTGACTCTCGGAATTTTGACTTTTAAGTGGTTTTCACTTAGCTTTGGTAGTTATCTACCAGTAGTAGACTTGTACTAGAAACGAAAGGCATCTGGAATAGCTAGCTATCTAGCCTACCTTCTTCAAAACACATTTTTTACTATTAAATTACCTATTGTGAGCTATTTAGTAGGTAATGTCCTTCTTTACAGGTTCAACTTGATGCATTCTTCAAAGAGTTTGTGCATCTACTGAAGCTTTGCCTTGTTGTTGGGGAGAAGCAGCCTCAGGTGGAGCGGTGTCTTGCATTTGCCGTTACCTTTTCTACAACAGATAAGAAGTTAAAGGAAGACAAGCAGGACAAGGGTGCTGCAGAAGCCTGTGCACCCAGTGAATCCAACAAGGATAGTGACAAGGATAGCTCAGAAGTCACTCAAGATTCAGTTGATGAGGATGAAGATGATGATGATGATGTGGATGAGTTCCTTATCAGAATGTTCCACTTTTTATTGAATGTGAGAATGTGTTGGTTATCTGAGTTTTGCTATTATAACTTAGAAAAAAAAGTTTTAATCCTAGCTATCATCTTTACACTGGCATGAAATTCATTGGTTCACTTTGAGATTTTGCCTTTCTACTCTTAAAGTTTTATTTTAACCTTTGAAACTGCGCTGTGCTCTGAAAATTCTTTACTGACATTTTACCTACGGTACCTCTTCAATTTCCAATTAGGGTTAAGTGGCCCAAAGGAGATGCGCTTTTCGGCGAATTTTAGCGCTTCCGCACCTATAACATCATTTGTAATGCGTACGGTACATCCTCATGTGCTTCGTACCTGATATGTAAAAACTATTTCTCTTTCACATGATCTTTTCAGATTTGTATTACCTTGAATAGAATTTGAGTTCTAGCCCCCAAAGAAAGTGCGTCTCCTCAGGGCCGCCTGGTCCTGAGGAGACGCACCTGGCCCCGTGAAGACACATTCGGTTCTTCAATATGTTCATTAATAGTAAGTTTTAAATATGAGTCGACGATATTAAAACTTAACGTTTCAGGATGAAAAATCTCATCTTCAGAAGGAAGAAAAAAAAAATTTAGGCTACGATCAATCAATAAAAATTTCTTCATTGTTAATAGGTAAGGGGAGCGTAGGTGTTGTTGGGGGAAAGTCTAAAAGGCAAATGGGCGGAGCCGCGCGCAGGGGCCGGACCTCAGCTCCTGTACAGTCGGCAGAATTCAGGCTAGGTATATAGTTACAGTATAGAGCGGTACAGCCGTGGTCATGATGTTGAGGCTAGGCTTGGTGTTATGTATGTGGGGAGACTCTAATGTTGCGAGCTCAATGGGATTGGAAGAGTGTATGATGGAAAAAGTCATCCCTGCTGATAGGATGGTTGTTTTGTTCAGCATGTAGGTGAGGGGCTGAATGTGAGGGCTTCGCGAGTGGTAAAGCGGGTCGCCGTGGAAACCAGTGAAGTAGCCTATCGCTTTGAATATTTCTACTAGTTGCCTCTTAAGTGATTTTATAGCAAAGCTCCAGACAGTGTGCAGCTAACGAGCTTAGCTTGATATACTATGTTAATCAATAATGCTATTAACATGTCATCTAATCCATTCTGTAGATACATGAAGCTCCAAGCGCATCGGCTCGCTACCGTGTATGCCAGCTCATCAACCGCATTCTGAACAGCATGGGCAAGTCGGCCAGCATTGATGATGACCTTTTCAACAAGATCTATGACACCATGCTGGAGAGACTTATGGACCCCAAGCCGGCTGTGAGGGTCCAGGCGATCCACGCTCTCAACAGGCTGCAAGATCCTACTAACAAAGAGTGTCCTGTTATTAAAGGTAATGAATAATACCTTTATTATGGTCATATATGGTCAATTTTCAGTAGGTATGAGTAAATGCATAACATAATTATCCCTTAATGTTCAAGCAAAGCAACGACAGTAGAACATTTTGCCGTAGTTGGACTTGGTGTGACATAATGAACCCTGTGGGGTAGGTATACTTTGGTGCCCTTGCCCTCTCAGAATATGTGGCTATGGGCCCCACCCGCCCTAGGGCTATCTCTAGTGCCTTTTTCACGTGGAATGTTGTAGCTGGCCACAGTTCCTGCTGACGAGGACACGAGGCTAGTATGTTCTCTCTACTCCCCCCCCCCTTCCACGGGCATAGGATGGGCCATAGGGATAGGTTAGGTAGTTTAGGTACGCCCATCCTATGTTATGGGGAGCAGAGCCCCCAGGGAGACCCTGTAGCTTACTTCAGACATTAGCTTGGCTTTCGGATGTCTGTCTTTCGTGCCCACTTTGCTTTCTTCCAATTTCATACTCATACTCATCTTACTTCCAGCTGTTCTTCCTCTTCTTTCCTGAGTTGCTGTTCCCATGTGCTTTGATCCATGTGGGAACACCCTCATGCATGGGGTCCACGTGTCTATAGTCATACTTTATAACTATGTCCCTTCTGTCTTCCTCTGTGATACCTCCTTTTTTGTGGAAAAACGGAGACTTAAACTTTGGAATATGATAATCTCCACTTCCCTGCTCTGCGCGTTATTTCCTGCCAGTAGTAGCGCCTGGTCACTTGAGACCAACAGTACTCACCTACATTTGCATTAAACTGGAGACCTTTTTGCAGAAAAGCCGAGAAAAAATTACTGAGAATTCGACCTGATGCAACTTGGTATTGCGGTAATAGTAATCATACTACTACTGCTGTTACTACTACTACTACTACTAGGGTAATGTCTCAATTACCGAATGCCTTTCTATTTCCGAACGCAATAAGATTCCTACCTATATTCGGTAATAGATGGGCATTCGGTAATTGAGACATTACCCTACCTACTACTTGTTTGACATGAAGAAGATTTTTGTACTCTTTATAGTTCATATTTTTAGTCTGGTCCCATGCAATTTTCCCGCACTGTTGTGGATTCCTTATTTCGTCCAGTATGATAAAACACATGCAATTCTGGGGAGCAAAGGAAAATCTGGATCGGAATCTGTTCTATTTATCATTTCTTAATTTCTTTTAGCTCTTAACCCTTTCAACATGGAGACACTGCTCTTGCAAAAGCTCAATTCTTGAAGCTCATAGATAATACTTAATGCTCTTTACTTGATTTCACGTAGGGCCTACAGTTTATTTTAGAACGCAATTAAAATATTACCACTGATTTTAAAGATGCTGTTCAGTATGCTGTCCTAATTTTCAGAGAATAAAACAATACGCCGATTTTGATCATAAAAACAATGCGGGCATCTAGAGATGTCGCTGGTACTGGAAGGGTTAAATGTAGGCTCAAGTAACAGCTATCTCTGTACAATTCACAAAGCTTAGCAGTTAGCTACTTTTTTTAAATTTTAAGCTCAAGTATTAGCGATATTCTTGCTGTGTCTCAGCTGCGCACCACGTCTAGTTCTGACGAGTGTGTGGTTACCACCTTACCCCCCCCCCCCCCCCCCCCCCCCCCCCCCCCCCCCCCCCNCTGTAGATACATGAAGCTCCAAGCGCATCGGCTCGCTACCGTGTATGCCAGCTCATCAACCGCATTCTGAACAGCATGGGCAAGTCGGCCAGCATTGATGATGACCTTTTCAACAAGATCTATGACACCATGCTGGAGCGACTTATGGACCCCAAGCCGGCTGTGAGAGTCCAGGCGATCCACGCTCTCAACAGGTTGCAAGATCCTACCAACAAAGAGTGTCCCGTTATCAAAGGTAATGAATAATACCTTTATTATGGTCATTTATGGTTAATTTTCAGTAGGTATGAGTAAATGCATAACATAATTTTCCCTTCATGTTTAAGCAAAGTAACGACTGTAGAGCATTTTGCCATAGTTAGACTTCGTGTGACATAATGAACCCTGCGGGGTATACTTTGGTGGTCCTTGCTCTCTCAGAATATATAGCTATGGGCCCCACCCGCCCGAGGGCTACCTATCTCTAGTGCCTTTTTCACATGAAATGTTGTAGCTGGCCACAGCAGTTCCTGCTGACGAGGACATGAGGTTAATATGTTCTTTCTGCCCCCCCCCCCCTCACAGGCATAGGATGGGACATAGGCCATAGGGTTGGGTTAGTTTAGGTTCGCCCATCTTATGTTATGGGGAGCAGCGCCCGTAGGGGGACCCTGTAGCTTATCTTAGACATTAGCTTGGCTTTCGGATGCCTGTCTTTCGTGCCCACTTTGCTTCCTTCCAATTTCATACTCCTACTGATCTTACTTCCAGCTGTTCTTCCTTTTCATTCTTGACTTGCTTTCCCATGTGCTTTGATCCTATGTGGAAACATCCTCGTGCATATGTTCCACGTGTATATCGTCATACTATAACTAGCTATGTCCCTTCTGTCTTCGTCTGTGATAGCTACCACCTTTTTTGTGGAAACGGAGACTTAAACTTCGGAATGTGATAATAATCCCCACTTCCCTGCTCTGCGCCTTATTTCCTGCCAGTAGTAGTGCCTGGTCACTTGAGACCAACAGAACTCACATGCATTTGCATTAACCCTTTCGATCCTGACGGTACGTACACGTACCGCATAAAAATTTTCATTATTAAAACCGATGCATTGTTTCTTGCTCTGAAAATTTGAACACCATGTTTAACAACCCGTCTGAAGTCAGTGATAGTATTTTCTTGATGACTGAACTACACTATAAGTGAGCTCAAGTGAATTCAATGAGGGTGTCTTCATGGAGCTTCTTTTAGAACCTCATAAAAGAGCAAAAGTTTCCGTAGCGAAGGGTTAAACTGGAGACCTTCTGGTAGAAAAGCCGGGAAAAAATTACTGAGAATTTGACCTGATGCAACTTGGTATTGCTGTACTAGTAATCGTACCACTACTACTACCTACTACTTGTGTGACTTGAAAGAGATTTTTCTATTCTTTATAGTTCATATTTTTAGTCTGGTCCCATGCTATTTTCCTGCGCTGTTTGGATTCCTTATTCCGTCCAGTATGATAAAACAAATCCAATTCTGGGGACCAAAGGAAAATCTGGATGGGAATCTGTTCTATTAATCATTTCTGACTTTGTTTTAGCTCTTAACCCTTTCAACGTGGAAACACTGCTCTTGCAAAAGCTCATTTCTTGAAGCTCATAGAGAATGCTTCATGCTAGTAACTTGAGTTCACCTACAGTTTATTTTAGAACGCAAATAAAATATTACCACTGATTTTAAAGATGCTATTCAGTACGCTGTCCTAATTTTCAGAGAATGAAACAATACGCCGATTTTGATCATAAAAACAATGCTGGCATCTAGAGATGTCGCTGGTACTGGAATGGTTAAATGTACGCTCAAGTAACAGCTCTCTACAGCTCACAAAGCTTAGCAGTTACTTTTTTCAAATTTTAAGCTCAAGTATTAGCGATATTCTTTCTGTGTCTCAGCTGCGCACCACGTCTAGTTCTGACGAGTGTCTGGTTAACACCTTACCCCCCCCCCCCTCACACGTGCAGCGTACCGGTACCATCTCTCCATGGATCCTGCCAGTGAAGTGCGGCGTGCCGCTCTGTGCTGCACTGCCATCAACTTTCAGACCCTGCCGGACGTCCTCATCAGGACCAGAGACAAGAATAATTTCGTGAGGAGGCAGGTATGTTGATGCTGTAGCTAAGAACCACCTGAGCCGTAACTGTGAAGAACATTGTTTTTGACCTCGTTTGTGAAGTGTGCTGGGTCTTATAATGTTATTGTGCTTGCTACTCATATTTTAACGCGACACGAATATTTTATGCTGCTATTTGATTTATTTGTAGGTATCTCTGATCAACATTAGGTTTTGTGGGATTAGCCCAATTGAAACAAGACTGTAGCTGATGGTCTTTTTGTTCTTTAAAGAAATTAGCTTATGTAATTACCATTCTTTGTTGCTATGTAGCTAGTTCTTTCTCACGAGAAAGTTTTGTAGTGTATGTATACTATATTTTAGTTTAAAATACCATGAAGAGAATTTTTTCGTAAGCAAATTTCGTACCATCCCTCAGGCCTACATGGTGCTGTCACAAAAGGTGCACATCAAGTCGCTGCAGATCAGCCAGCGCGTGCGTCTGCTGTCCGAAGGGCTCAACGATCGCAGTGACCTAGTGCGGTCCGCCGTGCAGAAGCACCTGCTCAATGCCTGGTTGCGGTTCGTTAACGGCAGCGTGTTGGACTTGCTCACCTGTCTTGACGTTGAAGCGTCGACCAAAGAAGCTGAACTTGCTTTAGATGCTCTGTTTATTGATATGCCTGCGTCTGAGCTGGTGCAGCGTTTTGATCTTCTAAACAGTGACAAGCTCTTGCCCTTTGATCAGCTCAAACCTGAGAGCGTCCTCTACTGGAAGTGTCTAGTGGCACACCTGAAGAAACAGCAAGCAGATGAAGAGCTGGAGTTCATACTGCCGGACCTTAGCGTCTTCTGTGGCTACACTGAAGCTTTTGCCCTCAGTTCTGGAGGGTCTCCAGAGGAGGATGAGCAGGCCGCTGCTGTAAGG
>LQNS02004412.1:6609841-6686997 GCA_001587735.2 Parhyale hawaiensis | reverse complement strand
GCCCTCAGTTCTGGAGGGTCTCCAGAGGAGGATGAGCAGGCCGCTGCTGTAAGGCACATGGAGAGGCAGTTTGTGCTGCAGCAACTCGTCCAAATCACCGCCAATTTCGATCTTGCTGATGAGGTCAGATATGTTACCACTAGTGTCTCTCATGCCGAGGTCAGATCTGTTGCCACTGGTGTCTGTTGCTTTGGTCAGATCTGTTGCCACTGGTGTCTGTTGCTTTGGTCAGATCTGTTGCCACTGGTGTCTGTAGCTTTAGTCACATCTGGTGCTGTTGTTTTCTTTCATGCTTTATTCAGAACTGTTGCCACTTCTTTCTGTCATGCCTTGGTCAGTTCTGTTGCTACTGTTGTCATTTATACTTTGGCCAGATCGTTTGACACGGTTTTCTATCATGCCGTGATCCAATCGTGTTGTTCATGCCCTGTTGCTTAACGCGAATTAGTTGTTCCAGGTCTTAACGAGCGCTTGACAGTTCTCTTCGACCTGTATTTCATTTCTAGAATTAGGTGGATAACTGACTTAGCTTTCCCGTTGTTAACTTGCATTCTATACCAGTAGTTATACGTGAAATTTAAAAACGTTAGTAACATAGCTAAGGTTATCTCTACAATTGAGTAAATTTTATCAGGAATTCCTGTTCTGGAAAGGTTCGTTGCTTATCAAGTTTCTGTGTATTTATACCAATTTTGCAGGTGGGCCGGCGTGCATTACTGCAGATGGTCCGCAAGTTGTTGCTGTCGAGAGAGTTGGGCGAGTCGTGCATTGCAGTGCTTGTAGATGCTTTCGCTCGTCTGTATCCTCCAAGCTCCCGAGTCCAGCAGCTGGCCGAGATAATTTCGGACGTGCGTGAGAACAATGCCGAGTCTGCACCACCTGCTGCCAATACCAGCGTTGCTGCTGAACCTGCAGGTGCGCCCTCCGATGCTTGTACTGCAACACCTCGCCCTCCGCCTCCTGCTCCCTTGTCTGACGATGAACTCAGAGCTAAAAAAATTGAAGCTGCCAAGGTGCGCGTTCAGCTCATTGAGCTTCGTGAAGAACTGGAGGAGTGCGTGCGAAGTCTGGATTTGGACAAAGCCCAGGAACTGAAGCTGAAGTTGAACGAGTTGCAGACTCAACACGAGGCGCTGCAGCAACAACTCGCCACGCCCGTAAGCACGCCAGCACCTCCTCCTCCTGAGGACGAGACTCCCGCACCAGCTCAAGTTAGCACAGCTAGCGATGACATGGATGAGCAACCTTCACCGCAGGATTCGCCACAGGATGATGCTCCCACTCTAACGCACTGCCTCACTATTGTGTGTGAAATGCTCCGGACTCCTGATGTCAGTACGCTCACTCCCACCCTTCACTCCCTCCATGACAATCTTCTTTTGCCTTGTCTTAAAAACCAAGATCCTGTTGTACGAAAACTGGCGGTTAAAGCCTTAAATTTATTGTGCGTTACCTCCAAAGATCTTGCACAGAAACATTTGCCTTTGTTCATCCAGATCTCACAAGTCGATGTAGAGTCTATACAGATAGCTGCCATAGAGGCGGTGTTCAATGCTTTGCTTCTGTATGGCGTGGATGAGTTCAGTGGGCAGGCTGATACGGACAGTCAGGTGGATGATGCTGAGGCTTTCATCTCCCTGTTATCTCAGCGACTGGATGAGGACAATCGAGAGGTGCGGTCTGCTGTAGCTCTGGGCTTATGTAAGCTGCTCCATGCGTCTCGTCTCCGATCTCCCAAACTACTCTCTAAACTCACCCTGCTGTGGTATCACCCTCAAACTGAAGACGACACGCACTTGCGGCAAATGCTTGGGTGTTTCTTCCCGGTGTACGCGTCACACGGAGGCCCTCATCAGGAGGATCTAAGTGCTTCGCTCCTTCCCACAGTCCGTGAACTTGCTGATGCTCCCATCCGTTCACCTCTTGCTCAGGTTGACGTTGACGATGTCTGCAGTTTTTTACTGAGCATTACAAGCCCTTCAATTATGTCCGAGAAAGCCTCCAAGGATAGCAATGCACACGACTCTCTTGTATTCTCTGTCTGTGGGGAGATGCTCGCCCACCCCAATGCATCCATTACACATCACCTCGCTCGTGCCCTTCGGCACTTTTCTCTCTCACCTGAAAACTTCACCAACCTGGCGCAGGTTCATACGCTGGTTAGTAAGCTTATAAAGAAAGTCCGCGGAGAGCGTTCCCTTACAGTGCCTCTGGAGAAGTTACTGCTTTCTGTCTCGGAGTTTCTCAAGAACGCCCCAGCGAAGGAGGAATGTGAGGAGCAGAAGAACACGTCATCGTCTCGCGTGTCCGACCAGCATAATTCTACCGAAGGTGTTGGAGTGTGTGACGTTTTAGCAGACAAGACAGTGGATGCGACGTATGCTCGCCGCAAGCGTCAGTTGTACAGCACACTGGACTCCACAGATCTTCTCTCGAGCGAGGTACTACTGAGCTTGGCTTTGATCCTAAACTAAAGCTTTTAACCAGATTATGTTACCTCGCAACAAGCGCTTTTTTCTCTGTAGGAATACAATAGGACAAAGAATCTTTGTAACAAAGTAACGCTGCCTTGTTGAAATTAAGGTTAACTATATAAGCTACCAGGTGAGACGATATGATGTCGCCCTAACTTTTGCGGGTCAGTGACGTCCTAGAGTCGCTTTCTTACACGCCGCCTCAAGAAAGATTGACTAGGTTTACACGGGATGAAAAAGGTGGAATAGAATGTTACGCAATACTGTACTAATATAATAATTATAGAATGTAGCGAATGAATGAAAGATCTAGTAGGTATAGAAACTAAGATACATAAAAAACTTTTTCGATGGTGGTATGAAATCGTACCGCCCTACAATTTAAGCGGACAAAAATTTTGGTTACGGGTAGGGTTAAGACCGCGGTAAATGCTAAAATCCCTATACCGGCACTCCACACCCCCATCCCTCCCCCGTGCAATATCACAACTTATGTAGCTACAGGTTTGAGTGACGAGGTATCTGTTATCCTCTTTCATATGTGAACGAACTGTTCCTTCTGTCATCTTTGTAGCCTGTGGCTGTGACATGGGTCCTGTGTAGCAACTTAATTGGCTGAGGTTCAAGCGGTTTTCGTTTTGAAGAACCACATGTCCCTTGTTTCTGCCTCATTATGAGTAACCATAGCCGCAGCGAAGAATGTAGGTATTTGATTTAAAAAAAAAATACCAGGTGAATCTGTGGAAATCCCACCATGTTTTACATACCGCTGACCACAAGTCATCGATATAGGCCTATGCAGTCGAATTCATGTTCATCAGTAAAGAGTTGTCTCTTCTATCTTACTGCAGTGCATGGGTATAGACTAGACGGGTAACGTATGCTTTAACAGTAGTGCAAAGGGCCATTTGCCTGTAACTGTATTGCACGCATCCTGTGAATCTTCTTATTGATTTTGAGCAGGCGGAGTCTGAATTGGGCCCCAGTACCCCTGAGAAGCAGCCTACGGTAGTGACTGTGACTGGTAACGTCAGTGAGGTAGGTGCCGTTTTTGTGCTCAGCGTTAAAGTTTTCTTTATGCGTACTAAAATTCTATGTCATCATTTTTTATTCCAACTGACAGTCTTTGTTCTGTATTTTTTCATTTATCCATCTTTGGGTCGGACGGTGCATGTTCAGACGTCCTGAAATGAGCAAGTTGAACTGTTCATAATCTGAAGAAAAATGAGTGCGCTATATATGATATACTGCTTCATTTCATTGGCTTAGTTATTATATGTTCTGGGTGTCTACTAGGTAGCTAATGAAATGGACAAGGTAATGAAAAGTGCGCAAATATCAGTGTCTGGTAGGTAGTGAAAAATACAACTGTTTCTGTGTGTGTCTGGCAAGATACATAAGTAGGAGAAACGTGGCATTCCTCACAAATCTGAGTCCTTAGAAAGACGTTAATTACTTAGCATTGAAAAAAATACATAAACGAGGATGGTAAGCACAGGATTAGGACATAACGTAGTTACCGGTAGCTACTAACGCGGCCTGAAGTTTTTGGAAGCTGTCGTGCTCAGCTGGGCATACATTGAGAGCAGACATGGGAGCATGGGGGGTGGGTGAAGCATTTCTTATCTGAATTTTGTAAGTAAATACACCTAGTTTATTTGCTTTGTCTGTCGTTACCAGCCTATCTGCTTTTTACTTTTTTGAGGAGTTTACACCTAACTTCTCACGAAAATATGAAGCAGAATGGCTGGTAACGACAGAGCAATCAGTACCCGGTATCTATTCTATTTACCAACCTGGTGTGTTGTGATAACTTCATTAGATAGATTTTGTACCTGTATATTCTAAACTATAAACCTAATTCGTTTAATGATACTGTCACTGTGTTGCTAGTGGTATAAATCTAGCTTGATTAGACTGCATTTGCTGGTACTTTAAGAATTTTAAAAGTCAGACCTACATTTTTAAAGGATAGGCAATGAAATTCATGTTGGTAAGTAATGAAATGTACTTCCACACTCTGGTAGACACCCTGTTCGTGGCTGTAAAATTCACTCAGTCGCCTAGGTTTGCTGGCGTATTAAACAGTAGGTATGTTTTTTTTAACTCAGTTCATCAATTCGCCGTTTTTCTGCATGTTTTGCCGTAGCCCGTCCTGTTCGTATTATTGATATTTATTTGCGTTTGTTTGTTTCTGTAACATTAGATTAGATAGCCGGCAGTGGACGATCAACTGAGAGGAGCCGAGATTCACGTTTTGGCCCTCAATATAACATGTCCCTCGATTCTTCTTAAAGGAGCTTCACTTTACCTCCTGTGAAAATTATACGAAGCGATGTCCTAAATGGGAAAACCTTTCACTTTAGGGAAGCTAATTAGCTAGCCAAGGCTTTGTGTTAGTTCCATGAGAACTGGCTCTTGGTTTTTTGTTCTACATGGAAGCAAATGATGTAGCTAGCTGCTTGTGCAGTGAGGAATTGGGGATCTCGTTGTATGCCTTGCTCAATGGTATCAATTTTTTGTTTGTCCGTAGCCTACCTTACAGCAGGAGACTGAAGAGACCATCAAGCAGGAGATTTCCAGCACTGTTACACTGCACGCTTCAGACCAGGAACTTCAGCTGTACGTACCGAACATTCGTTGTACTTTTACTATAAATCACTAAATTGTAGACGGCTTTCATTGTACTGTGTATAGAATTGAAGCACCTGTAGTCTGCTTCCTCTTGTCAATCTCTCAGAAGAGTTAGCTTTAGTTGGTGTCGAGATCTGATGGTTTGATGACACACAGTCTTCTGACAGTCAGCCAAACCGAAATTTTGCCTCTTTTTTAGACAATGTAAAGTAAATAGCTAATGTACAATATCTACATCTTTTCTCTGTGTCTATCTGGATGATTCCTGTACGTCGTCATGGTATTGAAAAAATGGCATGTCCTAAAATAAGCTAGACTATAAAGTTGATAGGCGGTGGCCACTTAGCTTAGAGTCCCTTCGCTGTTTTATTTCTCGTTCAACTTATTCTTTTTTATCGAACATATCGTCAGTAAAGATCTAATTTATATAGCTACTGTACGTGTAGCTCTTTGTCGAAGAAAGGCGATTCATAAAAAGGAGAGCTACGTGCTGTTGGCCTGGTGTTAACTTTTGTACAACGCGTCTGGAAGTTGCGTGTATCGCTGTGCAGGAGTACAGGACCTAGCGATGCTGGGGACGCTTCAGAAAGTGTGGCCGAGTCTGTAGCTACCAATACTGGGCCATCTGCCTGCGATACAACCGCCGTCAGTGTTGCCATCTCTGCTGCTGAAAGCTCCTCGGAAGAAGAAGAAGAGGAGGAGGAGGACGAGAAGCAGGAAATCCCCAGCAAAAGACAAACAGCCAGGTTAATAGTTTTTGTTTAATTTTAGTAACTACATTTTATTGAGCAAAGTAGTTGTTACTCTAGCATGCATAGATATTCGAAGTGTATGCTTCATTATGCGACAGTAGGTACAGATCAGTGATATAAAATTCATATTCTTGCTATGGTCTCCATTTCTCGCCTTACGGTGCTGCGTGCTGTCACCATTTCTCCTCTAAAATCGTGACCCCTAAGGCCCAAAACAGTCGTGAGGTGTGAAGACCAGACAATATCTCAGTTTTAATTAGGTCGTGGCATCCTGTCCAGGAGTCGGTACGTAGATGATACAGCGTTATTATAATTGTTGGGGAGTCGGATCATCCATAGCTGATTCCTGCGTCCAGTCCATGTCCTACTCCGACTCTTTGGACTCCAATTTTTCTGACCTCTACCGACTTCTCTCATTAACGCACTAGTACTTTCTTCGTCAACTCGGAGCCTTTGGAAAGGCCCCTGCCCGAGTGAGACTCTTGACACCTGGCCCTGAAAGCTCTTTTACTCGGACTCTCCCTCCATGATCATTACTGGGAAGCGAGTCCTCACCTCAAGCACACCCAGCTTACATTATTTGGATTCTGTAACAACCTTCACCTTCGTATATCTTTTATACAGTTCTCTTTTAGCCTTCTATTAAGAAACATCTGTCGCGTTAACACTTGCAAAGAATGGAAGAGCCAATAGCTCAAATGAAAGAAGATTTTACACTTCGCTACGTTTTCTGCTTGGGCAAGTCACGAAATACATTAAAAAGCAAATAGTAAAATGCACATAGGTGTTTCTTATAGTTTTTCCCTTGCGTGATGTGTCCTGACGTGAGTGCCTTATTTCCAGAAGCTCCGATACAGCTGATGCGTCGAGTGAACAGTCAGGCTCCCGTCGGAGCTTACGTTTTGAAGCTACACCGGCCACTGGCTCCGTTCGCCGCTCCAGACGAGGCAAAGCTCTACCTTCTACAGGTTAGTGAGAAAAAAAATGTTACTTTTATATCTGACAGTAATGACAAGAAGTATGTAGCTACCAAATTTGAATTTTCTGTGTGAATTGCTCTCCGCTGGTAATTTTTTATTAATAGCCTGGAGAGAAATATTTCTGCTGGGTAATGGAAAGCCAGCATTTCTGCTGTTGTTAGTTGCATCGGGTTTGACAATATAAATGAAATCCAAAACAGTTTAATGGCTGTTGTGATTATAGCTAGGTAATGCAGTACACGCTCTCATTGATTTAATAATGTTCCTGTTGTGACAAATGTTCTGATAATGCCCACCGTAAGAGTTTTCTCATGGCACCTGCGTGAATCTTACGTTTATTATTTTCTCAGAGAGTTGCAGCAGCAGTTCCTCTCCATCTTCTCGTCCAGCCGCTAAGAAGCAACGAGGAGGTCGCTCGTCCACCGAAAGGCAAGTTAAGTTCTGCAGTTCTGACGCCTGACCGACCGCACCTGGCTAACCCCGGTCATTTTTGTGCTACCCGGCCCTAGCCGGCTCGGGTTGATCCCGGTGACCATGTCTAGAACCCATAGTTGTGACTTTAATAGTATTTTATGTATTTGAATATAAAAATGAAATCCCGACTAGCCCTTATGTTATGTGACTGGACCTGTTCTCTGTTGGATTACGCTTCCTGGCTTTGTAACGCACTTGTCGCCTAGCAATGCAGCGTTTGACTATCCCATTCATCCAGAGGGGATCATTACTCATACGAACTCGTTTAGTTGGGAACTTGGGATGTGTCTTTCAGCCGCTCTCATTATACTCGTCTTCAAAATATATGAGCGTTGTTCTACACTGGCGTCTCTCATCAGGGTTTCGAAATCAGTTGTTTCTATTTCAGTAGCCATTCCCTGAAAATTCGCTCGTCGATAGTCTGGCAGCTTGAGATGACTCGCATTAGTGGTGAATTCATTGCCAGTTGTGAGCGTAAATTCGATCATGTTGTGGTCTCCAAGCCGGTCTAGGATGGCTAGGTCAACAGCAGGAGTCGAAGTCAGTGGAAGGGGGCTTATTTTGTTTAGAATTAGAATAGTCGGTAATAGTCCGACACCCCTCCGGGGGCACAGGATGGGCCATAGGCCATAAGGTGAGGTTAGTTAGGTTCGCCCATCCTATGTTATGGGGAGTGGCGCCCCCAGGGGGTTTGTGTAGGTTACCTTAGCCATTAGTTAGGCCTTCGGGACGTCTGTCCTTCGTGCCCACTTTGCTTCCTTCCACTTTCATACTCCTACTGACCTTACTGTTGTCTGTTCTAGGAGAAGAAAGGGCTGAACGACAAGGGTACGCGCAACTAGGACACACCCTTGTGCTTCGTGCATGGGTTCCCCGTTTTTCTATCGACATACTATATGTCCCTTCCTTTTCCTATCTTAGAAGAGCTTAGTACTTATTTAGGGAGGCTTAAATCTTCTTATAATACCTAATAGTCCGACAATTTTGGGAAATAGAGACCCAGGAGTCGGAGTCTTACGTTGCTATCCGATTCAGCCCGATCCGGGGGCGGAGGAGCAAGTAGGTACCCTACTTCTTGCCCACATTCACTTCTCGGAGTTTAGTTGGCAACACATTTTTATATGCCATATAAGGCAAGAAGATTCATGAAGCATTTCTCGCAGCATAGGGCCGAAAGTAGTATTATTTATTTCTTAGGAGAAAATTACTTGCTACGCCAACCTGTAAGAGAGCTTATTTTGTCATGTCACTTTGGGTTTCTACAAGCAATGGCTTTAGTTGGAGGCACACTCCTTGCTCTACGATCACGTGAGCAATAAAAAACGCTGCTATTTGTCCATGATGATTGCTAACGCTTGTGACGTCACATTAGTGCCTCTAGTTGGAGAGACTGGTTTGAAAGGACTCCCTTCAGGTGTAGCTACCATGTCCTTCTCTCGGAGACTCGGATGCAGGAGGTTCATTGTGTAACGTGTATAAAGAAAACTTCCGTCGTTTGTCCCCTTGACGTCCCAATTAAAATTCAATTTATGCAGCTGTACAGTGACCGAGAAACGTTCTATTAGGATAACCTCGGTGTAAGGTCAGAGCAGGGGTCAAAACGAGCAGGAACTGGAGAAAAAATTTAGGAATTTTAAGGAGTCGGAGGTCTCCGGAGAGCTCNGTCCAGAAATTATTGGGGGGGGGGAGTCCCCCCCCCCCGGTCGCGACATCCCTGTTGGTAAGTTTTTCCTTCGTGTGATCTGTCCTGATGTGAGTATCTTATATCCAGCAGCTCCGATGCAGCTGATGCGTCGAGTGAACAGTCTGGCTCCCGTCGGAGCTTACGTTTTGAAGCTACACCGGCCACTGGCTCCGTTCGCCGCTCCAGACGAGGCAAAGCTCTACCTTCTACAGGTAAGTGAGCTCTACCTTCTACAGGTAAGTGAGCTCTACCTTCTACAGGTAAGTGAACTCTACCTTCTACAGGTAAGTGAGCTCTACCTTCTACAGGTAAGTGAGAACAAAAAGTACTTGTATATCTGACAATAATGACAAGAAGTATGTACCAAGTTTGAATTTTTTGTGTGAATTGTTCTCCGCTGTTATTTTTTAATAAATAGCCTAGAGAGAAATTTTTATGCTGGGTAATGGAAAGCCGGCATTTCTGCTGTTGTTAGTTGCATCTGGTTTAATGGTTGTTGTGATTATAGCTAGGTAATGCAGTACACTCTCTCATTGATCTAATAATGTTCCTGTTGTGACAAATGTTCTGATAATCTTACTGTAAGAGTTTTCTCATGTCACCTGCGTGAATCGTACGTTTATTAATTTCTCAGAGAGTTGCAGCAGCAGTTCCTCTCCATCTTCTCGTCCAGCCGCTAAGAAACAACGAGGAGGTCGTTCGTCCACCGAAAGGCAAGTTAAGTTCTGCAGTTCTGACGATTGACCGACCGCACCCGGCCAACCCCGGTCATTTTTGTGATACCCGGCCCTAGCCGGCTCGGGTTGATCCCGGTGACTATGTCTAGAAGCCATAGTTGTGACTTTATTAGTTTTTTATGTATTTTACCATAAGAATTAGATATTGCTACTTCGTATCCTGGTACATCTCTCCAATATTGTTGCATATCTTTAAGTGTCACTGTGAGTGAAATTTCCATGCAAAGTGGTCATAAAAAATGCCGAATTTCAAAAGGGTTTTGAAATTTTTAATGACGCATCTCTCGTTTTTGCCAGCAGATTTAGCGCGTGAATAATTTGAATTTACTCTCCTCTAACGAAGAAAAGTTTGATGTTCTACTTATTTCTGCAAAGGGAAAATTAAGAGGTCTGAGCCTCCATTACTGCTATGCGAGCCACCGTCACTTCGGGTGCCTAAAGTGTATTGGCTGTGGCACGCTCTATGTATGATGTAGAAAAGCACTGGTAGTTGTAGTGTGCACGTAGTATTCTGTACATACGACTACGGATGGCTGTAATCGGTAGAGCTATTGATATTGTAGAAGGGTGGCATTCCAATACTGCCACCAGGGAGATATCCCAGTCAGTATGGGTTCTTTCGGGTTTTGCGCTGCACAGGTGATAGGGTTCTGGTAAGTGATCACACACGTATATTTTTGTAGTTATATTCCAACCAGTGATGCTCTCATTGCACTTTGGGTAAAATTGAACAATAAATAGTCTTTCAAGGAGAGCTTTAAGAGTATAGCTCGATGTGCACAAGTCGAGAGACTAGAGACTCGCTATGTACAGCTTAAGTGGCTCCTGACTAGAAGACTTCAGGAGTGAAATGCTTGTGAACACTTGACGGTGCCGCTTTTACGCATGCCTGAAAGGCCTGCTGCCTCGGGAGTGCACAGAGCGCGCACTGCCGTTTGTGGTACCAAAAATGTGACCGACTGAATTTGGTGCTTATACTACTGATCTTTGGCTTCATTTTGTAGTCTATGTCGTGGTCATGCTTATCGATGATTGCAACACAAACGAAAACATATTTGAAACGTACCAATGTCTGAAGAAGGATTGCGTAGGCAGTAGGTGACGGTTAATTTGGAGGGGGGGGGTGTAGGCGGACTACAAACTGACTAGATTAGAAGCAGGGGTCGAAGTCGTGAAAGGGGGCTTATTTTGTTTAGAACTAGGAAAATCGGTAATAGTCCGAAAATTTTGGGATCCAAGGTGCTGCCGTAGTCGGAAATAGTGAAACGTCGGAGTCGGACGTTGTCATCCGATTCTGCAGCCCCAATCCGGGAGCGGGGGGAGCTAGTAGGTACCGTACCCTACTTTTTGCCCACATTCATTTCTCGGTAGTTTAGTTTGTAGCCCATTTTTTATGCCATATAAGGTAAGAAGGTTCATGATGTGTGTATTTCTCGCAGCAAAGGGCCGAAAGGAGTAGTGCTTTTTGATTTCTTAGGAGAAAATTACTTGCTACGCCAACCTGTCAGCTTATTTTGTCATGACGTCACTTTGGGTCTCTACAAGCAATGACTTTCGTTGGAGGCGCACTCCTTGCTCTACGATCACGTGAGCAATAAAAAACGCTGCTATTTGTCCATGATGATTGCCAATGCTTGTGACGTCACATTAGTGCCTCTGGTTGGAGAGACTGGTTTGAAAGGACTCCCTTCAGCTGTAGCTACCATGTCTTTTTCTCGGAGACTCGGATACTGGAGGCTCATTGTGAAAAGTTTATAAAGAAAACTTCTGTCGTTTATCCTCTTGACGTCCCAATTGAAATTCAATTTTCATGGAAAATCTGCTATTTCGAACGTTGCATGTTGACTCCCTCGCTGACGTTAATGGCTTCAAAATTGGAAGACCAATTCATGATGTGGTAACTTTGCAAATTTCATGGGATAAATTAATATGTACCATTGCCTTAGGGCTGCCGCATTGGTGTAGTTAGCGCTCTGTTGACTCAGTTTTGCATATAATTATGGAGCATTAAAAGAACTTCTAGTGATAGAACTTTCGCAGGTATCTACCGCTTTTGACGATAGCATTGAAGAATAAGCTGTTTGTTGCTGGAATTCTGCCAAGTGTATATTACTGTATAACTGTGGTTTTATTAATTCCACTTTGTAGATCCAAATCTGAAGACAGTTTTTACGATTTCCTGTATCAAGTCTCACTGTGAAATAATCTCGTCCTGTTTCACTACTTCATCAGTGCTACCTAGTCGTGCAGAACGCTCACTGGGAGCATTTTCAGATGAGTCCTCGTTTGCTCTTCTTACGAGAATATTGAATACGAATAACTAGAAAACCTGACGTGCAAGCGAAATTCCACTTGCATGCCTAAAACCGGCGTCCAACTGTGATGTGGGAGCAGTTATTAACTTTGCGCCATCTGGAAAAAATGAAAATTTGTTCATTTATTGTCATGTATAATTTGGCGCCTTTGTAATTTGTGGTCTACCTCAAAATATGTTTGGTCAAATAGGATAATCAGTTCAGGTAGTAGAGGTGACTTAACCTGCTAACCCTGATGTAGAGGTCTTCCCTTGAGCTGATTCTCACACTATACTAACACCAGTAATTAATTCTTAACTGCATCATCTGCAATTCAGCTGTTCTTCCGTGAGCTCCACGGAAGACAGTCCTGTCTCCAGCAGCCGACGCAGTCTCCGGAGCACTCGGTCCACAGCGTCTGATGTGTCATCAAGCAGCTCCGTTAAGCGGTGAGTAGTGATTGATGCCTTTATAATAATTGTTATTGGTATAAAAAATATCTTGAATTCTACGCCTTGTTGTGTCTTCTGCAAGTACCCGCTTTTTTCCTTCATTTTCCTTCTTACTAGTTACTTTTAGTCTGTTCTTCTTTCCCCACTAGCCGTGTCTGTACACATTGTTTCAGTGTGGGAATACTCTCGTTCAGAGGTACCTTGTAGTATTCTCCTAGTTTAACCCTCCCTACCCACACAGGGTTCATAGGTTCTAGCACTTCTAGGTATGTTTTTGTAGTGAACATACTCTATGTCCGTATTTCTTTTGTAGCACAAAAAAGAGGCCCAAATTTTATAGCTAATGCATTGAGTTATATCTATTTGGCAAGAAATTTTTCTTGTAGCAGCAAAGCTCATACTGAGAAGCTTTGTTTTGTAGTAGATGCTGTAGATCTATTCATGGCCACATAGTTCAGTACTCAAGCAACGAATATATTTTCATTTATATTTTTATTGGCAAGATCATCCCCTCGGCTCCGAAAGGATAGAGTGGGCCACAGAGTTAGGTTAGTTAGGGTCGCCTCTCCTATAGTATGGGGATCATCGACCCCAGGGATACTCCGTAGATTGCCTTAGCCAATAGCTAGGCCGTCGAAATGTCTGCCGTTAGTGTTCACATTGCTTCCTTTCAATTTTTCTCTCCTACTGACGTTACTTTCCTCTGTTCTTCCTCTTCTTTCCCGACTTGCTGTTGATCCTGTGGACACTCCATCGTGAATGGATTACACGTTTCTATCGACATGGCGTATGTCCGTTGTTGCTTCCTCACATTAGCTGCCCTTTTAGCGCAAAATGGGTAGACCAAGCTGTATTACTATTAAGCGATCGGTGCCGTCTGTGCTTTCTAGCAATGCTAGCGCTTGGGGAGCTTTACGTTACGAACAATTCTAGTGCTAGGAAAAATGAAATTTCAGTTTGACGTTTAGGCGGTATGTTAGGAATGCAGTACCTAATTTCCAATAGCCATGTGTTTTTTGGCATACACACTTGAGTTCTTGCAAGGATGCTACTGGACTCGAGCTTTTGTAGTCAGTGACAGTAGACTTGAGGTCGCATTGATTCACCCATTTTCTTCTAGATAGTCGAATCTGATTAGCTGCAACTTTCCTGGAGCTTCAGTTCTAAGCAATCGGTTCACCTCTGGATCAAGTTTCAGCCGTTAGTCGCTCATGGATTCGCCGTCTCAAACTCGTTCGTTCGGGATGTAGTAAATCAGTTGATACAGAGTTATATTTGTGGAGAAGCTGATTTTCGTAATCAGATTAGATTATCTCATTGAGAGCGCTTGGATGAGTCGAAGACAGATTTCGAGGAGTTGTACTTACTGGAATTATATAATTCATATGTACCCTGGCGTGATGCGGGATCTGAAACACGAAAACTCTGACGTTTGTGCTTTTTTAAGTACAAAAATATTCCATGCAAATTTCATGGGACGTTGCGCTTTCAATGTGAAATAGGGGCTGGGTTGGTACGGCTTTTGTCCTGGTCTAAATTTATATGTAAAATGTTACTCAAGTTTTATAGTGCATCAAAATTAATATTTCCAAAACTAAGTGAAGCGGAGGATAACTGGTGGTCTAGTAGCCACTAAAGCGTAGCAATGTTTTGACTACTTCTTGTGTCTCATGTGTCACTATCGCTCCACAGAATCGCTGCGCGTACCAAGAGTGCCGCAGTAACTCCAACCTCTGCTGCGCGTACCAAGAGTGCCGCAGTAACTCCAACCTCTGCTGCGCGTACCAAGAGTACAGCAGCCACGCCGGCCTCCGCCCGCCGGCCGAGGAGGCGCTGAAGTGCGCGGTCCCGGGCCGAAGCTGCGTCCCTGCTCTCGTAAATTTGCAATTCTTACTTCACTGCCGTACCTGAAAATTTGGTTGATGTGTTTGTGCCCTGTGGCGTTAAATTGTGTCCTGAAAATATTGCTCATAAACTCTTCTTCGTCGTTTTTTTTTGCTGGCTTTGAGCTTGTCTAATAACACTTGAGTTTTGTAGTCGTAAGTTCTGTACATAATATTCGATGTGTAGTTGAAGTAGCACTCTTGACAGTCCATTTGTTTCGTAGCACTTTTTCTTTCTCGATCTACGCTTTCCTTGCACGAGTAATTAAATTCACTTGACATGCAAGTGATGCAACGTGTCTCCTTTCTTTTCTTCTTCTTTTCTAGAGATCGCAGCAAGCTTTCTGCATAGGGAGGATTTCGTTTGAAGTTTGACAGCAATACCAGTAGTTGTTTAGTTTATCGGTGCATTGGATATAAAATACCGAGGCGAGTTGCAATCGCAGCTTCAGTGTTACCCGCACTACATCAGTGTCGCCCACTGCTCATGCTTCTGCTGCTCGGTCTGTAGCCATTCCCATATATTAAAATGATCTCATCGCAATTCGGATCACATCCAACTTTTTTTTTAGGATTACAGCAACCGAAACAGGGTTGTGGCTGCGACATGCCTCCCCCCTCTAGGCAGGGGCTCATTTACAATGTCGCTTAGTATGGAGCCTGAAACTCCAAAAATGACGCGCCGCAATTATATCCCCAATAATAAATTTACTTGGCCAGTTTGGAAGTGGATTTTTTGTTGCTCGAGGAACCCTCTTTGATGTCACCAGAATAAAATGAAACAATTTTGCGATACAAGGCTTTAATGGAAAAGTATATACATACATCATTATATAATTCCTATAAGCTGTTTTATGCTTAGGATGTTTTCCTGCAAATATTTTGCGTAAAATTGACATAACAGTGCATAAGAATNCTTTGATGACACCAGAAAAAAATGAAACAATTTTGCGATACAAGGCTTTAATGGAAAAGTATATACATACATCATTATATAATTCCTATAAGCTGTTTTATGCTTAGGATGTTTTCCTGCAAATATTTTGCGTAAAGTTGACATAACAGTGCTTAAGAATACAGTATTCTACTGCGGTCGTAACTGCTTGCGAAATGGTGTGAATAAACTATGATCTTCATATGCTGTTCCTGAAGGGGAAGTCGAGAACTTTGTTAAACAAGAAAACTTGAGCTATAGTTTACGGTCTCTTTCCAGCGTTTGCTGCTTAGGTTTTGTGGAATGGTTTTTGTAAAAGACGTACTTTACAGTAGCCTTTCAGAAATTTTGCAGTGACTATAATGTATTTACCATGTTCTTTACTTTAGGTGTTTGGAAGCATTTCTTTACGGTATATTTGGAACTGATTTTTTATAATTCCTTCTACATATTCCGTAGCAGTTACTGTTTACCATATCTGTTACATTATTGGGAAGATCTCAGAGTCAGAATTTTACTGTTGCATTTAGAACTTAGAACATTTCTACACCGTCATTTACCTTATTTGAATATAGGCTGAACTTAACAAGATGAATGTATAATTAATTAGTATGGTTGTAGCAAATCTATTGACTCAGTCAGTACAGTAGAACCTGCTTTGCTAGCGCATTAATTGAAAACCGTTTCGGTGGCTCACCAGTCTTCCTGTCTTCACAATCGACTTGATACTAGTTTACAGTACATCGTATGATTTTATCATTGCTTCATTTTGTCTATCCACCTTATAAGTCGTCAACGAATCTAAAATTGTTGACCAACTTCACCCACGCGCCGAGTACACAAAGGAAGATTTCGGTGCTTTTTGGGAATCCTAAATCTGCAATGAAATCTATATTATGCTAACCTGACTTCGTAAACGGTGCAATGTGATTTTTATAATGGAGCCTTCCAGCTCAGTCATATTACCGTATGCTTTATCACCCAGAGAGTTAGTGACAGCCGTTGCTACGATCGATCTGGGGTGCAAATTGTATCAGTTTTGTATTTTTTAATATGGCCACCCACGTTTTCTGTACTTGCACAAGGCGGCCGGGATGCGCGCCGCACTAGTAATCCCCCCCTCCCCACTCAACGATTACTACTACTTAACCGGACCTCTGGAAGGCAGGCCGCCAATTGTCTGCGTTTGTGAGGCTAGTGAAGTTACTGATTGCTTTAATGGCTCTGACCTTAAGGATCCGCGTCTTGCATGATCGTTTCAAGGTATGCCGTCCCAACGAAAACCCAATGTTGTACTAGGTCTTCGTACGCTTATAAATAGAATGCGTAGATTATGCAGGAACTTGTGCTATAGCAAACGTAGTGCGATTAAACAGCCATCTTATGCTCGTGTGTCGGAGCTGTTAAGATGAGTTCAAACCAAGATCCTATTCGATGTGCTGAAAATATAAAGCGAGTGAAAATAGGTAGTACCTACGGTTGCGCTTTTAGTTACATGACTGGATATGAAAGCTAATGTAAGCTTCTGCCCTCGGATACAGTAAGAGTCCTTCGTTCGAATTGTGAATTGTGAGGGGCAAATTCAAACGGCGATGCTATTTGATGGGGCGAGCAATGATGAGCAAACGAATACAGCACAGCTGCAGGCTGAGCTGCTCCTCACTACCTGGGTGATAGAGAAACCTCTGTAATTGGCCATGAGAGAGGAGTAATTCTACGACGCCTTAGTTCTAGTACTGTATTAGGTTTGCAATATGAATTCGAACAGCTGTTCCAGGTGAATTGGTTAAAAGTAATCCAAATGAAAGATACTTTTAGCTGCTCATGGTTGGCATAGCTAGCAAGATACAAAAACTGAGAGGAACCAAAGCACTGCATTGCGTTTCTACGCCGACGAACAGATTTAGAGTTTGCAATATTAATTTTAATTTTGATACTAGATACTGGGGGAAGAAAACGATCACCGAATAATTTCTTTCAACTGCTCATAATTGCTGCAGCAAATGATAACAGCTAGAATTGTCCAGTTGAAGTGACAAGATTTGTGCCCTTTGAAGTCAAAAGGTGTCTAATAATGCAAATATGAAGATGGAATTTGAATTGTTTATCAAATATTCACTTAATAGGCGATTTAGTCTGGTAGCTTACTGTTTCTATGATCAATCTNACCAGTTTAAGTGACAAGATTTGTGCCCTTTGAAGTCAAAAGGTGTCTAATAATGCAAATATGAAGATGGAATTTGAATTGTTTATCAAATATTCACTTAATAGGCGATTTAGTCTGGTAGCTTACTGTTTCTATGAGCAATCTAGTATCGGAATAACAGCTAGTAGCTAATATGGTATGAACACATTATAAACTTGTATATACTGTATACCGTAAAGTGGGGTTACTTTGTCCGCCTGGGGTAAGATTGTCCAGCTGTTTTTTTCTCAAATTATAAAAAGTCAAAAATGGAAACGAGTTGTTACAGTGTATGTATTTGAAGTGTATTACATATGTGCTAATTTTCACGTCTGTCCATTTTATGCAAGTTGGAAAAAAGTGCCTGGAGAATGTTACCCCAGGCGGACAAAGTAACCCCACTTTACAGTAGCGCTCGTATGAACTTCCTTAACGGAGGACCGCCAGCTAAAGGGTTAAGGAATTAATTTCATTCCAAAGGTTCATTTTCACTGGACGTGGATCCAGATGATGTTCATCATCTGTATAACTGCCAAAATCACGATGCAGAACAAGGCTGGACATTCACGAGTGGGCTCTGTTCTTACCGCTGTATCGTCTGCTGGTTGTTCTTGCAGAATACGATCACGAGCAACAATAAAGTTTCTGCTGTACTTCAAATACGCCTCATCAAATCAATCTTCATCCCGAGGTATCGTGCTGAAGCCTCGTTGTACGATCATCTAATTGGTGCGGGTTCCTTTCCATCGGCTTATGAATATTCTATGACGGACACTTACGTAAAGTTTCATTAAAAATAGTGAAGTGCATAAGAATTATGATATGCCATGATAAATGAGATGTACAAGCGCGTATTAATTGTATAAATTAAGAAGCTCGTAAATTACAGGCACAAAGCATTGGGCGACGCGGGTAAAGGCGAGTCAGGGATACGAGGTCGGGGCCTGTACAGTCCTCGACAAAACAACAAGGTCGTAAATTTCTTCCAATGATGGTCGTAACTTTGCCTTGGCGGTAACGTTAGCAAAGCTCGTGTACACGTTTTAGTTAAGTAGCGCCAACACAAAGCAAATGGACATAACACACAATTGGAAATCTCTTGAATCTGCGATGTTGGACTAATACAGAGCTGGGAATTACTTGAATAGAAGTGACACTGCACTGTGCCCTATCTATATAAAGCTGCCGCTTGGACTTCTTTCCTGTCTATGGACCGAGATGTGTCGACGAGAGAGATCACATGACCTCTCGCTCCCAGAGGAACGAATGTATGTCCAAATCAAGTTTTGGTACACGCAGATACGACACAAACTTGTGCATTCTTCTATACTATAGTTTAGATCGAAAGCTGCAATATTAAACTATGCACTCCTCAGCAACATTTATCCTTGCTTCAGGAAGAAAGGAAGAAAAGAGCGTAACGGGAGGACTCACGAAAAANTTGGTACACGGAGATACGAGACTAACTTGTGCATTCTTCTATACTATAGTTTAGATCGAAAGCTGCAATATTAAACTATGCACTCCTCAGCAACATTTATCCTTGCTTCAGGAAGAAAGGAAGAAAAGAGCGTAACGGAAGAACTCACGAAAAATAAGCATCAAAAGTGACGTCCTCAATGGCATCACATGACGAATCTATGACTCAGCAGCCTACGAGTATTTTAACTAATTTCGCTAGAAAAACAGTCTTAAATTGCGAATTTTATCGCTTTAATGTATGAATAAATGAAGAGAATATACACTAACTGAGCAATAAACAATTATCTACAGAAAGTTGCAGTGGAGGCTGGTGGAAACATTCACAGCACTAACGGCGAAATTTGGGCGTGTATGACGATCTGATTTAACTTCGTTTTTTAACTGAAGCCTTAATTACACTTCATATTCAGTTCACAGTGTTCTTCACAGAACACATTTAATTCTTACCAGTAAATATAAGCAGCGTTATAGCCTATTCCGTACGCGTGAGAAACCACAGGAAGAACAGTTAGCCTATTGCTCGAACTTTGTGTACTTAACGACAATATTTTACAGTATTTTGTGTGTGCGTGCTGCTTAAGTAGCTGGCCAGCCATGAGCGGGAGATTGTATGAACTAAATCGTAAAAATACAGTGATATGTTTAAGACAACAACCTATGAAGGCCTGAGGTCCCACACGCAAATACTTCGACCCGTCGATGTGATGTAAATTGGCTACGTGCGGTCACGGCTAAGTTTTATATATTAGTCCCATAGAGTCCTCCCGTTACACTCTTTGCTTCCTGCCTTGCTCTGTTTCGAAAACTGGCCCGATATAAAAACTTCTTCTTGACTCAGTAATAGGTGCCTTATTAAAAATTTCCTAATTAAATTGCTGCACTACTCTACTNGCGGTCACGGCTAAGTTTTACATATTAGTCCCATAGAGTCCTCCCGTTACACTCTTTGCTTCCTGCCTTGCTCTGTTTCGAAAACTGGCCCGATATAAAAACTTCTTCTTGACTCAGTAATAGGTGCCTTATTAAAAATTTCCTAATAAAATTGCTGCACTACTCTACTATTGTCGATCTAACGCACCTTCACTGACACATGAATTGCACGAGTTACAGCTGTATGGTAATAAGATCACACGGGAAAGGTAATGATCATTTTCACCTTAAATGCTGTAAAAACTGTCTGAACCTCGGAATATAAAAAGTGCAAAAATGGCAACATAACGAATCGTCTTTAAACATCTCAATAAAAAACTAACTTGTGTACTCTAATCGATTTTATTACTATTACCTTAATAGTTCAGGCTTCTTTGTCCACAGCGTTTGCGTTTAAAGACATCTAAAGATGAAAAGTAGAGGAAGCCGGAAAAAAGGGAAAGAGAAAAAATCGGAGAAAAAGGGGAAAACACTAATGATAATCTTGAAGTGCACAAAAAACCCGAAAGAAGCGTAATAGCCACGAGAGTGAAAACGTCCCGAAGACCTAACTACGTCTAACCTAGCCTATCGGGGTCCCGCTGGGCGCTATTCGGTCGTTAATATAATTAACGGAGCTACTTTTGTCAATAGAACTTGCGAGTGAGGAAAGGACAAAAATAATTTGGTGTTTAGAGTAGGTAGGACAATCTACAGCGTGGTTGCCATTACTGTTACACTTAAACAAATAGCTAATAATTTCTTCGGAGATGTACTGAGCAATATGTGCGTTTTAGAAGTTTCTGTCGGCACACTATTAAACTACTTCTGACAAAATTTTTCCACGATAGTGCAAAGCTACAGCTCGCATTCTGTGGCATATCCTGAATAGTGCATAATACTACCACTTAGAAGATGGTAGTGCTTAGCAAGAGCTAACACTGTGTTAAGAGCTCCTCCCGGTATTACAGTATGCACTAACAATTATGTAGTTAATTCTTCGAGTGCTAGGCAGTAACTAGCGTACTGATGGACCTCACAAAAAAGGCACAATAACAATCATGTAGAGAATTCTACCAGAAAAGGGACCTGTAGTGACATTGCACAATAACCATATAGAGAATTCTTCTATGATACTGCTAAGCAGCGGCATACGCCTAGAGGGCCTTTTAGGATGCTGCACAATAACCACCACGTGGAGAATTCTTCCAGGATGGTGCTAAATATTCTGCTTTATGAGGGAAACTCTGCCAGAGAGGTACACATTATCAGGGGGTCACTGCTAGTTACATTGTTGGTTGCAATAGTGTAATTGCTCTATTATAACGAACTATGTTTTTAATACAGTATAATACACGACACTCATTACTTAAAGGGAAATCCACTTGTGTATATTTCTACGCGGAAACGTTTACTACTACCATGTAATAATAAAGCTTTGATAAAATTCGCATACACAAAAATGGGGTCAGGTTACATATTATAATGTTAATTAAAGTGCAAATGCTACTACATACGTATCATATACCTGCTTTAGAATAATAAGAAAATGCTTGGCAAATATGGTGGACGCAATGCACAATCATCACAAGGTGATCACGGACAAAACCACAATTGAAAGAGTGTTAAAGCAAAAACATAAATTACAATACATATATACTCATGAAATACTTAGTTTTTTATTTAATTCCAGCCCTGAGAATTAGACTGCTGATAATCAGGCAAACTATGCATGCAATGAATTCTCTTAACCAAGTGTGAAATTCTACGTGGTCAATATAATTTCAGTTTACTTACATTTTTGCTTTTACACTCTTTTCCTACTTTATTCTAATCTTGTTACTTCCATATATGATATTTATAGTTAATTGGGCCTACAACACGTGACTTGACGTTGGTCCACTGAAAATTACCGCAGCGACGTAATTGTCAATGCATTTTAAGTCTATGGGAGAAAACGATTAGAGTAGCGGGAAATCCGGTGAGACACTTGCGGGAAATACGATCAACATATAACCCCTCTTTGCGAGATATAATGTATGGCACCTAATACAGCGAAGGCTTAAGGGATTAATCAATGAAACGAGCTGACCAATTCCTTATAAGGACAAACAATGCCATAAAATAGCGAAAAATGAAGCTGCTACCTGAGGGAACAAGAATTGTGTTTGATAACAGACGGGATTTAAAATTTGTAAAAGGATTCTAAATGAGGAACAGTCGCCTCAAACGAAAAAAATAAACATTTGGAGCAGCTACCGGAGGGAGAAGAAACTATCTATAATAGTAAGTATTGATAATAAGAATTTTAATCGGGAACAACAAGCTCAATTACCAGTACAAGAGTAATAGCGGCTACGGAGGAATCAAGGGTTGTTTCGTACTACAAAATTTATGGTACAAAGGGAGAGTAGTAGTAGTAGTAGAAGTTTTTACTAGCGCTTCAGTGGCACACTGCCTATATCGCGCCGAACTATTCCTGTGTTTAACCACAGGCTCGTGCGCCGCTAGGGCGCGTTTTAAATTGTCAATGATTTTTGTCTCGGCNCCGAAACAGAAGGGGAAGTATTGAGAGCCTACCTAACTTTACAAAACTAACCTCGTCAGCAGGAACTGCGGCCAGATGCTACATCCCCTGCGGAGAAGGCACTCGGGACCCTTGGGCGCGTGATGCCCGAACATATTGTGGCAGGGAAAAGGCCCGCCACAATATGCCCCTGAGGGCTACAAAGGGAGAGTTATCTTAATTCCAGGACAGTTGACTCAGACTTGTACAGAACAGATGAAGCAGTTATTGAAGCCAACTAGAATTTCAGCAGAAATAGTGAATTTGGTCTGGTACATGCGTTAGCACTGCGCAGATATAGTAAAATGTAGTATCTCAGTTACCTTATAGCTTATAGACAATAGACGCGTGGCTTACACTCGAGTAGAATTGGGATGGCAAAGAAAATTTTATCGATTACCTCTCTAAATGGGGACTCGAAGGAGTTTATTAGCGTCAGTGCAATACACCTTGAGGCCAAATCACAATCAGGCCGGCCACACGTCGACTTTATCAAAGCCCATATGGGAATACAAGATGTGTAACAGTGACAGCTGAAGTTAGGCAGATGCGCATCTCACGTACTTTGAATACGCTTCGGTGAACTAGGGTGACTTTCACCAGCCGGTTTTCCTAAAACTATTAAGTAGTCATATCTAGGAATTGTCAACACTATAATAAGTCCCGTGTTATACAGACATTAAAGACGACACTGCACTTGACGGCACACTCTATACCAAGTCCTACGGCCTCTTAATGAAACTTCAATAAAATCTTTTCTGATCAACGTAGCAACCTTCAACAAAAAGCAAACAGTTCGTAGTGATGCAAAATATACAAAACCATGTATTTTTCTCATCTACATCCAGTGCTCAACAGATTAGGGGCGCAGCACCCTGAAGTATTCATTCTTAAATCTAAAGCTAACATAGGGAAGAAGATTCGTAGTTGGCCTCCTGATTCACACTAATGAAGAGTCATTGTTTACCAGTTATTGGTACGAAATACTAATTCGTAAGTGCATGTTAACGTTGGGCGAAATTGATTGAAATTAGGTTACTAAAATGAGGTAGAATTCAGTTGAATTTAATTGGCCTCGTGATGGGGCTGATGCTGATGAATGTATTTTTTACTGATGATTGTGTTTCTTGCTAATAAATGCATTCCATGTGCCACCATGGCCAGTTTGGTTTTTGTTTGAGGCCGCCATGCTGATTAGAATGATTTTGTAAAATTTCATCAATCATTCGTAGGACTTATTTGGTAGGAGTGCGCCGTCAGGCATAGTGTATATATACGAGTAGCTATATTCGTATTATATACTTCCTGCTCCGCTGGGATGGAAATAGGTAAAATAATGAGACAAGAGTAAAAAGTAGAGATATTGTCAAAACTCAGGTAGTCTGAGCACTAAGTCCACTTCTTCACGTCAAATTAATTTAAAACTTGAGCAGTGAAAATGTCCGAAGTATCTCTTCAACAGGAACATGGCTGTTATTGATGTGACGTCATTACGCACGATTTGAGTAGAAGATCAACTTTAGAAACGTTAAAATAGTCAGAGAACCACGGAGAGAATCGAAAAAAAACTGGAATTTCATAAAAGGAATCATTTTTCGCTAATAAAATTTTTAGCTTGGTGACACTGACTGCTATTTATTGCAGCAGAATATTTCTATTGAAGTCTCACCATTGTTTATCCAAGATGCGTAGATGCAATTCATATTTCGAGAGACGCTCGACTGCCTGCTTACAAAGAATTATTCCCCAGTATGGTACCCAAAGAGGTTGTAACAGAAGAGCACCCGCTCTATTTACCCTACGGGAGCGTTTCGAGTAAACTTTTCCCTTGAACTGGCTGAATGGAGTTTCCGATTGGAGAGCGGCATTGCCTTACGGCGCCCGTATAGAAAAGAGCCCTAAGTTTTACAGCCATTAACCATCAACAAAATTTCGAGCGGATGGAGGTTTGTAATGAAACTTGTATCCTGTATTCCAACTTATGATGAAACTAAGAAAGTGGGCAATGCGATATCAATCCAAGGAGCTTCTAATAAGAGGAGCAAGCCAAAGCACTCTCTGGGTGAGTAAACACATAGCTTTGTCACGTGATTGAAGCTGGCGTTTGGAGTGCTTCAAGTGGCTGAAGTGGCAGTGGTCAGCACATATAATTAAGGAAGATACAGACAGGCAGTGTTCTTCAATATTTCTGTAAAGATAACCGTGTCTGAAGATTTATATCCCAGTGCTCACCCTGTTACTTTCATCATCAGATGGTATACAGGATACAAGTTTCCTTTACATACTTCCATCCGCTCGGAATTTCGTCGATGATTAATGGCTATAAAAATTTGAGCTTAGGAGTTTTCTATATAGGCTGCGTGAGGCAATGCCGCTCTCCGATTGGCTATGCCAGTCAGCCAGTTCAAGGGAAAAGTTTACTCGAAACGCTCCCGTACGGTAAATAGAGAGGGTGCGCTCCTCCCTATTAGAACCTCCTTGTATCAATCTTCAGACACGTTGTTTTAGCAAAAATATTGAAGAACTGCCTGTCTATATCTTCCTTAATATGTGTTGACCACAGCCTTCGGCTCACTGCATGGGAGCAGTTCAGCCAGTTTAGGGGGTCCAAAACGCCAGCTCCCGTCACCTGACTAAGCCATGTGTGCACTCGCCCAATGAGAGCCGAGGCCTTCTCCTCCCATTACAACCTCCTTGATGGTACCCTCGGTATAAATAGATGTGGAGGCGACAGAGGAGACTTGCGGAGCGGTCTACTTTTTATTCCAAGAATTAGATGGCTGGCTGGCTGACAGGTCTTGCCGACTGACGTGCGAGTAGGCATATTTGTTGATCATTCCCTTTAGCTCTTTAACAGTTGACTCATGCTCTTCAACTGCCAGTTGCAGACATTCTCCACGTATGCTAAATTTCAGATTTACCATCTTTAGCAGACTAGAAATCCAAGTTACCACACGCTTTAATATCCATTTCAATTTCCGCCAAGTCGTAAACGTTAATTGTCGCAAGCAGGTTTGGCCAACCAGCTCGCACTTGAAATTAGTGACTACAAGAATTGTTTTCGTTAGAGGACCTCCTCGATCGGTATGGCCTCAGATGGTTATATCGCCTCCATCTATATTTGTTTTGATCTTTTACTGAAAGGGAGGGACCATAGTGCAGCTCTGCAGAGCTGACACCGTATAGTTGGCTGTTGCAAAGCCTCCGTCATAAGTGAGTCAGTACCTCAATTATGATCCTTATCAGTGAAAACATCCACCACAAATATTTATCATCTTTTCCGGCAGCTGGATCCATTAGTACAAATAATAGACTTCTAGTATTACTTGCGTAATTGCTAAATACGTTCATTTTATCAACTTTAAAAATAAACCGGCTGGTCTAAGTTCCCAATTTTCTGTTTGAGGTCCCTGGAACAATAGGGGCGTAAGCGACAGGCTTTTCAAAAGTATTTTTTTGCACCATCGGAGAGTACAGATTGAGACCTTTCTTTCTGTGAAGTCAGAAAGGTGTAAATCTAAGTTGGTGTTGCGATAAGCCCTGCTGGCTTTTTGCATAGCCGTTTTTTCACACCAGTGCATTGTCTCTAAGGGACTCTCCTGTATATTTTACAAGGTGTCGCCTACGCCTCCATTGTTTTAGGGCCCTCATTTATGATTACCTGCGACGCAAAGGGTGCAGTTTCTTTAAAGTCGTTTTGCATAACACGCAGTTTCTCAAATTATTGAAAAGATTACAGTTAGTTGCCGAAAGCAGTGTTTTCTTATATAAAAGTTAACTATACAATGTGACTAGTTTACGAGTATCACGAGATAGAAGCGACTAGACCTACAAGAAAGGTTCTCTATTATAACACGACACTCTGGATTATCCTTAAGCGTTACAAGTTGCATTACCGCGGTGCTCAAAAGGCAGCGAGAGATCCTGCCCACAGAGAGTAAACCCCGGACCGATCATATCCCAACAGAGAACAAGAACATCTATTTGGTACAGTTATTTCACAATATTCACAGTTTAGACAGTTTTAAGTGCTATTAGAATTCCGTAAGCAACCAAGTTACTGTATTTATAACACTAATGAAACTTCAAAATGCGGTGATTTCTCATGCTACTAAATTAAATACGTTCACGTTGCTCCCTACAAGACAAATAGGTACTTTAATTCGTCACCGCCTCGCAGCTTCATTTTATTTAAAAAACCAAGCACTTTTTACCAGGTCACTTCCTTATCGTATAGAACCAGTCCTTTTTTTTTATTTATTTTGCAGCTCCACTTGTTCCTGCTACAAGGCGATTGCATAACCGTTTCACTTCGTGCTGCAAAACAGTATTTATTCGCCGCCCCACTACTTTACGCTACAAATCAATCTCTTCTTTTTCCGCTCACCTCCTTATGCTGTAAACAAAGCACTTCTCCACCGTTTCACAACTGAACTAATTTTGTTCTACAGTGGTTCTTCATGCTATTAAATCCATTACGTCTTTGCTGATTTACTTTCTAATGCTGTAAGACGAAATGCTTTTTCGCCGCCTGATACCACTAAAGAAACTACTTCTTCTCTCATGCTATTAATAATTTACCTCTTCACAGCCTCAATCTCTCATGCAAATATTTCAAAAAGTTCACCACAACTCTACGAGCCAAAAATGTTTACGTGTTCACTCTTTCATGATACAAAATCAAAAACTTCCTCACAGCCAAACTCCAGCTTGCTACTGATCCAAAAAATATTACTAGTTCACTCCATCATGCTAAAGAACCAATGCAAATTTTACTGCCTACTCTCCTCGTGCTAAACGGCTGCTGACCGCCAGGTTTATTGATATAGTAGCCATGGAATGCTACCAAATGAATAAAACTTCGTCAGAACACCAAACTACACCCGACACAAGACGACCTTGAGTATTTTCAAGTTAGTCATAAGCAAATCCTGCAGCAACAATAGCGACGCACCGTGAAAATGAGCAATAAAGGAAACTTTCCGATCTTAACAACAATGAGAATCACATGCATCGTATAAATTATGGTCATTAATTAAATTATTAGTGATTGTACATCGTGTTCCAAACGAAGAAGTGCAAGGCGGTGCATTGGTCTGCGCCATGTCTACAGTAACTTCAGTTTCCATGGGGGACTCTGAAAAACTCTTCCCTCAACTCCTTAACTGGCAAGCATAACAGAATATTATCTTCAACACTGCATATCAAACTATTTATAGTTTATTTATCATTCATTCTATTTAAAATTTGAAATATGGTACTACACCATACATTTTACGTTAATCTTGAAGGGGTGGTATCATGAAGCTAAAACATTTGAGAAAATAAGTAAAAATGAACAAAATAATTTTAGGAAGATATTATTCTGAGAAATACGTGTAATTAAAAAGCTTCGTATTAGTTAAATATATCTATGCATTCGCAAAATTACTGCTACATTGAAAAAATTTGCGTGGGTCATGCAGCAGATGGCACTTGTGTTGATATGTGTAAACAATATGTCCAATTATGTATATCGTGCATTGATGCATACTGAATACAAGTGTAATACCATGTGTTGTCCAATGCGTATTAGTCATGCACGATTCTATATGACGGTGTTATGGTAATCACTAAACTGCAACTTGTACTATACTCAGGCACTAGCGTGAAGCATACGTTCTTCTCCCGCCTAATGCCCCGGAGTAAATATAGGCTCTTGTAAAATATATGCTCTGGTAACCTTTGCTCTTTTCCACCATTGTTGTGTTGTGTGAAGCTTCTGTGTTTTACTACCCCAACTCATACTACCATTAAGTAATAGATCGGATCCTAGGTTATGCTGAAGTCAACAAGTTGACCCGACAATTTTATAGCTGTTACAGTTTGAGTTATTTCAAGAAAATTGCCAGTTACATTTTTGTTCGAAGCTGATAACTCAATATAATTGCAATGTCTTTGTGCAGCTGAAGCTTGTCGATGAAACAAACATAAAGCAGCACGTTCAATGTAATACCTGCTTCTACGCATCTGGCATTGCTCGGGCCTTGAATACCTAGATGGTGAAAGGTTCACCTACAAGTTAATGAACGTTGTAAGATATCGGTTGGTTGCCTGTTAGGCAAAACAGTAACGATTTATCATGATACCTCCCCTTCAACGAACTGAACATAGTTAATACGTTAAGTCTCTTCAGATCCAGTCTGAATTTTCTAGAAAGGGAAATGAAAGGGACATAAAAATCAAGCAAGACACATAGTAAAGGAGAAAATAATAGGTACAACCGCAAAAACATCAGTAGTAGGAGTACGAAGAAAGACTAATGCATAAAGGCTGTTAAATTTCACCTCCACCTACTCTCAGGTACAGCAGCAGAGCGTGTAGGTTTCCTAAATAGTCGCTAGAGCAAAAATTTCGATGCAAACATATTTTGCAGGCACTTCGTAACGACACTTAGAAATTGTGGAGCTTCTCGTCGCGGCAACTCCTTACGTGTGACGCAAATTTACCTCAATAACTGTTTGTTGAAGAACATCCGAGCATTAGTTGGAGCGCAAAATTACAATACTGTTAATGTTTTTAAGTATATACTCCATGGTTATTCTCAGTTGCTCGCTGCGCCATTTGTTGGTCCACTGCATATTTGTAATGAACTTGAAGAACGCAGCTTGTGTAAATAGTGAACAATTTCCGGGAGTAAAGGAATAAGTTCAGTTGCTGTGGGAGGACATATCTAAAAACGTTGGTTTTAAGAAATTGCATCATTGCACACACTTGTAAAGTTTTAGGAGGTAATAGTAGTAGAAGTTTTACTAGCACATCAGGGACACAATGTCTATATCGCGCCGAACTACTCCTGTGGTTTAACACAGGCTCGTGCGCCACTAGGGCGCGTTTTAAATTGTCAATGATTTTTGTCTCGGCCTTTCTGCCGGGAGGTCTCAGAGTGGTCAGTGCGCTACTGACAGGAAAAAGGCGCAAGTTGTGCATCTCCAACCCCCGGGCACGGTTGAATGCTTTCGCTCAGTTACGCCGCACAAGGGAAGGAAACGAAATACAAGAAGGTAGAAGTCTAGCGGGAATAGGTCGGCCACCTCGATCGGCAGCCCACCTCCCGAAACAGAAGAGGAAGTAAGTTTTACGAGGCGTAAAGAAACTCGCTTTGGGAGTTTGAAGCTAACAAAATTACTTGTAATAAATAGTTTTGAGCCTTACGGGTAAAATCATACCATCTGCAAAGGCTTAACTTGCTTCGGGAGGTTGGAGATGTAAAAAAATGGTCTGTAATACATTGTGTGAAACGACACTCGCGAACTCATACTACCGAGCGCAGAAGATTTACTCGCAATGGGAGATAGAAGGGATCTAAAAGATACTGGTATGTAATAATAACAACACTTCAACTATCATTAGCAGCACATTATGCTTATATAAATATTTTAGCATCATTATGTAATACGCGTACATTTCACAGCACTGCATTTACATACATATATATGTACCTCCTTCTCTATACATACTATATACTTCATGACACGCAGGCCCACAACCTTAAAATAAATGTGCTTTTAACGTCATAAGTATGTATTAGAAAAATTTCTAAACCAGAGCGTAACGCGTCATACGACTCAAATAGGAGTACGTGTACATACGAGGGGGTGCTGAAAACTTCGTGGCTAGAAAAGCCCTGCCAAGGGGCACCGCAGAGAAACTACTTATTATTGTAACGCCGTAATTTAACCAAAAACATTTGGATATGAGGGCCAAGAAAGCCAATTCTTTGTACTAACAGTAGGAGGTATAACTATAGATATTTCAGCCCGAGAAATAAAATGTTCTGATAGATTTGACTACGTCAACAAGAAAGTTATCTGTGTGTACTATACCTAGTACGAAGAACTATGTATATATATATATATAAATATATATATATATATATTTTAGATTGCACAGCCAAATGTCTTCGGGTGAAGGAGGGGGAAATAGTAATTAGCGAGTGCTCTTTGTGGCATATGGAGCTGGTTTCTTGCGATGGGCGGTACAGAGCACGGTAGTTAGGACGAGAGGATATTAAGCGAATCGTGACGGTCATAGAATAATTTTTCCGCCCACTTTTCCAGTGTTATCAGTAAAAATATCAATAGCATGAATATATGATATTGGTGCGTGCGTGTTGTTTTTTCATACTTGTTTTATGTATGTATATTTTATACTAACAATGATGGAAGAATGAAACATACGTGAGCTGACAAGATAAAATGTCGAATATTTTCAAAAGCACTTGAATTTTTATCCAAACTTCCACGTTTAAGATACTTGATTTCCTGTATTTTCTTTTACCTAACTCCAAGAACTTTTCAGCACTCCTCCTTATCATAGCAAATCTATATAGTACAAAGCGAGAAGGCATATCATACGAGCAAGCGAATCAGTGAATTAGCAAAACACCAAAACATGAAATCAACATACACATTAAACGGTCTATTTTATGAAAATGAATGGCTAGCGAAATCTACATATGCAATGCAACGTGTTTATCAGTAGCTCATACCAAACCCTTAAAGTTATATTTATTATAATCATTATATTATTAAGAACAAGTGCGTTCAAAAGGCATCGAGAGCGATGAAGCGTAGTGCGGTTTCATACTGAAACGCACTCACTTGTGGTCCAAGAACTGGTGAACTAATTAAACAATTAATTTTTACAGGATTGTTTACGCGAACATTCGAGTACGCCCCCGTACACTATACGCTTATAGGTAGGTAGTAGTTAAATCTGCCGTTACCGATCAGTAAAACAATACCGTACGTTAGCAATTAAAATAGAAATACCTAGCTATAGTACAATGATGACATCTCGGGTGGTTGTACCGCTCAACATCGGTGTCCCTTGGTCGGGTGTCTCTGTTTTAAAGAGCTATTTCAAATGTACTTCACAGTATGGTAAGGTACGGTACTGATTTACTGTGTAGTACTTGCAGACATTCACTAGTAAGTCTAAAGTCTAAGTCATGGGTTTCGCTGGAACAGTGACATCAGACTGATGTGGGCTGAACACGGACGCTTTTCTCGACAAAGTGTTTGCAGCGTTTCATCCTTTTTAACGTCGACAGCGTTATTTGGGTAGTTTGGCGTCCTTCTTTTATCTCCAACAGAGTGTATGCAGCGTTTCCACGTCACTTTTACTGCATTGGATGTCACTGTAAAGTCAATGCATAAAACCAAAACGAGGCTTTACGTTTTTCCAGTAACTTCGCGACGAAACGAGACCGACAAAATTCTTCCCGCGACCTACTAACGCTAGTGGATAACAGAACGATATTGATATCAGAATGAATTTAGGGTATCGTACTGAGCATCGGTATGACATCACCGCACCAAGGCGTGATGGGCATAGCTTTCTGTGTCATCCAGACGTCAACGTGCTGCCGGAAGCGCATTGGTACATTGACATTAGGTCACTATCACACTCGTAAATGTCCCACAGAGAGTTTTAAGTCAGATACACGTTACTTCTATATCTTCTATTTGGGTAACACTAACATTTTGGTCGTAAAGTACATGCCTTCTATTGCTAATCTTACAACTTCTTCCTCTTCCCTTTCGACGGAGGTAATACATAGGAGGACCGAACGTGAAGTTCTTTCCATAAGTACGAAAATTCCACAAAATGGCTGATTTCCAATGGCTGGAATTGGCTGCTGAGAGCGCTCAGGGATGGTTTAGCTTCTAACAGGCATTATAATTGTTCCAGAAGTTTACAAGATCGAGTAGTAACAGCGCTGCACGAATTTCTTCAAACGCTGGCGTGATACGCAGAGTTAGGTCCTCCCGAGGCCGTTTTAATGATACTTTACTTATGCTTGTCTAAGCCTGGAAGCGAACGGATGGACAAAAAAAGAAAGCAGAATCATCTTAAGGATTTTGCAGCCTCCTATGGTTTTCACAGGCCGTGTTACACTGTTTTTCGTTACTAATTTCTAAACGAATTGTCGGATCACTATGGTATTTCAACACAAAGCCTTTTATAACCCTACCTAATTTATAGCCCACATAGCACATTGCTATATGTGTATACAGAGGAGTTTACTCCTGTATATTAGGCCTATATTAAGCTGAAGCCTGGAAGTCGCGTCTACACGTTCGAACGGCGACCCAGTGTTGCCAGGTTGTCGAGGCGAAATATCTGTAGACCGGAGCTGAAATATCTGTATTTTGCCAGAAATATCTGTAGAACTAAATAATTTCACTAGCGTGTCTTATCTGTCATCTGTCTATATATAATGTTACAGATCGTTTCGAGCTCTGTGAGTGATACGGCATATGACAAACTATACCCATAAGGGGAGTAAGCATAAGCTAATTAAACAACAATTCAAGCAAAAAAATTAGGTTTTATCCAATGCTGGGTTTGAAGTCACAAAGCTAGAGAGCTAATGAGTACTGCAGCAGATGGTGCTATGGGCTCTGAGGTAAAATCTGTGTGTTCTGCTTACGGCTTTATCCAGGATCAGATGGAGAATGTAGATTATCTGTGATACGGTCTCGAGAGTATCCACGCTGGGCGTTCCGACAGTTTGGAGCATTCCAAGGAGGTGTGATAGGAGGGAGCACAGGCACATTCTCTGTACTGGCCAGGAAAGTTCTTTGTTCTTCGGTGGCTGCTCCCTTTCCACCAATCACTTTCCACCAATCACAGGATCTCAGCCACCCTCTCCCACCAATAAGAGGCTTCCAGCAGTTTCTGTAGCCAATCATCCAGACTTTAGCTTAGCCGGAAAAAATCAGCTCCAGATCTCCATAGCCGTTGCTGACTCCTTCTCATAAAACTCCTTGGAGAATGTCCACCGTGCTCTTCCAACTATTTTTTTTAAAACTTCCAAGCCCATTTTGATGCTCATTAGAGGCTAAGCCATCTCTGAGCGCTCTCGACAGCCAGTTTCAGTCACTTGATTTCAACCATTTCGTCGCTGTGTCATACATGTGGAAGAAGTTCTTTTGCTCACGTCTCGTATTTTATCTCCGTATAAAACTTTACTTCTGTGTCTGAACGGGACAAAGAACCGAGGAATTCTCCTCTTATTACCTCTGTGTTCTTTTTGCCCTGAAGTTAGTAGCTCGAGAGTATATTAATGTCCTGTTAAGTTATTTGTCGCGTCAAGTAGGAGGTGGCGCATCAGTAAGGTAATGTTTGAAAGAAAATCAGCAAGAAATCAACTTGGTGCATTCGTTTTACCGGTTATCTACAGGTGTTTTCATATCACTGATGACACCACACTTTAAAAAAAACAATAAAATAAAAAAGTAATATCTGCTGATGAGCGTCGGTAGAATGAATGCTACACCGAATTTTCAAAAGGTAATATTTTCAAAAAGGTATGTACTATGTACATTATCCTTGCGTCACCCCATATAGGATCCATCTACTATACTCGCCTGATTTTTACACCCATGCCTAAGTAGTGAATATAGACAATACAATTAGCAAAGCAATTTCTCTGCCGAATTTTTAACCAAGGGATACGAGATGTACAGGAGATCTTGCGTACAGCTAATCCTACAATTCCAATACCAACATATAATTCCTCTAGCAGCGTTTGGGGCTACCCAGTGTTGCAAAGTGCTTCATTTGGGTTGTATTACCTGACCGTGGGAGCTCGAGCGTAAAGCTTTAATAATATCTACTTTACAATCGCTAAATCTTGCCAGCTATTACAGGCTTAGAGTGACTATATTATTGTTATTTTTATTAATATGTCTAGCTGTAATTGGTAACGGATCACCGCAACTAGCAAACAACGATCACTGATTAAGGCGACTTATTAATGTTGTTAAATATCCTAGGTTAATCCTTGGACGCTAATTCAACTCGCATTAAATGTGCCATTAAATATCTAGACATCTTTCGGGTCGGCAGTAAATGATAAACAGTTTCTGCTACCTTAAGACGACTGGCGCAGTCTACGGATTGCACAGCAAGTTTCATTTGAAGAAAAGTACAGGTAGTCTCGGTATAGGTCACGCTTGTTTCGTGCAGCACTTGATTTATGTTCAAATTTTTTAGTCCAGGTACGGTACTTTTTCGGTACATGTATCCCTGTGCCAATCAATTTATATAGGTACACATGCTAGCTCTACTATCGTATTCTTTGGCAACAGCAGGGTGTCTGCATGCTGTACGTGTTGCAATGAAAGTAAAGGTTACTTCATTTAGTAATTTTGTTTCAAGATTTACTTACAGTAAGTACTTTGAAAATTATGTATTAAAATTATGCGGATGATATTTTGTGAGTGATCAGCGCAAATACAATTTTCATTAGAGTGTCTCGTTTTTACTCTTTTCAAATATATATTTAATTGCCATCATTGAACACGAGGCAGCATTTCCTCAAACCCTTCCGGCTTCTTACAGCAGCATAAAAGAATGATGCCTGCATAAGAACTCTGTAGATTTGATTTATATTTCCCTTTATGATAGTGTAGATGTCAACATTTTAACGAACCGATTAATGACATATAACGAAGGCTATCTGTAGTAAAATATGACCAAGTGATCCAAGAGAGCGTTAAGTGACAAGGTAACAAGAAGTGGCACAACAATATATAAAAATAAAAGGGAACTCACCACTGCGGAATCTGCTTATGGAAGCCGTCAGAAAGAAAAAATAAGGATAGAAAAGTTCATCATTAGTACACATAATAATGAGCTAGTGCGCTCAGAAAGTTAGGTGACCTATAGCGCTCTCTCTCTACATATGGTTCCTGCGGATATTATTATATTATTAATAGTTATTAAAAACCAGAAGTAGTGTGCTGTGTTACTTTCTCTAAAACCTTTGATGGCGTCTAATGCCGGGCTACACTAAGTAAGCGCACGCTCAAATTGTGGGATGTTCAGCTAGCAGGCCGTAGCGGTACGCAGGGAACGCCGATCCTTGAACGACAAGCGGGTTGACCGTCAGTTCATAAGCTGGGTGAACTATTGTACAGTGGACGACGACTATGCGTGTACCCGTACATCTCGACTGTAAGAAGATATCGGGCATTGGCTCTGGTCTCCGTCACACTAGGGCCGAGTTTCGAAACAGGAAATGAGAGGGTAAAGTACCTCGTGATCGTCAGTCATGGGACTAGTACATACGTCCAGAAAAAAGAAGAATGACAGAACAACAACACCTCACTAGGTGTATTAAAAGGACGGAACTAAAATCATACGTAATACCATCAATGAAGACAATTAGTGGCATTACATCGGTTGAAGTCCCGTACCTACAATAGGCCTGCTGTCGGTCGTCCTGGAGTCACCTGCAAATTACCCTAACTGTTCTTTCCTTCTGTTTTACAATATTTATAGACAACATTACAACAACAATTCTCTGTTAACTTTAAGACATCTTCTAGTTTAAGTACGAGCCTGTTTTCTATCTCGTGCTGTTATAGATACGTACAGAAACACAGTAGAGTGAAATTTGCTCTGAGTTGGTCGATAGGGTTAAGACCTTCACGTGCCAGGTCTCATCATTATTTCTTTTTCCTTCCGTTTCGCTTCATTTCAGTAGATTGTTCTTTATTTTTTATGTTTTTATGAGTATTTCTTTATCGATTTGACTTCAGATTGTATATTAAAGCATATAGTTACAAAATCTTTAAAAAGATTAGCCACAATTGCGTTTTCCGCCTCACATTACCAAAACATCGCTAAGACACGTGTACAGTTACATTCCCTAAGAAAGTAGTGATCCTCAATGGAAGATACTCTTCTACTATTTCAGTGATTTAATAATATCCGTAACACTTACTAAGTCCGACGTAAGACACAAATCTCCAAGAAAATTAGCATGAATATTGGAGTAAGCTCTGTTGTACCGAGTAACCCACAGCATACCTTTACAAAAAATTCTACAAGAAATCATAGCTGGAAAGAAACCATGCTATGGATACACATCATCCACTATCACATTTTTCCAACAGATACAGTGTTTCAAAAATTAGAGGAATGAATGATCATCTGTAGAGTGGAGCCGGTGAAATTCTGATTTTAAAAGGCTGTCCACTGTCGTGTTTACTGATAAGGTTAGTCGGCCGAAGCCTGTCACCTTAAAATCTAGGCTCTTCCATCCAAGGCAATTACGGTGGGACTGATGGTCCTGTTGAGATCGATATAAGCTAATCTCATTAGCGCTAACATGTCTGAGACTTCAATCATAAGATTTCGATTCGCAATTTGGGATCGTGCTGGAGATATTAGTTAGTCGCAACTCGAACATGCTGGAGAAAGTCAAAAGATTAGTCGTGTTCCCTCAGATTAAGTTTTCGGCTGTTGCAAGTGTAATTGGCTTGGGATAAATTCATGTACCGATCCCAAGTTGTGAGAACAACGTTCATAACAGAACTGATGAGATTAGCTTTTGGGTTATCAAATTGAGCTAAATTTCTCACACCTGTAATGAAGACTCAAGAGGTACTAAAGTAGGTATTCAGTTACGATACGGCAACCCAGTTACCTGCATAATATCTAGTTTTGATAAAACAACTCAATGTTACGATACAGGCATTTTTATTATGATAAATGATTTCCTATAATCGATAACAAGGATAATACATAAAATTAGGCATAGAGGTAATTCAGTGAGCTAATATTTTTAATAAATTAAGTATTATAACAAGATGTGATACTAACTAACTGTATACATAGGTACTTTTGTATTTTCCTGTCTTTGACACTCATTATGAAAATAACCATTTAAAATGCCTTACAGGTAAATAGCCTAGCACCTCTTCCCATCTCAATCCCGCTTTTGTTGCCTTACTAATGTGCCACACTATACCAGGGACCACCGATTTGCCTGTTAGAATACATAATGTCAACTGCTGCAGGAAAATGCTTGCATGTATGTTTAGTCATGGTACCGCTGAGTACTTACGTATCAATGAACTGAGGAAAATCAGTTAAGCTGGCGTTGGAGCTCTTCTTCGGTCTTGTGACGTAATGTCACTACGAAAACTCTTCTCAATGAAGTTTTTTCTTTAATTAACGTGTTCGTTTTGAAGGCGTAGCATGCTCCTGTGGCGTCGTTGGGTATCACATGTTGACAAAACTGATTTTCTCTTTGACTTCGTGTGGCGTCAAACTCACAGAACTTTGTGTCCTCTGACACTCTTGGCGTTATTTTGATCCATACGTGTCTTTCCGATGTCATTGGACACACTATTCTGACGGAAGTTGATGTCATACTGACGTCATTCGTCGCTCGTATGACATCGGTCTACCAGCGAAATGACAGCCCGAGTATCCTGGGTTTGGTCTATTAGCTTACTGCGGCTCACACGGAGCACTGAAGGGCTAAATGGAGTCACTAAGCTGCCTCCTGCAGAAACTGAGCTACGCATGTCGTAGGTGATGAACTTTCTGGATGATTCATCTTGAAAAATATTCCAAAGAACTCCTCTGGGTTTGAAAACGCATCGACTCCTCTCCGAGTAATCCTAAGAAAATTTTAGTACAGCAAACATGAAAAAATTCAGCACTGCCACAACATCATTTGCTATCATTAGGAGTCTGCCACAAGTACACACAAAGAAAAAAAAACCTATTTTAGCCCTATAGTACATAGGGTAACATACCTCAGCAAATGTGTTAGGGAAAACCTGACAGAAAATTTTGCAACGTTACTTCGAAGACTTTCGGTGCAGCCACAATGCATGGTACCTAGTACGCATCATCCACAAAAGTAGCTGACACAAACAGTGCTCTAAAATTATCTTACAGCCTTTTCCTTCGCAAAATAAACTTTAAAGCGGACATAAGTTTCGTGTTTACTAATACTGAGCGCGCATAGTCCACAGCGTCACTGACATACAACGCGCAGCGCCTACTTCGAGGGCTAATATGCCTAGTGCGGTAACGCCATAGGTTTAATCGAAGGCATTACTGCACTAGTGACATTATAGCCTCCAATTTTTCTATAGCCTTCTTTTTTCCTCACATCAAAAATAAACTTCAAACCCAGAAGAAAAAGAAGTTCTTTGTCATATTTTCAAACTTGAGATACGCGCGGAGTACCACTTCAAAAGGCGCTACACAGCAAATATATAGCTAATATATTGGTCTGAAGTGTAACTGCGTGAAGTGCCATTCGTAATTATTAATAACTACTATTATTAAAGTGCTGATCTTGGAAGATCAACCATTGGAGTACAGTGAGATTATCTGAAACGAATAAACAACGTCGGGAGGAGGAGCACCAGTAGCGTTCCTCACCATGACGTCTTCTCATGTCATTGGAAACCTCTGTAGTGGGCGAAAAATGAGAAGAGAAAGACAGCGTAGCCTGCGGGGAAGACCACACGGGAGATCACGTCGATGGACTTGGCGACGCGGATGGGGTGCGGAGAGCTGTTCTTGCGTGGGGGCTGTGGCACAGAGAAAGAGCAAGGGCTATTTCAGTGAGGACATACAGCTATGAATATTTCTTTGTTGATATGGCTCACAGCATGATACATCAAGATATGTGATTGATAATTGGGGTCAGTTAATACAAGATGCAGATAATAACTGTATAATAATAATAATAATCGAATTAACATACACTAAGATTTGCTGGATACATATTAGTTTATCTGATACAGAATTTCCGCTATCATTCACTGCTTTCTTCGTGAGTATAAAAAAAAATCTAGAACGCTAGGATTGGTAAGACTTTCATCAGAAAAGCTTCATCACAAGTCACAACTATAATAATACCCAGTGTGGGCATTTGTTCGTCTGCATGTCCACTTGATAGTTAATTTTTCGCCGTACCCGGAAATATCCATTGGGAAAGTATGATCAAAGTTCCTCTTGATGTGTCAACAAAGAATTTTTTGCTGCGATCCTGTCAAATCAGACGGAATGGACAACTGTATTCGCATTATTAATAGAAAATTATGCGTTTCCCTGATTTAGACACTGCGATAGAAATAAATCGGATTAGCATTAACTTGTCCGGAACTTCAGTTATTTGCTATAGATTTGCTACATTGGATTGAGTTTCATGTAGTGCTCGCCAACCCATTGTGCCTCCTGAAACGTAATCTTATTTCTGGAGGACTCCTGGAAATTTTCTCAATAGCCGCAAGGACGTGAGCCACAGCAGTAAGAGTACTAAATCAAAACGAAAGCTTCCTATGGAACAATGACGTCAGAGTGACGTCAGGTAAAACTCTCCCTTCGGTAGATTTTCTTGGCCTCGATATTATTACTCTCAGGCTGCCTATAACAAGCCATGGTTATGATTATAAGAATGTCACCAACGGAGGTCAAAAGGGACATATATTTAGTAGCTTCTCGAACTGCAGCCGCTACTTGGTAATTCTGTAGTGCATCTCACTCAAAATTATCCAATTATGTTGATGAGAACAGCACAAATTGCTCTTTAAATATTAAGTACAGATTTTTGAAGGGGATATCTGTAGAAATGTTGCATGCAGTTGTCAGTTGTGACCAGTCGGCACAACTCTCGCACGTAAAGAGACCTTGTGTCTTCCAGGCGTCGACCCGCTGGACTCATCGTCCGTTGTGCATTAGGAATTTCTACCAAGAACGAAGATGGTAATCCATTTCAAAAAGTGAATATTTTGTCAACTTTTAGTGGACTTTGCTTCTGAAACATGATTTTTTTCTAAAAAGTTGTAATAAAGTTATAATATAAATTAATTTATCAGATTTGATCTAAAAATATCTTGACATATAGGCGACGGCGCCAGCTTCTGAAAGATTTTGAAACTATTTTAGTTTTTCTACCGCAAACATTTAAGCAAATTGTCATTGAGCGAGCTTCTTGGAACATTCAAACACTAGAGCTGCACTCTGAAAGCGCAGACCTCCTACAAGCAGCACAATGCTAATGAAAATTTCAAAATGGTGCAGAAGCCAGGACTTCTTCCATACCACCACCAAATTGAGTCGTCTGCTCTTCGTAATATCAACACTTCCTGTTCAATTTAAAAACCTTCAACACCTTCCTAAAGTTATTCAGAGACTCACTGGTTAAATTACTTAAAATGATGATCATTTTAAGAAAATTGAGCAGTGAGTCTCTGAATAACTTTAAGAAGGTGGAGAAGGTTTTTAAACTGAACTGTAAATTAAATGCTGATGAACAATTTCTATTAACACTTCCAGTAAATTACATGCAGATCTGTGGCGAACTTTCCTAGTCATGTCACAGAAAGACAGAGATAAACGGAAGACGGATAATGACTAAAATAGGACTATCTGCTCCTCATGACATTCCTAACAATTTCTAACATAAATTTAATGACAATGCGTCCACACCTTTTTCAGTTATGTTGCTAACAAACAGACAGACTGAATTACAGACACTAACCTGGCAAAAACATAAGCTTGGCGGATTTAATTATACTGCATTAGTTTTCCGATCTAATTGGATAAAGTTTTCAGCACTGAATGCAAGTGCCGCAATCAAGTGTACTTATTAAATATCTGAGCCGTAAAAAGCAGTAATTAAATAACGTTTGTGTACAAAAATGATAGACATTTCAATGATTAAGAATAATGCACAACACGAAATTTCACAAAATAAACAATGCACAACCAACTGATATCAGAACAGAACATGGGGAAAAAGACATGCAAATACCACCAGCAGATTCCTATAGACTCGCTGCCCTTTGTTTCGATGCATTGCGCTTGTTAAAGAAACAGTGAAATGGGTATGGAAATATATTTTATATAGTCGACAATTACACACTAGACTGGGCAATTATTTACTTGAGGGTAGCGTTCTTTAAAGGCAGGAAATATCACACTAATCAACCGAGCTGTTTTGAAGTGGCAGTCAAATTCATGCCATTAACAGTAGGTTGTTTATATCGATACGTAGGAAATTTTACGCTAAATACTAGAGCTATTTTTAAAGAAGCAGCAGAAGTTTACGCGAGAACAGTAGTTATATTTACGAAGGCATGTAATTTTACACTAATAAACTTTCCTATTTCTGAGAGGTAGTAAAATATCACGCTATTAGTAGCAATGCTATTTATGACTGCAGGTAAATTTCACACTAATTCTCTGTGCTTTCTAAATAAGTAGAGAATTTCCCGCTACTTAGCCAAAACGTTATCCAACAAGATAGTAAAATTCTGTACTAATAAAATGTTTAATTTTTCCAGAAATAATTGAATCTCACACTAATTAAGCGCAAACTCATTTACGAAAAATGTTAGGTAGATTTAACGCAATTCGGCGCAAATATTTTATTCTAAAGGAGTAGTTTCTCGTACAGAAGGTATTTCAGAAAGTGCCTTCATTTTCCCGTCAACTATCCGTGGTTATACTCTTGAGAGGTAGTTCAATTTTAATTTTGTTAAAAACCCGTTGACTTTACTCCGATAGCTTAACTAAATTCTGCAGAAATTAACCATAGACGCAGTTGCAGCGAATATTGAACCGTAGCCTTAATTTGGACGTTAATTTTCAGGTAAATTAACCAGAGATTTAATTTCGACTGACAAATTAACGGCAGGTTCTTTTGGGGAATTAACTTAAATTTGACGCTAATTAACCGTAGACCTTTTGATAATTAAATTAAATTGTACGCTAAGTAACCGTAGACTTTATGGCACGCTATAATTAGACATCTCGGTGCCAATTAATTGTAGATATTATTTTACATCGAACTGACCATAACAATGAAACTCAAACACTAAGAGGAGTGGGGTTATGTTAACTGAACACACTTAATAATTTTCGAAGTCACCTTCGATTATGAAGGATTCTTTCCCGTGGGATTTTAAGTTCATGCGTTGCTGTTTGAGGAAAGCTCATTGGGATTATAACATGAACAAGGATTTGTCAAAAGGGCATGCCTAGTCTACAATCATGCACTCAAAGTTTAGTCTACTAAGTGGACAATAACAAGTACTGAAATGACAACTAATTTACTAAGATCTAGACACTCCAAATGTACAACAAATTAATGAAAAATAAACGCAATCTAAAAAGAGCACTCGCTGTAGGAACATTATGCTTAAATGGGAAAAAGAAACAAACTGCCGGTCTCACTAGTCACACTAATAATATATATCACTACAATGAGTGTACAGTATAGTACTAATAAGTATGATTTGAATAAATATGTATTAATATGTGCGTTAACTAAAGTGTTCCTACACTGGCTCTTGCCGGAGTGGAAAAAAAATCAGCAAACTCTATAGCGCAAATTATTGTGCCTATGTCCTGTAATAAATTTATTCCTCTGTCCATCATATGTTGCGCTCGAAGAATATGTATTTCATCCTAGGAGTGCTGTATAAACAAAAATTTCGAAAATGAGTGCAAATACAGAACACTACAGCCTATTCTACGGTGTTTTTACATAAGTCTGGGGCTCGAGGTATTGCGTGACAACTGTTAGTTGCCAGTTTGAAAGTTGACATAAATTTAGTTTCATTGCTATAGAGAAACGGCATTGACGGAGCTCATAGCTACCTAATATAAAAAAATTAAATTAGCAACGTACAGTGCAGCATCTAGAGCAGAACAACGGCCACTGGTTTGGAAAATGAAGAGCTATCCGCGTAACTTCAAGGGGAGACAAGGGGAGACACTAGTCCATAAGATACACTATGTAGTTGACGGCCAACTCCTACCAAGCAGGTCCTGCGGTTGTTTGATTAAACTGCAACAAAATCTTTTCTAATTATCTTAGGTAGCGACCTAAAAAAAATAAATAAAAAACGATGCCTGTTCAGTATGACGTAGGAATACATTTACTGGGAAGAAACGCACGTTCATGTGCAATGGCAATTGGTAAATGTTAAAAATCATATTTTTGCCCAATTTTAGATGATTTTAGTGTCTGGAAATTCAATGCCTGTCGCCCAGTATTCGTTCATCTGCACCTATGCATGCGTGCGTCTTGCTTATTAACACGTTCTTGTACTACAACGAACAGTTCGCTCTTCACGGTCCTTGTGTTCGTTAGAAAATATCGCAGTTTCACCTATTAGCTGTGACTAGTCTTATGCCAGTAGCTCTTGTCACGCTCTTAGGTAGGTAGTTAGTTAATATCTACTTGCGTTGTTCATTCAGCACAGTACTAAATAGGAGAAAATTCATATTTCTAGACCGTAGCGATCTGAGGATACTGAGTGGTCTACAAGAGAAGGAAGCTGCAGGGATAAAGTAACTTTGGAAAGAGGCATAAAAATAAAACACAACATCACTGGTATGTTTTACGTATGTAGTAAACGGAAGTAAAACCAAAAATTCATGTTACGGAAGATCACCGAGCATGGTAGCAATTCGGGAAGGAATGAAGAGGAGAAAAGAACACGGCCATGCTAAAGTAGGGAAAGCTGGAACTACAACGACAACATCTCTCTTCAGTGCTCAACGATAATCTAAGAGTGTGTCGAGAGACTAAGGAAACAAACACTAATTTCTATGTCCCGCAATTACCTGAAATGTATACTCTACTTGACTAACATCCACCGGATCCTGCGATAGAGAAAACGCTCGTAGAAGTTAGTAGCCCTAGGAAAGTTGCACAAAGTGTGGAAAATTGGTAGATGTGGGAAAAAATTGTACAGTGTAATGTGTGGGAGAGTTGTACAAAGTGAAAAATTGTACAAATTTTGAAGAATATGTTTACATGTGAGCATAGTGTATGATGTGTGAAAATATGGTTATTTAAAAAAAACGATAGAAATGTAGATACTGTATTTTGTACAAATCTTGCAAGGGTGAAAAAGTTTTAAAAATGTGGAGAACTGTGTACAATGTAGAAAAACGTGCAAGGTGTAAAACACTGCACTCATTTTAGCAAAATTGCAGGAGTATAGAAAATAGCAAATCGAGTGGAAAGCTTAGAAAGTGTAGAAATTGTAGAGTTTACGTAAAAATTGTTGGCGTGGAAAATTCTAAAGTAAGATGAAACATTCTTGAAGGTCTTGGTAAATTGTAGAAGGGGTGAATATGCAAAGAGCGTGAAAACAGTACAAGTTGTGGAAATATTGTAGCAAAAATGTGGCAATATTGTACGAGACGTGGAGCAACTGAGGAATAGATGGAATATTTCTATAAGGTGTGAAAAAGTTGTATAACGTGAGGAAAGTTTTAGAAGCTGGAAGTCTGTAAGAATTGCAATAGCGAAAAATTGTTAAAGAGTGGAAAATCTGTACAAGGTGTGGAAAAATGTAGCAAGGTGTGAAATATTTGAACAAGGCGTTTCAATTGATATAGATACATCCAAAATTTATCAGTACGATCATTGGTGGCATCGGCGGGAAATATTAGCCAATAACTATTCCGACAAGTTATTATTTTCCTCAGGAATAGCAGTCCTGAAAACGTGACCGAAACGTTCTTTTGGGGCCTTGGTAAAGGGTACACAAAAGTTAGAAGTTTCTAGGTTAAATATCATGTAAAATTAACCAATATACTCGAATCCTCGCGAAAAACCAATGCGAAGACCCCCACAGAGCGCAGACACACATCGTACAGTTGCCCAGACATCCTCGCTTCTATTGTGTCACAACGGACTGCTGTAAACGTTCCATGATGTCTCAGGCTCGAAGAAAGACTACCACAAAAAATATGGATTCCCCGAGCTACTCCATAACTCTACTGCCTGTAATCCATCGCTGATTTCATATATCTGAACAATGGTGGCTCGGGCTGCTGCAATGGAGGTGCTGTACACATCCATACCACGTATTTCTAACTGTTTTGTGTGCTAAAAATGGCTACTGACACAGCTAATAGCAGCAGCCATCCTCTAGTTCCATATGATGTCAGTTGCCAAGTATGACAGAACGGAACAAAGATGATAATACGGAACTACAGTATATCATTCTTGGCCAGTAGCTATCCTGTAGCTCCTGATAATAGCAGCAGCCATTCCCTAGTGCCCCCAGGGGCATATCCTGGCCAGCCTTTTCCCTGTCACAATATATTTGGGCCTCAAAACTCCAAGGGTCCCTAGTGCCTCCTCCGCAAGGGATGTTGCAGCTTGACGCAGTTCCTGCTGACGAGGTTTGCTTTGTAAAGTTAGGTATGCTCTTATTCCTTCCCCTTCTGATTCGGGAGGTGGGCCGCTGATCGAGGTGGCCCACCTATTCCCACTAGACTTCTAGCTTCTTGTTTTTCGTTTCCTTCCCCTGTGCGGCGTAACTGAGCGACAGCGTTCATCCGTGCCCGAAGGTTGGAGGTGCTCTACTTACGCCTTTTTCCTGTCAGTGGCGTACTAACCACTTAGAATCTGAGTCCTGCCGGCAGAAAAGCCGAGACAAAAATCATTGATAATTTAAAACGAGACATACCTCGCGTCCTATGGGCGCACGAGCCTGTGTTAAGCCACAGGAATAGTTCGGCGCGATATAGACATTGTGTCCCTGATGCGCTAGTAAAGTTTTTACTACTACTATTCCCTAGTTAACAAGAGAGTAACAACCACCCTAGTTTGAAACTGTACAGTACTTCAACTTCAGTAGCCACGAGCCACCAATGCTTCTGCAAGGGCACAATTTGATCCAATTCATCCCGATAATAATTTTAGGCGCACTGTTATAAGAAACAAGAACTTGCAGGAACAAAGCAATAGTGCACAAACCTCTACCGAAGCCGCGCTGCAGTTGTTCACGGCGCCGGGTGGCGGCTGGCGCGAGGACTGCCCCGTATCGCAGTTACCGCACGCGGGGGAGACGAGCTCGTGAGCGTCCGTCTCGTCCGCGGCGGTGTTAGCCGATCCTGGCGTGTGGCCGTTGCTGTTCCTGTTGCGGACCGTCTGCACAATAGGGACTCAGTCAGACGTGAGATTGACTGGAAATAAGAGCAGGCGAAAAGCCTGACAATCAAAAGAGATCGGCGTGATATTATTAGGACCGAAGGGCCGAAAAAATGACGAGTACGATCGGCAACAAATTATCAGATGCGAAGGGTCAGGGAGTGACAAGGGAATGGCAAAGTATGATGAAGTGTGAAAGGTGACGAAAAGACGAGTGAATGGTAGGAAATTATTGGGTGTGTAAATGGCGAGTCATCAGCAAGGTATGATTAAATGTGAAAGGTGAGAGAGTGACAAGCGAAATTATTGTTGTTATCGATCGACAATAAATGGCCAAGTGCGAAGAGTGAAATAAAAAAAACGAGTGATCGGAACGATATGATTGAGTGCAGAGGGCGAGAAAATGACGAATGATCGGTAATATATTATTGGGTGTGAACTGCCGGAAGATAAGAGGTTAGTAAGAAATTAAGAGGGACATTGCGTCATTCGTAAAAAATTGCATGGTAATTTAAGTGAGGAGTGCTAGATGTTGCAGAGATTGGGATAATTTCAAGGAAGCAAAACTTAGGACGGAGTGCAAGATGCATCAGTAGCTAATAGTTTTTACAGAATGTACAAATATAACAGGAATTGCGATCATTTGGCGGTAGATATTTTTAAGATATTATTATAAATTGAGATCTGAAGGTAATAGTACTGACATGGGATAATATTCTAATATGAAGATTGTTCGAAAGAGCAAGAAAATAGTAATGAGATGTCAACGACGACAGAATTTGCCACCGCTTAGTGAAAAAACAGTTCTAAGAATTAGTGATGAGCTTCTACGGGTCAGAAAAATTGGTTTTATTTGAAAAATGGTTAAGATTTTGAATTAGTTTGGGCCTGCCTAGTCATTTCATGAGGGAGTTTGAAGGGACAAATAGAGCGATCTGGAGAACAGATAGGCGTGGAGGGTCACTAGACATGGTAACATGTCGAAAGAGAACATAATATTTTTTATCATTCTTAATACACTGAAAGTTAAGACCTCATATTTTCACTACATTAGCGATGAATGAGAGGAAGAAATAAGGGGCATCTGGTGTGCCAAGAGAAAATTAAAATCTATGCCCGGGATTTTTTCTACGCGGGATTAATAGGTACTTCTAGGTAAAGAAACATAATAGGTACCTACTTATAGGTAAAGGAACATAATAGGTACCTACTTATAGGTAAAGGAACGTAATAGGTACCTACTTATAGGTAAAAGAACATAATAGGTACCTATATATAGGTAAAGGAACATAATAGGTACTTACAGGTAAAGGAACATAATAGGTACGTATAGGTATAGGAACATAATAGGTACTAATAGGTAAAGGAACATAATAGGTACTTATAGGTAAAGGAAATAATAGGTACGTATAGGTAAAGGAACATAATAGGTACGTATAGGTAAAGGAACATAAAAGTCGAGAAAGAAGAAAAGAACAGAACAAAGATGCCAGTGAAATTAGAAAAGAGGAGAATCAAAATTAAGAACAATGGTCAGCAAGGGCAAAATCAGAGCAATGTATACAACATATATGCGGAGTACTGAACAGAGAAAAGCCCTCTATCTCTATGCTGATAAGGTTATATTTACCTTTAACGAGGCTGATATAAACATAAGTCTGATTAGATTTAAAAAGTAAACATGAACTGACCGTTACAAAAATTTTTCTGAATGGATGATAATGACTGAACGTAAACGTTATCCCTAGATAACTAGAGCTCTCTGAGAGCGCATACCTCCGCAAAGCAAGTCAAGGTGAAAAAAGAATCAAATGAGTTCTGAAACCAGGATTTCAATAACTGCAATTGGTCATTTGCAACTGTTGACAGTAAAAACCGTTTCTGTAATGTTGTTGAAGATCCGTCCGTAACTTTTTCAGTTCTGTTCTGACGTACACTCAGACAAGTGTCAGACGAACACACAAACCGATTATCACCTAAATCTGGTTATTACCTCCGCCAGAGGTTATGTTTTCTTCGGGTTTGTCTGTCTGTCTGTCACCAAGATAANTGTAATGTTGTTGAAGATTCGTCCGTAACTTTTTCAGTTCTGTTCTGACGTACACTCAGACAAGTGTCAGACGAACACACAAACCGATTATCACCTAAATCTGGTTATTACCTCCGCCAGAGGTTATGTTTTCTTCGGGTTTATCTGTCTGTCTGTCACCAAGATAAATAAAAAAGTTATGGAAGGATCTTCACGAAATTTATATGAGTTGTAAGGTACATCATAAAAAGTAAATGACCAAATTTTTGTGATGATTTGTTTGTTCATTCGTATGTTTGTTGCAGCGTTTGATTTTGTGTTTGTTAGCGTAATAACTCAAAAAGTGTTGAGTGAATCTTTATGAAACTTGCAGGAATTGTTAGCAATGTTGAAACACATAAATGATTAAATTTTGGTGCAGATTGGCTGATTCGTTTCTATGTTTGAGTTGTGTGTCAGAAGGTTTGCTACGCAATAACTCAAAAATTTTTGAATCTATCTTTATGAAACTTACAGGAGTTATCAGTAATGTTAAAAGATATAAATGAGTAAGTTTAGGTGCAGATTAGTTGGTTCGTTTGTATGTTTGACTTATGTTTGTCGTAATGTTTGTTAGCAGCATAACTCAAACAGTTATGAAAGGATTTTCAAAAAATTGCAGAAACTGTTAAAAGGATACTATTAAAAGGAACAAATGATTAGATTTTGGAGTTGATATAAAAGAAATCATGGTTTCAGAGCCAATTTGAATTTTTAGTGACCGTTACCTTACTTGGTGGAGGTATGCGCTCTCAGAGTGCTCTAGTTTGTATCTTTTTATAAACTCTAACAATTTCTACAAATTCCATGAAGATCCGTTCATAACTTTCTGAGTTATGTTACTGATGAGCATAAAAACAGAAAGATAAAGAAATAAACGGACAAACAGACCAACACAAAATTTTTGTCATTTGCTCTTCGTAATGTCCTCACCAGTTCCTGCTAATCTCCTAAAGATATGTTCGTGTTTTTTTGAGTTATGGTACCAAGAAAAAGGAAGCAAACAAACGGTATAACGGATTTTCATCAAAACTTAATCATTTGTTCCTCTTAACATTCCTAACATTCCCTGTAAATTTCGTAAAGATCCGTCGATAAATTTATGAATTGTCTTGGTGACAGACAGATGGGTAGGCAAAAAGGCAGAGAGATACACAAGCAAACAAACCCTAACCTCTTTAGCGAAGGTAATTATGTATATTGTTTATCATGCCTCCCTAAGGTGTGTATTACTGCCTGTAGAACCATATGCAGGGCAGAAATACATACAAAATGAAGTAAAGACCATCACTGCAGAATATTGAGACACTGACTCTGTAATGCAGGTGACAATATATACAGAACATGTATTTGAAATTTTATTTTTCAAATACAACAGTGAATTTTCATTTATCGTATAAACTGCAATTGTGTTCCGTAATATTAAGTTCTTAATGGTGAAACCGTGCATTTAGTTAGATTAGTTCACCGAAGAAATGCGATAATTTTTACAGTTAACATAATATTTTGTGCCCGCAGTCGTGGCAGTGGGGTACATCACAGTTTCAGTGGAAAAGTGCAGCAGGAATACGAACTTGGACTAATTAATAGCTAATGGAAACAAAACTTTTGTCTAACTATAATAAAACAAAAACTTTTGCTTTGCTTAAGGCGACTTAAGTAGAGACATAAGTAGAAGTGCATGGTTCCAAAGTTTGGGATTTACGCTACCGCGTCCGAACTTTCGATGAAGAGAAGGCTTCGTTCGCAAGTTTTTTTTTCTTTTCAGTGTCACCCTGTCATAGGAGCATTTACCTGAGTTTTTCTTACCCACAGTTTGCGTTCCAATGAGGGAAGAAAGAAGGGACATGCAGTATTTGCGGCAAAACTAGGAACCCACGTGTCGCGACAGTAAGGAGGAAAGAAGAGGAAAAATATTTTATAGCCACATCATCAGCAGTAACCAATCGAAATTTTGTCGGCATAAAAGAGATATTATCCGCTGCTTCTGCTGCAGACATCGGTTATTTGCCTGAAGTTTACCAACAGAAATATGCAAAGGGTTACCGAGTAATTGCTGTAAGCGAAGGTAGCCTAAGTAATCAGTCTTCATGATATGCACATTTGGAACTAAAGAAGCTAAATTTGGGGGAATATAACAGTGAACTTGACACAAGGTAATATAGTTATAGTTATCAGGTGTGTAAAGTCGGAGTCTGACTTTTTTTCGAGACCAAGCGTCGGAGTCAGTAACAATGGGCCTATTTTGTTTAGAAAAGGAGTGGGACTGACTGGAGTCGGGGTCGGACACAGTTTATCTGCCACCGTAAACTTTATTATTATACGCGGGTAATTTGATAAGCGAGCTAATAGGTCTTATTGTTGGTTTGCATGCGCGTGCTACACTTTGTAAAGTAGGTAGTATAAATAAGTGTCAAGTAAATACAAGAACTAGATTAAAATTTAAGTGAATGTGACAAATAACCAAGCTATACATATATTTTAACAAGTATAAAGTGAATATGACAATACAGTAGTTAGCATTTCAGTAAACATAAATCCAGACAAATCTCAACAACCGTAAAATTGTGGATATCTTTTAAGAGGTAAATCCAAACAGGAGTCTATAGATTTATCAATTAAGAGGTAGGCATAACCGTACCGCACCAGCGATATCTCCTGGTGCAAGCTGCAGATGAGGAATTTCAGCACGGAAATTAAAAATAAAACTGATGCTGGCCATGCATGTTCCAAAACAAAGCTGGCAACTGATGGGGGAAACAATAGTTCAGTGGAAATTATATATTATTAGATTTTGTTTCTATCTTCCTAGGGTATACCGCATCCACTATAAAGTGTGATCAAAGCAAAGAGACCTGCTGAGGAAGTCGTGTGGAAGCACCTCAGACAAACGATTGTGCCTCAAGTGTCTCAAGTCGTTCAAGTGCGCAACTAGTGGTAGGAAATAAAGTGTAAAGAATCTCTATGAGACAAAAAAGAAAAGAGAAGACAGAAGAGAAAAACACTCGTGCGGGAAGTCGCTGTTGTGGCCCCTACACGGGAGCAGGCAAGAGTCTCATGGAATGAATCGCATGCCATCATTCGGCAGCCTACCTCGTGGAGTAGAAGGGAGTATAGATAGCCTACTTAACCCTACAAACTAACCTTCTCAACGGGAACTGCGGCCAGCTGCAATATCGTCTGCGGGAAACAAACTCAGGATAGCCCTTGGGTAAGTGAAGCCGATGTATATGCTGACAGGGATAAGCAAGTTTAATGGGAATCAGTAATGGTACCAAAAATGGTAAAGTACGAAAGCTAGTATGAAGCAGACATGCATAATATAAACCAAACTAGTAAAAATTAAATAATTAAGATTGTTAGTCCTTGGCAGAGGTAAAATCGCACACCAAAAACTAAGCAACAATTGAAAATTTATTAATTCAAGCAGTAAACAGTGTAAGTGCCAAGCACACGTGCAGAAATAAGTAAGAGAAGTTGAAAAAAATCTTAGACCAGAGAAGCACTCCGAGAGCGCAGACCTCCGCCAGTCAATAAAATAATAACGAAACTTTCAAAATGGTCCAGCATCTAGGATTTCTTCCAGGTAACCACCAGAATAATCTAACCATATGTTCTTAGCAACGCTTGTAAAACTTCACGAAGAACCGTCCATAACGTTATGAGTTATGTTGCTAACAAGCAGACAAATAATGGACAAACCACGGTGAACCCACAACCTCCTAAGCACAGATAACAAAACAGTTCATATGCAACGATGCGTACACACAGAGCTACAGTGGCTCGATTGATCGATGCGGGAAAATAGAAGATGCACTTTACATAACACACATATGTGGTAGTACGACAGTATAAATAAATTACAAGATAACATGCAGTACGGGATCAGGTGGCACGCATGTTCAGAACAAGCCATATACAGTATAACATGGGATTAAGTTATTAAGAAAATCTTTGAAATACCCAAACAGAATGCAGCTAAAACAGCTCTGCAAGTAGTGTGTGGCGAGATTAACACCACCTGTACTTCGTCCGAAAATGACCTACGGTAACAAAATCAAGGCAGCATGAACTATAGAGAACAAGCAGCATGCGGAGTCCGAACGAGCCATGCACAATAGAACTTACAACTAAGTTATGAAAGAAGTCTAAGAAATAAGCAAAAAGTATGCACTATAGAATGCAAATGACATGCAGATGGCAACACTAAGTGGCATGCAGATGGCAACACTGAGCAGGTGACACAGAGGGTGGGCTAGCATGGCGGTGTTAACCTTGGCGTTGCCGCTGCAGCACTGCAGAAAAAAGGGAAAAGACACACAAAACTTCAGAAGTTAGCGAAGAAGAAGACGAAGAAGAAGAAAAAGCAGCACAGCAATGTACAATATTGACAATATCTTAATCCTTTACGACCGGATTATCTGGAGGGCTTCATAGCATAACTACAATAACCACCATGTCATTGCATTGTATCTCAGGAAAATTTACAAGTTGAACGCACTGGACAAATTGGCCCTGCAATAGTATTATTTAATAGATTTGTTGTACAGTAATATAATTTGGTTTCTTGAAGGTCAGTGCAAATATTCAACGTATCCAGCACAAACGCCTTCAAATGCCAGCGATATGAAGAGTGCAGTATTAATCGTTATTAACCCATTTTATCCCTCAACTAGAACTCACTGAAAGCACTACCTCCGCCAAGCAAGGCAATGTTAACGCAAAAAATCAATTTTTTCCTGAAACCAGGATTTCCTTTTATCATCGGCAAATTTGGTCATTTGTGCCTCTTAACAGTTACAGCAGTTGTTTTAATTTTCTTGAAGATCCGTCGGTAACTTTTTTGTTCTGACAAACAGCAAGACGAACGACATTAGTCACACAGACGGACGAACCAATCATTATATCATCATCAGAATTTTGTAATTTGCGTCTTTTAACATTTCTAACGATTCCTGCACATTTCATGAAGATCCGTTCATAACTTTTTGAGTTATGTTGCTGATAAACATAAAAAAAACAAACCTACAAACAAACGGACAAACAAACGGACAAACAAACGGTCAAACAGATCAAGAGAAAAATTTAGCCATTTGATCCTTGTAACATATCCAACAAATTCTACAAATTTCATCAATATTCGTTCAAAACTTTTTAAGTTACGCTAACGAGAAAAAAAGAGGCAAACGAACAAACAAAACAAACAAACCAACGGTATCACAGATTTTTACCAAAATATAATAATCTGTTCCTGCTAACATGCCTAACAATCTGTACTATTTCGTAAAAATACATCCATAACTTTTTGAGCCATCTTGGTGACAGACAAAAAAAAAAAAAGGTCGGCAGAAACATGACCTCCTTGGCGGAGTTTATTAATCATAATTTTTTTGCAGTCATAGTACTATTTCCATTCCTAACGTCAACTAAAAGGATCAGTAGTTGGCATTGGGCTAAAAGCTGATCGTTCGTTAACGTTGCACCAGAAATGTACATATTTATAAATTAAAATTTAGAACTATAAATTCGTACCCCTGAGGCGCGTACCACTAAGGTGTAAAAGGTAAGATGCAGCGGAAAACACTTAAAAGATAAATAATTGTAAATTACAAACTAATTACAGTACATACTAATTACATATGTACAAAAACCCATTTCAAGTACTAATCATGTTGAACATCATTTTACTTTCAATTGATAAATTCACCGTATTCTATTGAATACAAGATTATTTGACTACAGTATTTGCATCGAACTGACTACCGGATTTCCTGTCAACAGTTTTTCCATTAAACTGGCAGCTGCATTGCCTTTCATCAGTTTTTTCTATTAAATTGGCTACTGCATTGCCTATCAATAGTTTTTTTTCATCGATGTGTAATACTTTCATTTCAACAGCATAAAAGTGCATTGCTTTCTGAGTGATATTTCTTTGCAAATTTGTATAGATGACAGAAACGTTATAGTCAAACCAGCGTAAGGAGTCCTATGGGCGATCCTAAGAACGCAAAGCAACTTGGCCAAAATCTCCCATAAGCACGTGGTATAATTTGTCTCAATCAATAAAAATATGTTTATATTCTAATACTCAAAGTGCAACAGTTAATAGATTAGATTTGGCACTGCTGCGTTCAATTCAGCCCCGCCCCTAAAGGACTGCTTACGCTGGTTTGGCTATAGTGACACTAGCTTAAGCCAGGTGACTTGATTGCTAACAACTGAGTAAATCTTTCAGAAGACAAGCAGTTGAGTTAACAAGAGCAAAACAAGACATTCGAACCATCAGCTGAGCAAACACGTTCACACAAGACTAACATGCGAGTTAGTCTTGAGACAAACTATTTCAATATATTGCATACACGGACTAAAGTCTGACCATTTTATCAAGGCAGTTCGGTCGTGGTTAAATTCCTCTACAGCGGTGCCAATTCTCTGGGTACGTCTGAGGTTTCTCTATATACAGGTAGTGGCCCCGCGGGGCTAAGATATGGGCAGAACAAAATCTCAGAAATACTCATAGAATTGGCAACGCTACAGAGGAGACCACGACCAAACTGCCTTGATAAAATGGTCACACTATAGTCTTTCGTTAAGTCAAATAAAGGAAATCATCGTTCAGCTGGTGATCATTGTATGGATATCATGATGAACTGTAACAGGACTAAGGAACAGTCCCATTCCCTGAAAAGGGTTGAAGCTTAGATTCAGGTCACCTCTGATCCAGTTTCAGTACACACCAGGACCGGACATTGAAAAGCTAAAATAAATTCCAGTACAATAAGTACTGTAATTCTGTGTATTCAGGCACTTCAGTTGGGAGTTTACTTTTACTGGAGGAGTGGAAAAAATTCAAATTCAGTGGCAAATTAAGAGTATTGAAAGAGGGAGAGAGGCAACTAAACTCAACCACTGTTAGCTACATTATAAAAGAACAGAGCAACCGATTGAGTTACCGGAAAATTTTGATACAGAAATGAATATCTTAATTACGTGGTATACATAAAGACCAAGACTGACGCTCTTGCCCCAGAGTGAGTACGTCGCTCAGTCAGTGCACCGAGAAATCTATCGCTTTTATTTTATGTTTACTTGTGCAGAGGTAAAACTAAGCAGGAGTTTGGTTAGATACACATCTTACAAAGCAAATATTAACTTAATGGTACGGAGATTTATGTGCGTCCAACTTTAAAATATCATTACGGCGGTTTTCAAATTGGCAAGCCGGTGATGGGCATTTTTCTAACACTATGTTATTTTGAGCTCGACCGGACGTAAAAATTGCGTATCTGATTAATTTTATTTTCGGTGCGATGACTATATTAAAAGAAAAAAAAACTCTACATATTCAAGCGTAAATGCGTTTGTTACCAGGTGCAACTCACTTCCATTCACTCATTATTACCCAAGCTGACGTAGCGGTCTGACAACCTTCACTTTTTTTAGATTTCCTCACTGAACATTCTTTGGATGTTTCACAGCCACTGAAGCTAACCCATACAGTGCCGGCTCTACGGGCCACTGCCCCACGGAACTTTCGGCGATTACACTAATGAGGTTGCTATTTTTTGGCTTGGCAAGTTTCCATGACGTTTTTATGCAGTTATAGTTTTCTTTTAGCTCCATGAGGTGAAGGTCATAGCTCAAAGTTTCAAAGTTTGGCCAGAGGACGGCCGAATTGCTTTACGCCACATGTATACAAAAAGAAGCTTTTGGGGCCGAAATACGTTAAACAAGATAGAAATGGGCTGCGTGTGTGTGTGTGTTTACACAAGAAAAACGACGGGAATGAAGCAAATTACAAACATAAGCCGGAAAATGAGGTTTTTTGGAGTGCAGTATGAAAGTCAAAGCAGAACTGCACTTAGTTTCGTCTCCCGTTGCAAGATCTTACAAAGAACGTGGATACAATTGAATGAACAACTATATTGCATGAATAGGGCAATCACTAGACTACCAGTGACACCAAGAGACAAATATTCCGACAACGAATGAACGATTTGCAGAAATAGATTGAATTGAATGAAGATTTTCATCCCTCCAAGACATTTATGGGAAGAAATAATCTTTTTTTTTAAATGGATCATTTAGTGAATACTTAAGTGAAGGACAAAAGGCAACGTTACTATAAACACGAGAAAGAAGGACTACAACTGGCGACAAGGAAAAGCTGAAATTAGAGCTCAGTAGAGAATGAATTACTAGGAGCCACATTATGCAATCGCACAATTAATTTATGAGCGGACCTTCTTCGTTCAATTTACATACTTTTCCCGGCTATCTTTGCTAAAGTTTTCGCTCTGTATTGGGATGAAGTACGTGCTAAATGTCCGCTCATATATTCAGTGTGCTGTTGCATAACGTGGCTTGGTATAAAGCACATCGATGTTACCCACCAAGCCACACATGTTCGGCGCTTCTATCCTAGACGACAGTGAAAATAAAAAGAAACAGCTCTATATCACTGCCTCTGAAGCATAAAATTAAGAGACCATTGATAAAGCGCTAACAGCTATGTATCTATCACTGATGGCGGCCAATAGGTGAGCTAAGTTTTTTCATTTTGTATAGTTTTACGTTCAGCGCGGCAACGATACTGCCTACTAAGCCTCTTGCACACTTTTGTTCCATCGACAGCAGTCAAATGGTTGAAGCGTTGACATGGAAGATAGTGCCAGGTAAGTCTCGTCTTTGGTAGATACATCTGCCAAAGATACTGCCCGGCCATCATGCCACGTATCAAAATACATCTACCATCGACCACTAAGTTCCACATTTTAGTACAGCTACCAGTGACGACAGCGAAAAGTTGAAGCGTAGAACACAAACATGTGACCTGCCACGCCACACACTGTATAAACTACCTATATCTAAACCAACACTGACAGCGCTTAGTTGAGAGAATAGTTCCATACAAGTTCAGGTCAAGCAGCACAAAGTATAAGGGAAGACATCACCTACCAAGGCGCACATATAAGTGCCATTGCTACAGGGGGAGTGCCAAAGGTTGAGGGGAAGGGCTCAACATACTTCCAAGTTAGCCAGAACAAAATAGAAATTGATCACCTACCAACCCGCTCACCAAGCTCAGTCCAATGCGGTGTATGGCCTGTGGGATACACTGTAAGGAAAACAAAAGCAGGCATGGCATAAGATTCAAGCTGCCGAAAATCGTCCATATAAGGATGTTTGAAAGCATCGAAGATTCACAGCTCTACAAACTAGCTTAGAGACGGTTCTAATTAGTATTTGAACAAAGCTGTTAGCCTGTATAGCAGAATTGAAGTATTTTACTTGTAGTTGGACGACAGACATCTCTGGTTCTGTCGTGCAATACCTAATTGTTTGTATTTATACAGTCAATTGTTTACATTTACGTAGTATTAACTACCTGCACTGACAGCATTCAGGCATTTACCTAGAATTGCACAAAAGCAATTAGCTAGTACGTATGCTTAATTATCTACAGGTGCATTACTGAAAGCTAACTTCACTTCTCACAATAGCACTGCTTTCACAAAGTGATAATCAGCTACTCAAAAAATGCTAGATAACTAAATAACTACCCTTATACATATATATATGTACATGTATATTCACGTTTATATATAGTTGTACGACCACACTACTCTACAGCCTGTATCGCAATAAAAGTACTAGGCAGGCTTGACATAATTGTACTTACTTGCGCTAAATTTTCAAAACCTACTGACCTGAATTACTGCATTTTCTCCCGGTTTATAGACCATGTTATGCTTGGGTCTCTTTCTCCCTACGTTGTTGACGACGACGGACTCCAAAAGAGAGACGTAAATGAAGAACATGCAGACGCTGTCCCACACGTTCATGGCGCTAAGGTTAGACACGACAGGTAGGGTGGATCGGAAGCTGTTGGATGTGGTGAAAAAATTCAACATGGTGGTGACACCAATCATGACTCTGGCAGGGACGGCGTTCCATTCCAACCAGAAGGTGATGAAGGAGCTGGTGACGAGGATGATGCCTGGGAAGAAGACGGTGCTGAAATAAAACACGTCGTCCCGGGTGAACTTCAGGTTCACCTGCAGGCAGCTGTAGTTCCCTGAGCAAAGCAAAAGTTTCGTCAAAATAATAGATATATGCTCAAGTTTCAGTGCATTGTTAACTGATACAGGTAATTAAAGCTATCCTTCTCTGCACAAAAATAGTATTTTAAAACACTCTGTGTTCAAGTTTCAATGCATCGCCAACTAAAGTAGGATATCAAAGTTGTAGCTCCTTCTACACAGAGACAGTAATCAAATGTTGCCGTTTTACCACAGTAAATACGAAGGACACGCAGATACTAAGCGGCATATTAAGGGCTCCGGCCACAATGTTACAGAGCAGTGGAAAATGTTCGTTATTTCCGTCAGCTTATTATTATTATTATATTGGTATTGTCCCGCTATTTCTGAAACTAAGACAATCAATAGCGATCAAAGATGATTTACTCGGCTTACAGCCGGAACCACAACGTTGCGCTCACGTGGCAAGAGATGAAGGACGAAATGAGAAGAAGACAGAAGAAAGAAGCGCCCATGCGGACGGTCCCATCTGTGGCCCTCCGCACGGTCGAAGGTAAGAGCCCCGCAGAAAAAGTCGGTCACCTCGATCGGCGGCCCGCCTCGCGGGACAGAAAGAAAATATACAGAACCTACCTAACTCTACAAAACTAACCATTTCAGCAGGAACTGCGGCCAGATGCTACATCCACTGCGGAGACGGCACTCGGGACCCTTGGGTGCGTGATGCCCATACATATTGTGGCAGGGAAAGGGCCCGCCACAATATACCCCTGAGGGCATTTCCGTCAGCTTCTGTGCAATATCAATGAACACTGAAAACAGCGCTGTTACTAAACCAGCACGCATTCTCATGTACCGACGAGAAATACTTGCCTTGGTGTGTCTGTACAGCACGCGAAATGCAGACTTTGAACTTCACCGACATGTTTCTCCGTCAGGACAAGCCAATGTCTTCCGCTGTTAAGCCACCGCTTTTGTTGCTTAAGACAAAACAGTACAGCCTAATATATTGTACCTCAATAGAACTTTTAATTCTCTATAAAGCAGTTCTATCGTGAACTTTTGTTGCGATAAATTAAGAGCGAGAAAGTAATACATTCACACCATGCATGCCAAGTTGTCACATGCACGTAAAAGATGAACCTGTTGCGCCTACCTGCCAATAGTGCGTTTCACCACATAATACCGTTTCAGTTGAAAACAGAACTAAGCACACGTAATCTTCAGCAAAATATTTAACTCTTCATACTGAAGTTTCACCAAATAACCTTGTTTCAGTGCAAAACTAAAGTGAAAAAACTATTCTTGGTCGATATGCTTACCTCTCGATATTGTAGTTCCACCACATGGTCTCGTTTCAAGGCAAAACTGCAGTGAAAACCCAAGACGTCTTGGGCAATACTCTTACCTTCCAACACGGAAGTTTCATCATATAATCTCGTTTCACTGTAGAAATGCTAACACCAGTAGACTTGCCTTTCGAAACTGAAGTAGCATCGTATGGTCTCGTTTCGGTAAATAGGAAAGTACACCACAGTATGCTGGGGTGATAGACTCACCTCTCCATGCGAAGGTTTCATCACAGACTCTCGTTTCATTACTGATGATGTAAGCATTGAGGGCAATGAGCTGCTTCGTGTGGTGTAAGCAGGTGCCATTGCAGTTCTCACGTCTGCCGCTCCAAGTGAAAACCAGCGAATCTTTCTCATGCGATTCTGCAAATTCAAAAAATTCATACCACGGAACGCACATTAACCGCGTCTGGTGTCATCTATAGTGTCATAGCTACTAGACTATCGAACACCCGGGCAGTGTGCAGTGGGTCATTTCTTGCAGTGAATGATTGAATACGTAGTTTAATTCACCCTAAACACATTTACTATGCTTAGAGAGAGGTAAAGGAAAGGACAGGTTGTATGTCGATAAAAACGTGAAATCCACACACGACGAGAGTGTTTCCATACAGGATCAACGCGGATGAAAACAGTAATTCGGGGGAAAAAATGAGGAAGAACAGCGGAAAGCATCGTTAGCAGAAATATGAAAAAGGGAAGGAAGCAAAGTGGGCACAGAGGAAAGGCATCCTGAAGGCCTAGCTAAGGCAGCCTATGAGGATCCCTTGGGCCGCTGCTCCCTATAACATAGCCTAGGATGAGTGAACCAACTAGCCTAATGCATATGACACATGCTATGCCTCCTGAGGAAGTAGATACTTAAAGTTAAGAAAGAGTCACATAACAGATCGCACAAATAAGTCGAATGCATTTAGGGGGGGGGGGGGGTCATACCTAACTATTGGACACAGACTGCGGGTCTTTTTTTATTAGGGATAATTTTTGTTACAGGCAGGCAATACAAAGACTAAAAATATGAACACTGTCATATTGCTGCACTATAGATTTATCATACAAGGCAAATTAGCAATCGCAGCGAGCGCAAGCTGCAAGAACGTAAAGATGCTTGCCACAGTTAGCGTGCACCACTAGAAATCGCAAATATTGAGGACGATTACCTTGTGTCCCTAAAGGATAAGATCGAGGTCTTCAGTAGAAAATGCTAATGAGGTCCCGAGAACAATAGGGGCGTAAGCGACATTTATTTAAATATGCAGAAGAGTCACTTAAAGACAATGCACTGGTGTAATAAGGTACAAAATAATCGATTTTACATACGATTCTCGACCATTTCTACTCGGATTTATACCTTCCTGATTTCACAAAACGGCAGGTCTCAATCTGTACTATCCGATGGAGCAAAGAAACCACTTTCGAAAAACCTGTCGCTTACGCCCCTATTGTTCTAGGGCTCTCAAATGCTGAGTCAAATTATCGCATATTACTTATAAAAACGTAAATTCTTCTCATATATTATTGTACGTCAACGAAGCAACTGCTTTCGAGTGGTATTCGAAAAATTTCTAGCAAAATTTGTGAGAAAGTGCTTCGTTTTGGCTAAAAAAAAAGTATACTCACTACTTTCTACTGCAAACGTGCAAGCAGGATCGTCGAAAGGGAATATGTTCAAGTTGCCAATGCAGGAGAGGATGAGATGCCGCCTGAAAAGAAAAGTTAGTCAACTCAGTTGCACAGGAAGAATGTTGTCCCAAAGCCAGCACGTCTTGACGTGCACCGACGGGAAAAGCCCGCTTTGGCATACTCAAAATGCACGAAAACTGAAGGAAAGGCCCACCAAAGATGGGTCAGCTATTTCGTGTATTTCATGTATTTATCATGTATATTCCAAATACAAGTATCTCTCTCGGAGTTAAATGTAACTTATTATAATCAGTACCTGAAATTTTCTTTGCCGGTAGCAAGTTGTAATGGGTGTCGACTTTTAAATATTTGGGCATTGAAATTGACAATAAACTCAACTATTCGAACCACATATCAGAGGTGTGTCGTAAAGTCAGTAGAGCGAAAGGGGCTATCTATGTCACAAGAAAATATTTATCAAGGTCTACCTTAACTATGCTATAATTTATTCTCATCTGATTCAGGGCGTCATATTGTGGGGCGGATCTTCACTTAACTTGCTGAGGCTGCTTATTGTCGCTGTCAACGATGTCCTCAGGACCATTCTTAATGTTAAAAGAGATAATAATAACGTTCCCACTATGTCTGTGAATAATATATTTGTCAAACTAAAATTGCTGAAGCTAAATGACATATATGAATATATTTTGATGAAATTCTTGCGTAATGCAATGTCTTTGAATACAGAGATCTTTGATGAACATTTAGACCATTGCTACCTGTTCACGAGTACAATATGAGAGACCAGAGATTCGTTTTTACCGCGTGTAAGGATTGAAGTTCAGAAGCGATCGACAATATATCAATGCGTAAAGCTATATAATAGTTTGCCTAACGATCTTGTCGAACCAATGTCGGATCAAACGTTTAAGTTTAAATACAAACAACACGTCCTTGCCAATTACGAGAATTCTGACTAAGTTGCAGTCACTCAGGCCATCCGTGGCATGTATACTCTTTAGGTAAATCGTAGATTAGTAGAATACTGTATATGTATTTAGATAGATTTGTTCCATTAATTCGTATTTATAGTTAATGATTGAATAGTTCCTGTTATTATAGGTACTTTAGCAATTGAGTTTCACGTGAATAAGGTTTCGGTTAGGATATTAACCTTAGTGCTTACTGTCGCCAACAGAATTGTATGTATCAAAATGACTTTATGATCTTCATCTGTGAACCATGTTCATATATATATAGTGGAATACTTTGATTCCTCTAAAGATGAAAGCGTTGCTCATGCACCTTGAATGTTTCACAGATTGTACATTTTAATTGCCCCATAAGTGACGAGCACTTTCAGTCGGGCTCGTTCTCAACTGTATTTAAGTAAACTTGTACTTTTTAAAATTTTATTGTATAGAGAGAACAATAAATGAGTAAAGGAGTACCTCTTAGGATGTAACGTTTATGTAGGAGTTTGTATGTCTGTCACCAAGATAACTCCAACAGTTATGGACGGATCATTATGGAATAAACAAAAAATTATTAGGCATATTAAGAGGAACTTATGGTGAAGATCCGTCCAATTATTTGTTGGCTTGTTGGTCTACTCTTATTTTCATGGTAACATAATTTAAAAAATTATGAATACATAGATCCTCTTGACATTTGTAGGAAATTTTAGAAGTGTTTCGAGAAGCTAACCAATTTTTTGTGATGATTTGCCTTGACATTTGTTTGTTTCTTTGTCTTGCTATTTGTCAGTATACAAAAATTATATGAATTGATATTCATGAAATTTGTAGCAAATGTTAGGAACGTTAGGAGTCACAAATGAAAAAATTTTGGAGATTAGATAGGCGGCAGCAGACGAACCAAGAGGCCCATTCCCAAAAAGACACCGGAACTTACGCCCCGGCCCTCTATGAGCGATTGCCATTATGTTAGTAGAATGTAGAGGATTCGGGAAACGAGAAGAGAAAAAAGGAAGAAGTCAGAAAAAAGGAAGAAGTCAGAAAAAAGGAAGAAGTCAGAAAAAAGGAAGAAGTCAGAAAAAAAGAAAAAAAAAGAAGGGGGAGAAGAATCTCTTTGTTTCGTATGCTAGTCCCTCTCACTTTTTGTCTTTTCTTTAGTCAGAACATAGGTAATGTAATGATTGATGGATCTTCTAGAAATGTAGAGTAACTGCAAGGAATGTTACCAGAAACAGCTAATCAAATTTTGGTGATCATGAAAAAGAAATTCTGATTCACAACCTACTGAAATTATCATTAACAGTGCGTTGCTTACAGGAGATCTGCGCTTTCACAGTGTTTCTCTAATTATGCCAGCACTTTAGACCAGCCTACCCTAGTAAATTAGAGTTAAAATAATTATTAACATATACTCTTATTTTACGCCTCCTCATCAGAGTAAAGTACAGCTAAAATAGTTACCTACGTACGCCAAGGAGGTTATGTTTTCGTCGTGTTTGTCTGTCTGTCACCAAGATAACTCAAAAAGTTATGAATCGATTTCGACGAAATTTACAGGGATTGTTAGGTGTGTTAGGAGGAACAGATGATTAACTTTTGGTGAAGATATGTCCATCCGTTTGTTTGTTTATTTGTCTGCCTCAATTTTCTCAATGCCACAACTCAAAAAGTTAGGAATGGATTTTTATTAATTAACATGAGTTGTTAGGTATATAACAAGAGTAGATAACCAAAATTTGGTAATGATCCCTTTGTTCGTTCGTTCGTCACTATTTTTAATTTTATGCTTGTTAGCACGATAACTCAAAAAAAATAATGAATGGATCTTTATGAAAGTTATAGGGGTTGCTAGTAACATTAAAAGACATAAATTATTAAATTTTGGTACAGATCGGTTTGTTCGTTTGTATGTTTGACTCATGTTTGTCATAACGTTTGTTAGCAGTATAACTCAAAAAGTTAAGAACGGATCTTCAAGAAAATTGCACAAGCTGTTATTACTATCAAAAGGCAAAAATGATTAGATTTTGGAGTTTATATGAAAAAAATTATGGTTTCAGAGCTGATTTGAATAATTTGAATTTTTTGCTACCGTTGCCTCGCTTGGCGGAGGTATGCGCTCTCAAGGTGCTCTAGTTGATAATATAATACTAGTTTAAGCCTTTCAGTAACAGGCAAGCACTGTGGCAGTCACTGTCCTAATAGTGGTGCTAACAATTATTTAAAGTTACACCATATGTCTCACAAAACTACAGCCTCAAACTGTCTCACAGACCTACAGTCTCAAACACTCCACGACTCTGAGTCTCACCGTCGCGTGTAGTCCACTGTGCCATTCCTGAATATTTTGAGGGCAATGTGGTCAGGTGTGATGGGCTCCTTAAACTCCCCGTGTTTGATGATGAACGCGTCCGGTAACCAGATATCCTCCTGCACAAGATCATTGTACAATATTAATATTTGTATTCGTTAATAATAATGTTAACTAGCTACCCGACATTCAGAATGAAGGTAAAGCATTCACGTAGATATTCTGTTAGTTATAGTCAGAAAGTTTAAGCCTCCGTTTCCGAGCAGGACGATATCACAGAGGAAAGAACAAGGGACATATAGTATGTCAAGAGAAACGGGGAACCCATGCACGAAGGTGGTCCCACCACACAGGATCAACGCGCATGGACACAGCAAGTCGGGAAAGAAGATGAAGAGCAGATAAAGCATGTACAAGTATAGGAGTATGAAATCGGGAAGGAAGCAAAGTGGGCACGAAAGAGCGACGTCCCGAAGGCCTAGCTAATGGCTGAGGTAACCTACACGACACGTAGATATTCTGGTACTATTCATATTCGTGAACGTCATTTTACTGAGTTAGGTACATTAATTGCCCAAGTAATCTTAATTCTCAATTGTTTTGCGCTCAAAAATTTGAACAGAGCCAATTTTAAGCGAGCAACGCATTACCACCCTTCTTCTACAGCAGTCGTTCTTAACAGTTTTGGAGGTAGCGAACCTCTCAAGTTCCACACATTCATTATCGAACCCTCCGTAGTAGGAAAAATAAATTGCGCTTTTGTTTTCATTCAGATTCAAAGCATATGTATATTATCATATACTGTATAAGTACGCAGACTGTACCATGCCTCATTTTTACACAAAATCACTGTGTTCAGAGAACAAAACCAGCAAGCAGACCGTGACGTCACAAATCATTCCAGTGGGGTGAACCAAATCGCTGAATCCCTAAAACTGACTCACCAAACCCCTGGGGTCCGATCGAACCTAGAGTAAGAACCACTGTTCTAGTCCCCAAACTGTTCTACAGATACAGCGTACGTCAATCTTTCCATTTGGCAAGTAGCTTCTGTCACAACTATCTTTGTTCTTCAACTGTAAAGGAGTTCAAGTTGAACTGATTGCAGTGATGATCATTGTAATTCCTTCAAGCGAGGTACGAAATTGATAAATAAAAATACTCAGATTTACAGAGCTAAATAAATAAAATAATTATAATTATTATTACATGGTTGGTTCAACCACCGTATCCGCCAAGGGGCGATCCCTACAGTGATGTTGTTGGGAAGAAGGCTCGGGTAGGAACATCCTTATTTCAATATCGGCACTCCTCTGCCATACAGTACAAGTTGGCTCAGTGTGCTACTACTGGCGGTGAAATCAGGGGCGGAGCATCTCGAGAGACAAAAGACTGAAAGAGAAGGCGACAGAAGAAAGAAACAATCGTGCAGAAGGTCCCGTTCGCGGCCCTTTACATGAGAAGCCCTCCATACAGTATAGAACCCTCATAGGATGAGTCGCTTACCACCATTCAGCGGTCCACCTCACGGAGAATAAGGGGAAGTGTATAGAACCTACCTAACCCTGCAAACTTTGTCAGCAAGCTGCGGCTAGTAGCAACGTCCGCGAAAATGGCCCTGGAGACGGACCTTGCGTTCGGGAGGCTCATATATATTCTGACGGTGATAGGACCAGCCGGAATATACCCTTGAGGGCACAAATAGTTAAATATACACATGTCTTTAGTATATGGATTGCCTTTTAATAATAAACTTGCCGGGACACTTCAAAATGCCACAAAACAGTAGTTTCAGGCTTAATTTACGCACGGACAGTATCATGCCTATGAAGTAGATGAAAATATATTCCAAGTCGCCAAATTTATGAGCTCTGAGATGCAGCAGCTTTAAACAGAATTCTGTTGTTCCAAGGCCCGTATCAAGGCTACGTTATTTTTCCTTTGTGTAATACCCTTTATCTCGACGGTCTCGCGTGCTGTTGGGCGGAGGAACGAATGAATAGACGGACGGAAGTGGAATTAAAATAGACACGTCTTATGCCGGAGCTACATATGCATTTGCACGCGCAACTGGTTGCTGGATGTGCAGCTCGCGTGCCGTTTCGATGCTCATTTATAATCGGTAGCATAAATGACGTCAGAATCTCGCATCGTAGCATTAAGTTGTGCGTGGGAACCGATAGTGTGGCTACGGCTTTAAGAAAACGGAACGCATTCTCGGCGGATCTCCGTTGTTTGGGAATCTCTAGCTGAGGATGCAGGGGGAGGAAGTACAAGAGAAGTCCGTCAGTATGCGTAGAGTAGGAAAAGTCAAGAAAAAAAAATGAGTGCGGACGAAGTGTTGTCTGAAAACATATGGGCGCATTCGATTCACAGTCCGCGATCAAGATGATCTAATCCGCTTACTAGTTATTCGTCCCGAACAATTTCAACCGTGGATTCGATCCACAACTTTTAGTCGCGACGCAATCAAGAGGGTAGAAGGCAAGTGATGCAAGGACCACACTATGTGACTGCATGATCAGATGATGGGCGGACGTTCAACTCGCACGTCGTTCTTGCTACCGTATCTGTGCTACCGACCAGCCCGATGTATCAGGTCGACGTGGGAGCTGGACGTCTTCTCATAAATTGAGCGTGCAATGCATACTGTGGCTCCGGCACCAGAAGTGTAGCCATCGTTGGAGCGCTAATACTAGGGTGACGTCATGGTACAAGTTAGATCAGACACTTGAGGCGCGTTCTAATCACTGGCCAGGTATGCTACAGAAACATGAAAATAATAATAATATTAATAATAGTCCGCAATGCGGTCCTTCGGAGCAGTCCCTGGTTGGAGATAGCGCTTCTCGGGTTGTGATCGCGACATGAATTGGTGCTTCGGGTGGCTCTGGTGTAACAAACGTAACCCTGAATTTGTGATTGCGCCAGGCCGCAGATAGATGGGGCTCAGTAACCGTAGTTTGCAACAAACCCAGAGCTTTATTACAACAGAGATCAATCACTTACTGAGTCTTCATGGCGGTGGCATTTACAGTTGCGGCTAAACGTGGAGACGAAAGTTCAGCAACGGCCGGGCGCTAAATGCCGAAAAGAGCAAACTGGAGAGCAACGGGGAGGTGCGCAGCAACAAAAGAAGAGGATGCTCTTTTTATGAGCACCAAATGTAACTCCTAGTTTTTTTTATCATGGTATACATGAGTAATATTACTATACAATAATTCATTATGCATAATAATTTATGAGTAAATTTATATTTTTCCATCACGCTCTGACGATAACTTCCAGTTTACCCTAATAATACAATTATTCACAGTGCCGTGTTTGGTAACTCTACAAAAAATTGTACGAATGACCCACGGGTGCAGTAGGCCTTGCGTGCTTAACTGGCGTGCTAAAGATGCCGGGAACGAGAGCGGAGCCAAGTGAGCGATCTTTGGGGCGCCCCGTGAGCTGAGTCAGCAAACTTGCTTGGTATTCACAGCTACCGTGGGGGCACTTACCTTGCCGAAAAATGGGAGGATAGGAGGGGCGAGGGTCATGGAACCTTCTGTTGATGGCGTCATAGATCTTAACGACCCGTGGTCGACTGCAGCTGTACTTACTTCTCTGGGACCAGTTGGCCTTTATCTGCATTATGAACCAGTGTGCGTGTGGGCTTCCCAGTGAAGGGTGCAGTCAAGTTGATTACCTTTTTACCCAAATTGGCAAAAATTCGGTTCTTTCGACGGCGGGATATACTAGTATTTTTGATAGGCAAAACAAAAGGCTAATTATCAAGTTATCAAAACACTATAATAAAGACCCATATGTACTATTTACATTTATATATATTTGTTAGCATAGTGTCACTAGTACATTTTCGCATATATCTCTCCACCGGTGGAACTAATCTAAATTGAGAAAGAGGAGCATTATTCTGTTGACTAAGTACACAAAACAGCACATTCGAACGACGGATGTATGAACGTAATTCAAAAGACTAACAAGTCCACCGGCCTTCATATACCTGATGCGAGCGCTCCTCGCGGTGAAATTGAGTAGAAAATTTGCCATTGTATCATCGGAATGTGACTCGAAATTCACAACTCTGTAGGAAATTCCGAATACAGTGAAATTGATGCGGTCTAGCATGTCATTTGCTGAATTTGTAAGTGATAGCTAGAAGTCGTGTTATTAAGTGACATTATATGTAATTACTGGAAGACAAAAAAAGAGCTCCTACAGACTAATGAACCGATCACTATAGATGTTTCAGAATGTTGTAGAAAACTTTGAATCAGAATACGAAGGGTTAGTGTTATATTGCATTTATCTAGTCCAGCGGTTCTAAACCTGTGGGTCGCGCCTCCTGGGAGGGGGGCGTGAGCGGATTCGAGGGGGGCGCGAGCCTCCGTACTAAAACCTGATTAACATTAATTACCTTTGCCAATGAGGTTATGTTTTTGTCGTATTTTCTGTTCGTCAGTCATGAAGATAACTCAAAAAGATATGAACGGATCTTTACGAAATTTACAGGGATTGTTAAGCAGGTTAACAGTAACAAATGAATAACATTTCGTGAAAATCCGCTCATCTGTTTGCTTGTCTGCATATTTTTTTCTTTATGCGACAACTCAAAAAGTTATGAACAGATTTCCATGAAATTTACATGAGTTGTTAGATTTATTACGAAGAGTAAAAGACCAAATTTTTTAGATGGTCTGTTGGTTTATTCGTTTGTTTGTCGCTGTGTTTGATCTTGGCTACTTAGCATAATACCTCAGAAGTTCCGAATGGATCTTCATGAAATCTAGAGGAGTTGTTAGTAATGTTAAAAGACAGATGATTAAATTTTGGTGCAGATTGGTTGGTCCATTTGAATTTTTGACTTTCGTTAGTCATAAGGTTTGTTAGCAGCATAAATTAAAAAAATATCAATGGATCTTCAAGAAAATTGCAGAAACTGTAAACACAATGGCTGCAAAAACAAAGTTTACCTCTGTGCCACAAAAAAAGTTATCGCATAATTCGCCGATAACATTTTTTTTCGCATTCGCCCGACATATGAGAGGAGAAAGAGGAGGTTGGTATGTCGTGTGTTGCTCCACCCCCGCGCCACTCCCGCTACTCAGTCTGTCTGGGATCCATTGGAGCTCGAGTAGAGTACACGTACGTTGCGCTGGTCCATGGGCCCCTACTTTCCTGCCTCTTCATTTATTTTGGCACCATACCATAAACCACAACGGCATCACAATGGGTCTGAAGAAGCTTACCATTGAAGAAAAAGCTCTGGCTCTTACCATAATCGAACATAGAGTGCCGATGAACCGGGGAACTGTCGAACTGAATGTCAGTCGAGTGTCCCTTTTCAAGCTTAAAAAAAAAAAAACAACGTCCACACTCCCTGCCGGGACCATACCGCCACGCAAAGTGGGATGTGGGTGCAGGAGAAAGACAACATTATTATTATATTGGTATTGTCCCGCTCATTCTGAAACTAAGACAATCAACAGCGACCTAAGATGATTTACTCGGCTTACAGCCGGAACCACAATGTTGTGCTCAGGCGGCAAGAGATGAAGAACGAAAAGAGAAGAAGACGGAAGAAAGAAGCACCCGTGCGGACAGCCTCTTTTCTGGCCCTCCGCACTGGCGAAGGTTAAAGCCCCGCAGAAAAAGTCGGTCACCTCGATCGGCGGCCCACCTCGCGGGACAGAAAAGGAAATTTAAAGAGCCTACCTAACTCTAGAAAACTAACCTTTTCAGCAGGAACTGCGGCCAGACGCTCCATCCCCTGCGGAGAAGGCACTCAGGACCCTTAGGTGCGTAATGCCCAAACATATTGTGGCAGGGAAAGGGCCCGCCAGAATATGCTCCCGAGGGCAGAAAGACAACAGCGAGGACTGCCAAGGTATTGGTGAAAGAGGTGAAGCTTGCTGTTGTCTTTCTCTTGCGCCCACATCCCACTTTGTGTGGCATTATGTTCCTAGCAGGTAGTGCGACAGCTGATTTATTAAGCTTGAAGAGGGACACTCGGCTAATATTCAGCTCGACAGCTACGCAGTTCATCAGCACTCCCTGCTCGATCTGAGTGAGGGCCCGAGTCTTTTCTTCAGTGGTAAGCTTCATCCAACCCATTGTGATGCCGCCGTGGTTTTTGGTATGGTGCCAACTAAGTGAAAAAGCAGCAAAGCAGAGGCACGTGTACCAGCGTAACGTACGTGTACGGTACCCTGCTCGAGCTCTGATAGATCACAGACTGACTGTGTCGAGGGGAATTGTGTTTGGCGCGGGGGCGGTGCAACACACGTCATACCATCTTCCGCTCTCCTCTTATATGGCGGTGAATGCAAAAATAAAGTTATTGGCGAATTATGCGATAACTTCGTTTTTGCGCCACAGTGGTAAACTTTGCTTTTGCAGCTGTGTACTATCAAAAGGCACAAATGACTAAATATTCGTGTTGATATAGAGAAAGTTAAGGTTGCAGAGCCAATTTAAATTTTTCGTTACCGTTGCATTGCTTGGCAGAGGTATGTGCTCTCATAGTGCTGCTCTAGGGTGAACTTATTTGGTACGTTGGGTCGTGTTTTGGTACGGCCTCGAAGGAATAAATATATATCCCAAGGGGCCGTGGGAGAAAAAGGTTAAGAACTACAGTGGATCTTGTTTTTGTCTAATTTAAGGTAGAAGATAACTACATCCTCTGTAATAATGGAATTTGTGGTGATATTTTTAAGTAAAGGGCAGGAGAAATACTATGGTGCATTATCGCCTATACCTGTGCCTGAGTGACGTAGAAGAATGTCATAACTTGCATGTGGCAACACTAGTGCGCTCCTACTCTCCATTCAGCTATTTCACTATGTTATTTTAATGCATAACTAAATTACCAAAATCATTTGTATAGCTCAGTTAGTGTTCATTTTGATGCATAGGCCCATCCTCAGAAGCCAAAAAGTCCGAAACGATCCCAAAATTCATAAAGTCAAGAAGTTTTCGACAAACAGTCCACAAGTTCAGAAGTTCACAAAGTCCACAACGGTGCAGCGACACAATACGTACGGTAATGGAACGATTTTCCCCTATCTGATGCTGAATGTGTAATGGCTCATTAAGTGTGAACACAGAACAACAAGCAAACACTCAACTAAATATACGAACAAGCCAGCACATAGTATATAGTATCAGATGTTATTATTAGTATTATTAGTAGTATTAGTATAGTATAATATAATAATGATGTATTTACATTTGTACGACCCTGAACACATTCCATATATTCATTCCTTGATTTTTTTTAAGCATGATGTAACACTGAGGCTCTCCTGCGTGCCACTCATTAAATCCCCAGTTGATTTTGAAAATATTTCAGTATAACGCAAAGAGAGCGCAAGGGTGGTCCCCTCTACGGTTGAAAACATGATGAAAATAACAAGCAGGGGCCACCGGGCACATTTATCAATTTCCGCCGAGAGGGGGCTGAGGCCCCCTTCTCAGTAGCGACCCCTGGCACGTGTCTAGGCCAGCTCCACACCATAATTGGAGTGCTAATTTGACGAGTGCTGTAGCCTTGAGATTTCATTGAAAAAGTTAACCGATTCTTCTCGGGGGTAATGCAGTTGTGCTAGAAGCTCTTTTTGCTGCTCCAAACTGTAAGTTTTTAAACTACTGAGAAGCTATTTTTTTCTATCAGAGGTTATTCTGCGTGTACACTGGAGCTCTAAAGATGCGTTGCTGTTTTTAACCATAAATTATTGGGCTATAAAAAAATCATATGAAGTTCATACTTAAACGCAATAGGCCTAAGGTCTTAAATTCTGTTACCGTTCTAATCTATGAATTGTTATAGTATGAACAAATTGAAAACCTTTTTATTTGAGGCTACTACACTATCGAATTACGCAGCTATTCCAAACCATAATTTAGCATACTAAGAACTTCAAAATATTTTTATCTGAGTGTAATTGTTCCGTAAGTTTTCTCAATCCGCTATAGATCCACACAGTAATTTATATATATCCACGCCCTTTGTAATAATTTATAGCATTATAGTGTTAATAGTAGCAATTCTCACGACCATGTTCAGGGGTGAAACTCGTTTCTGTGTCAATAAAACTTATGATGGATATTGAAATTGGAAACATATCCATTCGCTACTTGTATATTTCTTTAGACTTTTCTAAGCATGTTTTTCAGGTATTATGAAATAACTTTTAAACCTTTTTTGATCGGTGTGAGCACATTACTCTTTAACCCAGTGTTTCCCATAAGGGGTGCATATGAACCTACGAACCCCCTGTTGTTCATGTACAGACTCCCGACGGGATCATGACTTTTGAAGCTCCTGGGGCAATATTACATTGTTGTTTTTTTCATAGATGATAATAATTACAGAATATTTTAAGGTTATAGGAGGAAAAATACAAGTTTAAAGAGCTTATAATAATCTTTTACATCCATTTATTGAAATTGAAAATTTTTAACTATGGTTAAGTTACCCCTAAATGCTTTTGCTGGATTACAAAAATTTAAATTTTTTCAAATACAGCGAGAACAGCATACGCTAACCATCAATCAACACAAATAGTAATTTAGGGCGAGTCAAAATAGGTCTAAGAGAGTTAAAGGTAAAAACTCGCTGTATAAGAATAGTGAGTGACTGTGACGCGAGTGACTATATGTTTGACGTATGTTGTTATGCCTCGGCCCTTCTGTATTAACTGAAGAGCAATAGCCTGGAAGCCATCGACATCTACAATACTTATTCAGTACGTAATATACCAAGTTGATGCCATTTCAATGGCGGGGGGTCCGTGTGTTTCAGGGCGTTATCGCAGGGGGTCCGTAGAAAACTGAACTTTGGGAACCAGTGCTAACCCCCCCCCCCCCAAATATAGATAAAATTGGTTCATCGCGTCTGCGTCTATGCATATTTACTTAGGGAAAGAAGGACAAGAGCATGAATATGAGAATATAGGTAACAGTGCACGGTACAATTACAAACTTCGGTAGTGTCATCTGTCAGTTACGCTACGCTATTGTGAAATTCAGAAAAAATATAAGTATATGGTGCATCTTTTTATCACTATTATAATCCTAGTTTAAACCTCCCTACCTTGTGTGTGATAAAGCTTATGAATCAGTAAAGTACTCGACAAAATTTAATTCTCCCTACTTTTGCGAACGTGAGAACTGCCGCTAATTTATTATTATACGCTGCAATTAAAGATTAAATATCTACTGGAGCTTCTTTAAATGCTCATCAATAGGAAGAGCATTACATCCCTATCGGACATTTATAGGCATTTATCTGCTGTCTATGGGCAAATAGTGAAAGGTATCCGATATCATCGGATAAATGCCGATATATTTCCGATTGAGATATCATCATCCGATATCAACGGATAAATGCCTATAAATTTCCGATTGGGATAGAAAGTCTTTAAAAAAAGTCCCTAAATGCCCCCAGTGTACAAGAGTAACATTGATAAGCTACGGAGACAGCCCGTGATTGTTAATAAATGGGATCTTGTAGACGAACGTGGTCTTCAAATTTAAAATCACAGAGCGGAATCCAAGAAAATTGCTTTGAAATAATCCCACGTTAGTTTAATGATTCAAGACTACTACAGAACGCAAATTAATAGCTGCATGTAGCATTGCTGATAATCGAAATATCATCACCATTGCATAATAAGTTACAGTGTGTAGTCTGCCTTTACAAATTTATACTTTGCCTCGCACGCTTTAATAAAAATTGCCCAAGTTGTCATAGGTGTCATAAACTGCTATTATTGCCATCAATAAATTAATCAATCACCATATGTACCATCATTGCCAAAATCGTTAAAACTACAAAATTTTCAAAACTTGATCACCCTTTTTTTAATGGCGAGGCATTCTCGGGCTAGACTAGAAGTTATTATAAATTTATGTACAAATTTAGCCTTGCCTAGCAACTAGAATTCTATTTATGATAGGAAAAGGAAATGGGTAAGTAGTAGGTCACGAAAAAACTGTGAGTGGCGGGGTGGCATGCAATGCGCTACTGATGGCCCTCACTCCCATGCATCTCTGGGAGGACCTCACATCGGGCCGTCTCTGTTTTTCTCTCTTCTCATCCTTCTTTTGATTATCTCCCTCTGAAACCTCCTCCGAACGGAGCTAGCAGTAGGCGTTGCAAGAACGACAACATAAACTAAGAACATAAGCATGAAGGAACACCGGAAATGGGAACAATAAGCAAAGAAAATGAATAAGGAGAGAATAAAAATCATATGTAGGACATGAAAAGGAAGGAAGCAAACTGGTTACGGTAGAAATATCCCGCTCTTTGACAAGAAGATAGCCTATAAGCTTCATTTTTTAGTTTGATTCCTCATAACATAGGATAATGAATCCTACCCTATGTCCTATACCCTTCTTTGGATCACAGGTGAGCCTGTGGGCTTTGGTAGGTTGGTACTAGGGGTATTATTATTATAATATGTAATAGTAATAATGAATAGCGTACATCATTCCCAAAGTGCTCTGAGCCTTAGGTCGCGGGATGTGGCCCGGCGCCAGAGTGTAGAGCTGAACATCGCTCAACCGATCAAATTTGGGTCGTGAAATCCCTCCGACAACAATACCTACGCTGTGTTTTATGAGCCATCCTATTCCCTTGCAGGTGTTCAAATCAGCCTTTATTTTTTTTTGAGAGAGATTCTTCTTAAGCCACGTATAGATTACGGCAAAAAATATGTCCACACTTGTGGATTTTCGCATATCGCTGTGAATTTTCATCGTCAAATTGCAGTTTTGTGCGTCTTCGCACGTTTCCAATTGGCAGGATATTTCCGTACGATTTTGGTTTGTGAAAAAGCAGGTTCACTCTGAACCACTTACACAGAATGAATAAAATAGGCGTTCTATACGGTTTTGATGATTCTTTATAGAAAAAATGACACCTTCACAGCACGTTTGAACAGAATACGAAGCTTTACTACAGTAGTGACACTTGTAAAGCAAACTCAGTCGACGGCAAACATTTTATCGACGTTTTGTGGACACACAGTTGTGCCTGAAAGACAAATCAAAGTGTTTGAGCACTTTGCCCTGCGTATGGAGAACAAAAAATTGTCGAGTAGCATAACCCTAAATTTATTTACTTGACAGTAATTTTTAATCCGTTGTTTAAGCAGTTGTTCAACTCTGTCGTTATGCCCTTGAAAACACTACCGTGCGGCAACCAAGAGAATGTTAAACTGCCAGCCTAACCTTTGTTGGCTACTCGCGTTTTGCTAGCGAACGTAAACAAATGGCATATGCATTGGCAATGATTGCTTAATAATAGTTTTGGTGGTACTATAAGTATAATAAGTTACTAATAGTGACAAAAACTACACCTTCCTTGGATCAAGCGAGTGTGGGCAATGAAGTTCAGCTGAACATCTGCACTAATCAAACGTCGCGCGCGGTAGCCTACACTTGACTGTCCGTACGTACTCCGTACGTAGTACGACAGTGTGGACGCTGCCGTGCGACTTCCGCAGCGCACTGCGAAATCGCGCCGACACTTTGCGCGCTTTTGTGCGGCAGTCTGGACGGGGCTTTACCAGTATTTTGGTCGTCTTGGGGTCCAATGCTGCACTTGATTATTTCATAATAATAATTAAAATAAAATAATTACAAAAATAACAGGGATGAAACCCATTTACAAAGCGCTTTGTGTCTCAGTTCGTCGGTCTTCACAGCACGTGATTTTTGACTTTGGGCGTTCCAGAGAGTCCGCATTTATGAGGGAAGAATGCGGTCCACGCGACGCGCCCTGGAATGTCTCCGACATTCCTCTCGACTATCGATCGATTCGCAGGACCATCGACTTCAGTGTTTTAACGTCGACAACACGGATCTCTGCGGACGGCCTGCATACGAAGGCGCTTTATGTAGTCTGGTCGTCTGAGCTAAAATGACCTCCAGGTTCCAAAATTTTAGGTTTTGAAACTGAAATATCTTGCGAAGTAAGCGGCTTCGTGAACTGTGGGGATAACTCGCTGTTAGCCATCCCGCTGGTCACGGACTGCAGCATCACCTCTGCGCAAGATGGGTTGCGTGCATAACGCCACCTGGACCTCGTCCGAAGTATCATCAAGGTAATCAAGGTAAGTGTTGTTGGTTGGGACCAGGTTAGCGAAAATAGAAAAGGAGAAAAACTTAAATAAAAAAACTGCAGAAAAGGTAGATTTTCACCCCTATTAGAACCAGTTAAAAATGCCGGTCTCTCGTAGGAACACCTTTATTTGAGGCGCCGCTTAAGAACTAGGCTAGTCCTTACATGGTAAGCTGTAAAACCAGAAAAATTCCCAGTATCAGAACTATGCAACAGTTCACTGAGCGTATTATTTTTTTTTTATCAATAATCTTTAGTATAGAATTTCGTAATGAGTTTTTTTATTTAAATATTTACCTCCGCCAAGGAGGTTATGTTTTCGTCGTGTTTGTCTGTCTGTCTGTCTGTCTGTCTGTCTGTTTGTCTGTTTGTCTGTCACCAGGATAACTCAAAAAGTTATGAACCGATTTGGATGAAATTTACAGGGATTGTTAGG